>CATIWC010000561.1:0-370434 GCA_948472305.1 Vicia faba
GTTTTCAATATAGGCAGATGTATGTCGCGACGTGAAAATAATCGAGTGCATCACACACTTAGAATACAATAGAGTTGCCATCCCCAAATCTTTATTTTATTCCAAAAGGAAAGGGAAAAGATCGAGAAAATCCACAAACAAACAGGAAATGGATAATATGGTCATCACAACCAAATTAGGATTGGGGAGTCAGTTATGCAAGAGAAAGGTATTAGCACCCCTCACATCTGTTGTACTCAACGGTATCCATTTAGTGAGTTTCGTGATCAAATGTTAGTGTGACGTCTACTTGTGTCCTAATTATAATGCGAGAAAAAAGAGAAAGAAAGGAAAATGTTTTTTGGTTTTTTTATCAATGAACTGACTTGATCAGACATCAAAATCATTGGAAGTTCTTCAACTTCGAATCGTAGGATGCGGCCTTCAGTGTCAGACGTTCATGTAGGAAAAAAGTTTAAAAAATTATCAGTAAACGCTCAACACATCATCGAACCATAATAAATATTTTGCAATTAAAATATAACATATATACATATCCCTGCCATACTCTTTATAAGACATATTCAACATACCCTGTGAGCACATATCAATCACTAGGTCCTTCCGGAAAGGCTTTATATGTGTAAACAGATGGCTCTGTAAAAGAACTAGCAGTGGCATCTGTATCAGTGGGAGACACCTCATCATCATCAGGAACCTGCTCAACCGACACATGAATCTCTTCAACAACAACCTCCTCAATAGCAACCTCCTCAAGAGACACCTCATCAGTAATATATACATGTACGCCCGTAACAGTAGGTACCTCCGTAAGAGCAGGTACCTCCACAGGAGTAGAAACTCTATCAGTTCGACATCGGGGTGCACACAATTGGCCCTACGCCTGCTCAGCCATATATTTTCAGTGAGAACTGGTCGGAGCATGTCGTTTATCCCGTAGCTGGGAAGCATCTACCTCAGTAGTCCTGACCTGAGCTTTTGCTCTATCAGTCAACCTGCCTTCTAATGGACCTGTCTCCCCTTGTCTTCACTGCAAAAATGAAAAAAAAAAACGACAAAAAAATTAGTGAAAGAAGAAAGCAGAAGGTACCAAAAATTGTGAAATTTCCAGAATTTTTCAAAAAAATTGATCTATTGGATGTTTCAAAATTTTTGTGAAATTTTCCCGGAAATTCTGAAATTCATGTGAACTTCTTTCGGAAAATTTGAAATTTCCGTGAATTTCTTCATAAAATTCCTACTTTTTCGATATTCTACTTATTTTTTTCTGATGAATTTCTGGTTTCTAGGTGAAATTTTCGGGTATCGCCTTGGATTTTTGAAATTTTCGGTTGGTTATTGTGAATTTGGCAAAATGCTAGAAACTTTGGTTAGGGTTATTACGGTCTTTTCATACATTGTGGGGGGGGGGGGGGGGGGGGGGGGGGGGGGGGGTGTTCCAGGTACAACTCAGGGGGGTGGTAGGTTAAATGCTCGAACTTTTACATAAGGGTGGCAAAACAAATCCGACCCGTCAGACATGCCTATTTTGCCCGCACTTTTCTGTGGGTGAGCCAAGATTTTAGGCACACACACTCTAATATGTTCGCTCCACTCCACTCTGTTTTTTGCAAACACAAACATTAACATGAAAATTTATAATTTTTATGTTTAAAAGATGCAATGCACGCGGATCTGTCATACCCCGCACTCATTTTTTTGTAAGACGAGACAAACTTTTAAGTTGCACCCTCAACAAAATTCACCTCATTTTTATAGACTTTTGCATAACAAACCTAAATAGAGCAGGCATGTTGTTTGCCCCGTTTGCCTTCCCTAGTACCTACCTAACTATTATAACTTAGCAACATAATTATTAACTAGAGTTATGTTAGAAATGAGCAATTTATAATAATGTTCATAGTATCCATTCTCTGTCTCAAAAAGGGACCTAAGGTAGAACAAAGGCTTTTATGCTTTTTATATGAATGGTTTGTTAAGCTTTGGATATGTCTTATTTGTGGGCTGGAACATGCTTCGTCTTATCTTTGTTTGTCTTGCCTTATTAAATGATCATTTTCTATATAAATTCTCTTTTCCATAAAAATATATCTTTCTTTTGAAAAACAAAGAGTTTAAGCATTACTCAGTTTGAAAAACAATAAATGCGAACTCAAACAAACATGAAAAATTTCAATGCTATAATTCTCTAATTGTAGTCTCAAGTGGATTGAAAAATGATTATCTATTATCACTACGACTTGATAACTATATTAAGAAAATGAGTCATTTTCCATATGCTTCGAATACTAGTGCTGTCTTTTTGGCATAGCATGCTATTTGCCTGTAAGGTTTACTAACAGCAACACTATCAAGTGGACGCACGTAATGCATACTTGCATTATATTATAGTTTGGGTTGCATCTAGTTTTGTCTTTGTATTGTTTTAATAAATCTAAAAATAATAAGATATACTTAATTAAGATTATACGTTGCCGACATCATTTCATCAACACTATATGTTTCATTGATCCATTTTTAATTAAATGATAACTAGATGCATATAGCCAATTTAATACATTTTAAAAAAAAATTGAGAAAAATAAGATATTTTTCAAAAGATTATCTTTGTGTTAAAACAGTCAATTTTAGAATATTCTTTGAATAAGAGAAATGTGATAAATATATAATTAATTGTCTTTGGTGGATTACTTGATAAACAAGTAAGAGCTTGATTAGTAGAAATTTTGGTTGCAACAGTATTTAGAATTTGTTAGGTTAGTTAGTGAACTTAGAGTTAGTTAGAGTTTGTTGAGTTGCTTGGCATGCAAGCAACCTATGCATATATACTCTAGCTTTGTAATCTTTGTGATTTATGCTATAATTATATTCCTCTCGTTCCAACCTTTAATCTCTTCTCTCAATTCTCAGTAATGCAAATTGTGTGTGAGTGATAGAACAAATCTTGAACAATCAATGTCTATGTGTGCATTACTCAAGTGAAAAGTATTTGTTTTCTTGCTCTTGTGTTTGTTTCAACATCTGGTATGTAAAGCTCTGAATGTGGTTCTTGAAATTTTTTGTACAATGACTTCTCATCCAAATAGCCACTTTCCTGCAAATATTCCTATTATAAATGGAAAGAATTATGATAATTGATGCAAAAAGATAAAAGTGGTTTTCTGCTATCAAGATGTGTGGAATCTTGTGAAGAATGGAGTTGCACTAATAAGTGACTGTGCCATTGATGAAGAAGAAGGATTCTAAAACTCTCTTTATAATCCATCAATGTGTTGATCAAGATAATTTTTTAAAAGTTGGGGATGTTGAATCATCAAAGGAGACATGGGATACATTGGAAAAATTCATTTGGTAGTGCTGAGAAGGTGAAGGAGGTGAAGTTGCAAACTCACAAGAGGTTGTATGAATTGCTTCAGAAGGAAGGAAAACAAAAGTATATGTGACTTCTTTACAATGGTGACTAGGTTGGTGAACTAGATCAAGATGTGTGGTGAGGTGATGTCAATCAAGTCAATAATTGCAAAGATCTTGCGATCTTTACTGCTAAAATTCAATCAAATTGCGGCAGCCATAGAATAATCCAATGATTTATCAAGTTTGACAAAGGAAGAACTACAATGGTCTCTTGAGTCACATGAGAAAATAATGGCGGCGAGGTCTGTAATAACCGGCAAAAAATATAGAGTCGTCACCATTAATTTTTATCATAAGACGGGAATATAGCAGAATAACCCTAATTGATGATACAAAGATTCTAAGTTCTTAACTCACTTTAGACGAAGGGAAGGTGTTAGACATCCTTCATCTACCTTGTTCACAAGGATACTAGGGTTTAGGTTTAAGGTTAAGGAATAGGTTTTTAATTTTTAATTAGGGGAACTCACCACGATTTTAAAGTCGTGTGCCTACGTATCCTCATATGAGGAATCATAGTCTCAATTCGTAGTTCGTAGTTATTTGGTTAGTTATTTTTTTATGGATTGTGGAAATATCTCGAACTCTCCTTAAACCAAGTCTGAGTTTGTAAATAGCGGAATCGTAGACGTAGTTTACAGTCAATAAAAGAAGTTTCAACAATCCTTTTTTGAAAATAAATATAAACTTGAGTTATGTTAGTAAAAAACAATTAGTATTTGATTGGTTAGCTATTTTTCGAGTATATGATGCAATACGCAAAATAAGTTTGAATGGAAAAATATTCAATGCCAAAAAAAAAATCAGGGTTAGTATTTTAAAAAAGAATTTTGATTACTAAATAACTATTTTAATTATTAAAAATATATTAGGTATTTTTAATATTAATTCAATATTAATGATAAATTGATAATAAATAAATAATCAAACTAATTAATTAATTAATTAATTAATTAATTAATCATAAAAATAAATTAATTGAATAAAGGAGGGGGGTGTACACTACTTAGGCTTAGTAATTCTGGAGGGGTCTAGAAAGTAAGGGTCCAAGTCCAGATATTGGACTTGGCCCATATGCATGTAGGGGGTGTATTTTGTGGTTAGAAGAAGAAAATAAAAAATGTGGGGTGCGAATATAGGGGCCTTAGGCCCAAACGAAATTTGAGAAAGCATATAACACATTATAGGTTCACTTGGAGTTGTGTGGGGGTGGCGCATGGTATTATGGTGGACTAGCAAGGAAATAATCGTCTAATGGTGATCATGTGACCCCTTGAGATTAACTCAGGGGCATTGATCAAAAGTATTTGGAATAGACGGTCGTGATGGGAGATTGACAGGGGAATAAGATGTAGGTGAGCGCAGGGAGACCAACCAATGGTCTCCCAACATTATGGCCTGCCAGAAGCCACGTGGTACGCATACAGGGAGGGTAGACGGTTTATAAAAACTTAAAACCAACGTTGGGCCTCATTTTATCTTCTTTTTTCTCTCTCTAAGAAAAATAACTGAAACCCTTCGCATGAGTCTAGAGAGATATACTCTCGCCTCTCTCTAGAAAGGTGATTCACCAGAAATTGCCCACCCTGGACGCTGCCAGCCGAATATCGCTTCCGATGGTGGCTGCTCTAGAGCACCACCATTTCATCTAAAAAGGACCACCTACCTTCATCTGACCCAGATCTCCGGTTGGAGTTCAACCGAGATCTTTAACCCTTCACCTGAGCCGCTGTAGGGAAACCCAGGAACCACCGTATACCTTCATCCAACCCAAAAAACCCTCATACATTCATATGATCTCCATGGAAACCCTAACCCTAACTCTAACCCCTAATACAAATTAACTAACCCTAGCCTATTCGTCCTTACCCTAACCCCAAATTACCAAACCCTAACTAAATTACCTAACCCTAACATGTTTTAACCTAGCCATAACCCCAAAACAAAAAGCGAAAAACCCAGAAAAATATACACAAAATTCACAGAAGAAGAAAATCCATCATCGATTACAAATTTTCTAACCCTAAGCTAAGTTTTAGGATTGCCTTCCGTGCTGTGAAACTTGTCGTATTAATTCCTCTCTAGTTTTCCTTCTTCTTTTCCTAATCTCCTTCTTCTTCTTTTCTGTTTCGCAGGTGCGTGGCTTGGGGCTTAGCTTTGAAGGCTTAGGGTTTCATTTATGAAATCCTAAGTATTCAAAAGAAGATATCTCTAGTGAAGGTGGGATTCGTACATCAATTCAAAGGATTCTCCAAGATTTTTTGGTCGTCCCTATTCAGTAGCTTAGGGTTTCTTATTTATAGGTTTTAAAGATTGCTAGATTAGGAAATTTCCATCTAATTTGTTATTACAAATTTGAGATTTTGTTGATTGATTAAATTAGGATTAGATTAGATTTTGATTTGATTCTATTGTGTTTTTAGAATTAGGGTTTGTATATTTGAATGTATTTAGACTATTTCTAGTATAAATTTGTTTTCAGTGAAATTAAAACAAATATCTTGATTTCCTGATTTGATTGAGAAGATTTTATTCAATTCCGTTTGAAATCTGGGCTTGGGTATTGTGTTTTTTTAGCAAAGAAGAAGAAAGAGGCCATCGCTAGTAACTAAGGTTTCCACCCTCTTGTTGACTTAGTCAACTAGTCAACAAAATCCAATAAAAATTAATTAGAATATTAACAATGATATTAATAACTAATAATAATATTCCTAATTTGCAATATTGACAATACATCATAATATAATTAAAAATAATGGAATAATGATAATAATTGAATAATAAAAGTATTTGAATAATAAAAACTAAATGAATAAAAAAATTGAATAAAAAAATTGAATAACCAAAAGTCAGGAGTTGACTCTGGTCAACCCTAATGAACCCAATGAGCTTTAAGACTTAATGGGTCAATCTGGTTAAAAACGCATCAATAAGCCCTTACAAAAAACACCCACTTTCCCTCCTCTTAAACCCATTGCATTTTTATGAAGCTTTTTCAAAAAGAAATAATTGGTATTTTAGTACAAGAGTTACAAGAGTTAAAAGAGAATCATTATATAGTACAAAGAAATTAGTGAAAGAGTTAAACCAATAAAAATGAGATTTAAGTATTTACTCATGCGGGCAAATTTCGGGTATGACAACTACCCTTATTTAATTACTCTTTGACTGAGGATGCAAGAATATGCAGGTCTCGCACATTCGAATCAGGGGGTTATTAAATAACGGAACACCCTAAAATTTGACCACAAATTGGCTAGATAAGGATACATTGTAAAGCATACCCCAGAGTATGAAGAAATAGGCATAAACGATGATGTATCATCCTACCAGAGTTGGAGCAAAAAGTGAAATTTACCTAGATATGAAAATGCAGATAACTCTCCGATACCTAGAAAAGAGATCATAGATTTTGCATATTTACCGTAACCTAGGAGGTAAATAACACCAGTTTGAAAGTTGATTTACTAACGCTTCGAGACTAACATAGTAAGCTAAACGCTGATTTTGTATACTCATCACAACCTAGGGGATGAAAAACACAAAGCTTGATAATACATTGTCACATGAAGACTAACACAGTGCATTATATTGCAGAGAGACAGATAACCTATTGCTGCTTCAAGACTAACACAATGAGTTGTAGATTTTCACATACCTACCACAACCTAGGGGATAGATAATACGAAGATAGGCTTGTGTATTTATCACGACCTAGAGGATAAATAACATAAACATAATAATTCATTATTGCCTAGAGACTGAAACAGTGAACTATAAATTTTTGCATGCCTACCACAACCTAGAGGATAAAAATACGAGGATAGGCTTGTGTATTTATCACGACCTAGAGGATAAATAACATAAGCCTGCTAATCCATTACCGCTTAGAGACTGACACAATGAACTATAGATTTTTGCATACCTACCACAACCTAGATGATAGACGATACGAGGATAGGCTTGTGTATTTATCACGACCTAGAGAATAAATAACACAAACCTGATAATTCATTATCGCTTAGAGACTCACACAATAAACTATAGTTTTTCGCATACCTACCACAACCTAGAGGATATATATTTGAAAAGTGCTTTGATAATCGAATCTTAGATAACTAAACCAAAGACAAGATCAAAGTTTACCGGTTGTGTATGTTCTCAACCAAGGTGTTTGTTTGTTTTGCGGATAAGATAGTTCAATAATAGGCCCCAAGAAAGTTTGTAATTTAACCAAAGTAGATTTGAAAATTTCCATGCACGATGTATATGCATAATGCCCTCAATCGATATGAAAGCCAAATGTATATGTATATGCACCAAATGTTTCATGTGTTCATGCACCAAATGTATTGTAAAAGTTTTTTGATATTTTTTCTCCTTTTAAACCATTGGCTCTTTTTCTTTTATGTCACCGACTCCCCCAACATTGTATGTTTCTTTGTCGTGGTATCTTCAAGTTAATTTGAGCAAGATGAATAATATCAGCAAGATTTTGATAATTGTATCACATGCACATGCGTATGCATGGATGTAGACATGGATGCGGGCGTGAACATAGCCATGGATGCAAGTGTGTACGCAGGCGTGGATTTTTTTTCAATGTTTTTTCTAACCAAAATTCTCTTTGTTGTTTTATGAAATGCTTATATTTGTTTGTCAAATCCCCAAAATGATTTCAACGCAGTATTCACAAGAAATAATCGTAGTATTTTGCAAACAAGTCCGGAAAGAAAAGAAAAAACACAAATTGAAAAGATTGAAAAAGTAAATGTTTTATTGATAAACATGCCTTTGCATATGTGAGAGTACAAGATCCAATTCCTAGAAAGAGGCAATCACAAAAAGTTTTGACAAAAAACCGAAAATGGAAATGAAAATGATAATCGTTACTGGTGTTTCTTTAATGTCCTTTTGATAACTCCAATCTCCCTTGCTTCCGAGTTAAATGATTTGGATTAATCCCTCTCCTTCATGGTCGTAGTAGTGGTTCTTTTATCATAGTCTATTTTTCTTTATTTTGAATAAGATCCCTAACTTTTTCCTGGACGCCCTTTCGGGTTTTCAATCCACCGAGATGACTTTTTTGTTTATGTCCCTAATTTTTTCCTGGACCTCCCTTTTGGGTTTTCAATCAACCAAGACGCCCTTTTTTTCCTAAGTCACACATTAAGGTTCGACTTAGCAGACTTTTTATACATATTATTTTTTTACTGCGTCGGAGTTTGTCGAATGCGGTAATTCTTCCCCATCCATTGTTGTGAGGATAACACCACCACCCAAAAATGATATTTTAATCACATATGGACCTTCGTAGTTGGGTGTCCATTTACCACGTGAATCAAGGCGAGGCAGTAGAATCTTCTTGAGCACCAAATCTCCTTCTTTGAACACTCGAGGACGAACCTTCTTGTCAAATGCCTTCTTCATTCGCTTTTGGTATAATTGACCATGGCATAGAGCTGTTAAGCATTTTTCTATAATGAGGTTAAGTTGATCAATTTGCTCCTGAACCCACTCTGATTCTTCAAGCTTGGTTTTTGTTAGAGCTTGTAGTGAGGGAATCACTGCTTCAACAGGGAGTACAACCTCCATGCCATATACAAAAGAGAAAGGAGTTTCCCCTGTGTTCTTTAGACCAAAAGGCATCACTTTGTATCAAAAAGTGCCCCAAGGAGTCATGAAATTAGTCTTTTCCATATCCTCGGGTGCCATTTTGATCTGATTATAACCTGAGAAGCCATCCATGAATGAAAATACCGAGGCTTGAGCTATATTGTCCACCAAAACATCTATATGAGGTAACGAGAAATCGTCTTTAGGACTTGCTTTGTTCAGATCTTGATAACTTATGCACATGCGTACTTTACCGTTCTTCTTGGGCATTGGCATAATGTTAGCTATTCTAGGTGGATAATCTACCATGGCTAGGAACCATGCATCAAATTGTTTAAGGACCTCTTCTCGAATCTTGTCAGACGCTTCTGTCTAACTGGAGAACAACCTTCTTTTAGAGGTAGTCTATGCACCACAATATCTTTATCCAATTCTGGCATATCTCTGTAAGACCAGGAAAATATATCCACATATTCATGTAAAAGCTTGATCAGCCATTCTTTGACGCTTTTCTCCAAGGTTTCCTCTAGCTTTATCTCTTTAGGATCCTTCTATGTGCCAAGGTTGATGATCTCAATAGATTCTTGGTATGGTTGTATATTGTCAGCCTTTTGCTTTAATACCCTCCCCAATTCTTCAGAGAGTTCAAGATCTTCTTCATCTTCCTCCTCAGCTTGGTTAATCGGTGTATCACAGTTATATCGGATGGCAAAATTAACATTATTGATGGTTTTAGATATGGATCTGCACATTTTATCTTGTTTTGGTGCAACTTAGTATATGAATTTAGAAAATGCATATGAAGAAAAGTATTGCCATTTTTAAACATAAGAGATAAATGCAAGAGAAAGACATGGATCTTAATTGAATGTAAAACATAATTCTTATTAATTGAAAATACTGTTTGAAACAAATTGGGGGACCCTTACAAGCTAGCCCTACGCCTCGGGCATGACATAAGTTCTTTTAAAAACAATAAAAATTACTTTGGAAAGAAAAATATCTCTAGAATCTCCACGGTTGTCCAATTATTGAGTTCTTTTCCTGGAGCGCATTCACAAATGAAGTTTGATGCTCTTTTGGTGCTGCTCTTGTTGGATATCATTGCTACTTGTCCACCATGTTCTACTCCTTTGTTGATGAAGGTTTCCTGGATGGGAGGAAACTGCCCATTGCCTTTCAGAGTAGCCTTTGATGGTTCGAAGCCCAAACCAAAATGATATTTCTTCTCAGGTATCTCCATAATTTTAACCCAACCTTTTGAGGCACGATCTTCCACAATTGCTTTCAAATATCTCCATGATATCATAGTAAGTTTCTTGATTTTCTCCACTAGTAGGGTTACCATTGAAGCAACCTCTAAGACTTGAAATGGTGTTGCTATGCAATCTTTGTCCATATTGACATATCTGTAGGACTCTATATGACTTACAAAGATGTCCTCTTCATCTTCGATTATAACCAATTTTCCTTCAACATGGAACTTCAATTTCTGATGTAGAGTTGAAGTAACAGCCCCTGCTGCATGAATCCAAGGTCGTCTGAGCAAACATGTATATGCTGGCTTTATATCCATTACTTGAAAGGTAATATAAAACATATACGGACCGATCTTGATAGGAAGATACTCTTCTCCAAACACTTCTCTGAGAACCATCGAAAGCTTTAACTATCGTAGAACTCGGCCTTGTGACAACACCGTCAAGCGTTATATTCATCAGACTGGCTTTCGGTAGCACGTTGAGAGCAGAACCAGTATCAGTGAGCACCCTAGATAGGCTAGTTGTTCCTATCTGTATAGAAATGTGAAGCGCTTTATTGTGAGCTCTACCTTGTGGGGGAAACTCGCTGTCATTGAAGCCTAGATATGATCCGGATGTTAGGTTTTCTATGAAAGTGTCAAACTGATTTACCGTAATCTCCTTTGTAAAATGAACAGAACTTAGTATCTTAATCATAGAATATCGATGCCCTTCTGAATTGATAAGCAATGAGAGTATTGAAATTTTGGTCGGGGTTTGGTGTAGCTGATCCACCACCCTATAAACACTTTTCTTGATTATTTTCAAGATTTATTCTGCCTCTTGGTCGGTAAAATTCTTGCTTGGAGGTTCTTGTTCTTGACTTGCCTCCACCACAACTTTTCCCTTATCCTTAACCATAACATTATCCTTCTTTTGTGATTCAAGACCATATATTCGACTGCTGCAGGTCATGCCCCGTGTCCCTGCTATATTTATGACTGCGGGTCCTTGACTTGTCGATGGCTCACATTCCTGCTTTAAACCATTTACATAGACAGTAGAATTATAACCCCATGGCACATCTTTGTTACTTTCGTAAGGAGTGGGAGACGGCCCCCTAATCACCATCGTAGTCTTCAGAATCACTAGTATTCTTAGAGTTTATCATGGTATTGTAACTCGTGCTTTTGTTGACTCTCTTCAAGGAATCATAAGAGTTTTCTTAGCAGGACTCAGCCCTTGGCAAGGAATTACCAACTGTTTCTTTATGTTTCCATTGATTGCAGCTACATATTCTTCCTCAGGGTATTGTCAAAATTGGACTATCCCTTGATCCACCAATTTCTATAACGTATTCTCAAAAGCTTCATTGTGTTCCAGGAAGAACCCACATTCAAACAAATATTCTTTCAAGATATCTATCATAGCTCTTACTTGTCTTCCTGCCCCAAAGTTAGTGACCACTTCAATTGCATTCACAGTTGGCCCGCCATTCGGAGGCATGAGGTTCGTCTTGGTATTTGGCTTGTCAACAGTGATATCTTGGGAATCCAACAAATCTTGAACATTATGTCTGAAGGCCCAACATTTTTCTATGGTATTCCCCAAATAATTGGCATGATATTCGCCCCTAGAATTTGCATCATACTTTGGCGGGAATGCCCTAATTGGATGAGCTAGTGGCTTCAGTTCCACCAAAGATGCTTTGAGTAAGTGCTGCAGTAATTGATTGTGAGGCATGGGGAGAGGATTAAATCTTCTCAGAGGCCTCTTAAACCTGTTCTATTGTTATTGTTCTCGTGGAATTACTAATGGCTGTTGTGCCCTTGGATGTGATGCGACAACATTAATTTCTCTTCCTTCTTCTTCGAGAAGTTAGGAACATGCTTCTTCGAGTTGTAAGAAGTACTGAATGATGCCTCTTGTATCTTGCCACTTTTTATACCCACTTCAATTCTATCACCAATAGTCACCAAATCAGAAAATATGAAAGAGATGCTTCCTACCATTTTATCATAGTACAACCCTTGTAAAGTACCCATGAACATATTAACCAATTCTTTCTCCATGAGTGATGGTTGTATGTGGGATGCCATTTCTCTCCACCGTTGAGCATACTCTTTGAAGGATTCATCCTTCTTTTGGGATAGATTCTGAAGTTGCATACGGTTAGAAGCCATATCCAAGTTTTACTTGTATTGTTTCAAAAAAGAGTTGGCAAGATCTGGCCATGTTTGGATATGAACTCGCTCCAATTGCATGTACCAATCTAGAGATGCCCCATTCAAACTATCTTGGAAACAATGGATCATCAGCTTCTGATCTTAAGCATAAGCATGCATTTTTATGCAATACATGTGTAGATGGTTCCTTGGGCATGTGAGTACTTTATATTTTCCAAAATCAGGTACTTTAAATTTTGGAGGGATCACGACATCTGGAACTAGGCCCATTTCGAGAGCATCGACGTTGAAATCATCATAACCCTCCATAGTTTTCAATCTTTCTTCAAGAGCTTTATACTGATTGAGCGCCAAGGGATTTTTAGTGACATGGGTATGGGTTGTCCTTTTAGGTACTTGGTTGATGTCTTCTAAGTCATGTTCTTCATACTGCAAGTCTATATAATTATTCATGTTGTGTGGATTGTTGAATGGAATCTGCAAGGTATGAGATGCCCCTACCTTTGGTGGAGGTGGGACATTTGATAACAAATAATGCTTGAAATAATTTCGTGGTTGATATTTGTTGATTGCTCGTGCAATTATCATGTTCCATTAGGATTGTTAATTCAATTTTAGTCATTCGATAAGTTGAGTTAACTAGTCATTAGGTTTGTAAACCATGCATGCTAACTTAGGTAGATGCTTCCCCTTCATCCCAACTTTACGACCTCCATTGCATGACAACATTAGGATCTCTAGTCTCCCTTAGATTTTCTCATCCCCCTTTTTGCATCTTTAAAACTAAAACTTCATCTTCCAAAGCTTCAAAACACTTAATAAATAATTGATGAGAGCCACACATCCAAGAGTCTTTAGTAATGGAAAGGATGAGAGGGAACAAACCCTGACTAGTCCTTCTTTAATTCTTAAGTCTCCGGTGTGATTTAAATCCCAAACTCAGTTTTCACAAAGTAGAGAGATGGTAAGTGTCCTAACATATTGATCCATTTATCATCTTACCTACAAAAAAATAGACCAATTCAAACCTTTTGCCTTCGGGCCACCTTCGGGATTTTCTTCGAAAACCTTTTCGTAAAAAGGATGTGTTATTTCATCTCCGCATAAACGATGCGTAATTCCCCAAAGGTCGGGTTGTAATATGTTAACTGCTAAAGTGCAAATATAATATTATCCGCTTAAAAATATACAAAAAAAACCAAAAAACCTTTTTAGTTAAACTACGAGTGCCCTGATTTCCTATTGCACAAAAGGTGGTATGTAGACACAAAGGTTCGCAACTGTCGCGGACACAACTG
The DNA here is from genome assembly GCA_948472305.1 of Vicia faba. Lineage (NCBI taxonomy): Eukaryota > Viridiplantae > Streptophyta > Magnoliopsida > Fabales > Fabaceae > Vicia > Vicia faba. Next base: position 13,756 of record CATIWC010000561.1, read on the forward strand.
ATAAAAAATTTCTTTTTGTATATACTTTGCATGCATTCCCTTAGCATTAGGCTTTAGATTTTTATACATCCTTAGATTAGTACAAAATTAAGTGGATCTTGTGGAGTACCACAGACGTAAGGGGTTTTATGATGTTCATTTGTTGGGATGGGATGATACTATGAGGCAAAAAGCCCAGTACCCAGGCTATAAGATGTCATATAGGAACACTAGGACTATAGTGGACTCATGATGGCTATGAGACATGAGGTCTAAAATAGAGCATTCATGTGAGCCACGCTCAGTCTAGGTTTCAAGTGAGGTACTATTATTTACATGTAGATGTTACGATGATAGTACTTAGCAGGAAAGCTAACGACTCTGGGTTACCCTTTGACCTTACCATGACCTAGACTTCACATGTGAGTGGGGAGGTGTTGTACCCCAAAATTTGCCCTCCCATTTCCTCAACATTTTCTCATCACAAGACATTTAAGGATCAAGATACAATTAGGGTTTCCTCTGCTCAAGACTTCTCCTTGCACTGTGGACTCAAATTAGGGTTTGTGCTTGCACAAAGATGTTTTGACCTAAAATGCTTAAGATGACTTTCATGCTTCATGTTGGACTCCCAAGTTTACCTATACCAAGTTTCAAGTCTTGATTCCAAGTTTTACCCAGTCAATTGGACAGTTGACCTAGAAATCAGCTGTATTGGGGAAAAAGTCAACTGTGGCCAATTGACAGTCAAACCTCATGAAATTTGATCCACATCAACATTATGAACTCACATGGACCATTTGATCAAGTTTGAATCACAATTCCCCAAGAAATTTGATCAGATCACCAAAAGGGCAAAATGGTCATTTTTAGGGTTTTGACTGCACAAAGGCAATTTTTGACTGTTTGACCTAGCCAATGGCAAACCAAGCTCACATATGGACTCAAGGACCCCATGGAATTATCTTGACATGTTCATCAAGCTCAAAAGATCCCAAGTACACAAGATTGACAGTTGAATTTCCCAGTCAATTGATCAATTTTGACTGTATACTGAAAAGTCAAACTTTGACTTTTTGGTCAAAATCAAGAGTCAAGATTCATTTTTCATAAAAACATGCCAAATCATGAAACTTGTTCACCAAGAAATCTCAAAATGCAAATTAGGGTTTGAAAATGGAATTTTTCATAACTTAGAATTTTTCTAAGTTATGAAAAACCCTAATTTTTTCCCAACTTTGCCCCATCTTTTCACCATGATCCATTTGGATTCAAACAAAAGTCAAAACATGAAAGTTGTAGCTTGTTGCATAATCTACAACTTTGATTCACAAAGTTTTCTCATTTGAAGCTTGTATCTCAAGTTATGATTTTTTGAATAAGGGCACTAAACCATCTTTTAACTTAGTGAAATTTGACCTATTTTGACAAGGTTTTCTACCCTACTTCAAGGCCACTTTTCATACCCTTCCACTTGGAATTTCAAATTGCATTTCAAAGATGGATTGTAGTACACATTCCAAGCTTTCCAAAATGTCCAAGAACTCATCAAACAACCTCATAACTTGAGAGATTCGAATTTCACAAGTTGGCAAAAATTCACTTTTGGTTCTTCATCAAAGCATGTTCATAAACTTGGCAAATTTGAATTCAGCATGCTTAAGCTACATTGCAGGCCTCTAATCCCATTTTCACTCAATAATTCAATGCATATCCTTTGTGCTCTAGCATTATCTTGCTCATTTGGACAATACACACAAAATCAAGCCTAAACTAGAAAAAGCATATTATCCATTCTTGTAAAGTGCTACTTTATGGCAACTTTGCAAATCTATGAGGTACAATGCAGATCTTTGAGGCAAAAAGGCATGGACATTTCCCACTGATCAAGACTCAAATGTGCAGCATAGATTGAGGCATTGTACTGGCCTAGAAACCAAGTTGACATTTGCTTGCTTCACTTAGAAGTAACATCCATAACTTATGCCATCTCTCATACCAGCATACAAACACAAGAACAAAGTTGTCAAACACATTACACATAACATATCCAAGCTAACACACGAGCTCTTGACCTCCAAAACACCCTCCATCTCAGAATCATCCTCAAACTGCACAAACAGGGGTGCCCCTGCAGTTTGAGTGCAATCTCTCAATCCCTTCAAGCATTTCTGTCCAAACCTGTTCCTCTACCTTCCTTACAACATATGCAAGCTATCCAGAAGCTAAGGCACGATCTGTAGTTGCTCTAACCACTTCCACCATTTTCACATCTTTGACTTGCAGGTGAAGTTCTATAGCTTGATACAAGAAGGTTCAAGACAAAGTGAGCATTGAAAAAGCATCCCTGGACCTCAAGGAAGCTTTTCCAATCATTACATTGCACTGAAAGTCTCTCATTCTCCACATAGAAGTTCAACTGCACAGGTAAAAGTTTGAATTCGTATCTCTCTTATTAGGCATCTTTAGTCTTAAGTTTGTGAAGAAACAAAGTCCTACTCATAGCCCTGAACATGTACATAGCTTTACTTTTCATTTCTTTTATCTGAGTGAAGAGAATTTGAGCTCTGAAAATGGTAGAAAAACTAGGTCAGGAAAGAGGGGGAGAGAAATTCTCCCTCATCTTAGAGAGATAGGACATGTTCTTTATATGGTTGAAACCGTCTCTTAATGCTCTACATTTTTCATGTTATGAGTTTTTGCTAAAAAGCCAGGAATCCAGAGATAAAAAACGCGTGTTTTAGCTTGAAGGAGGCTGTACAGAGGTTGAAGAAGGAGTGGTCTGGGCTGGGCCTGGATTTGTTTTCTTTTTGCACCCCATTTTCATGTTTACACCCCCCTGAGCCCATTTGCTCATTTTTTAACATTTTTGACTTTTTCTTTTTTGGCTGACTTTGTTTATTTTTTCTCATGTCATTTAAAAATTAAAAATATTTTTTTTTCATTATTTTTTGTATTTATTGCATATTTATTTGTTTATTTGTTTAGTTTGTACATAAATATATATATTTAACTATTAGAATAAATGAAAAATAATGTAAATACACTTTTTTATTTTTATTTACTTTATGAAAATATTTTACACAAAAAAATACTCTTTTATTTTATTTTATTAAAATATTAAATAAATATTTATTTCTAGAATAATACATATTTAGGGTTTAATATAAATATATATATATATATGATTATTAATATATTTAAGACAAAAATATAAAAATACTTGATTTTTTCATTTTATTTAATATTTGATACAAAAAATACCTTTTTTACAATACACTTCATTTTATTTTATTTTTTTACAAATAATAAATAGTAGAATTAAATTAGATAATAATACCTTTTATTTAAAAATTAGGGTTTTTCACCCTAGGTTCAAAATACTAAAAAATAAATACATTTTTATTTTCTTTTTCCTTTTACATAAATAATATTTTCTCATACACATAGAAACTTTCTTTTTACATTTCACATATTTATTTAATTTACATTTAATTATGCATTGCAAAATATCCAATTGTTGTAATAATTTAGATTTAAATTCTTGTCAATATCCCCATTTGAACATTTGTACCCCCCTTCCCATATTTGGTTGTGTAATAGCTTAGTAATTTTAATTTCGCATTTTTATTGCTTTCTAATGATAACATGTTAGAATTAGGGTTTGTATGCGAAAAAACGACAAAAAATAGTTTGACCTAATGCAAGATAAACAAGCATGAAAATGAACACACAAATCACACTTGCACCCCCTAGGGTATTCCACTTGTTGCCTTCAAATAAATGGGCCATATTGTATGTTGAACATCTTTGGGCAAAGCAAACAGTTTGAATGATCATAGTCCCTCGATAAAACTTTTTTTTCAAAAAAACCAACAAAAACAAATGATCAAGTCCCTTAGAGAAATTGCCCAAAGACATTTAACGTCGTTACAATTATGGTCTAAACGATGACCCGCGCCTGTCCCTTTCACATCCTAACACAAGGTTGCCCACCAAATACAATGGTGGTGCAAACTTGTTAAAAGGGTTAAAGTACAGCAATGATCTTTTGAGAAATTTAGGAGTAGATAACCTCTTAGTTACTTGAATCGACTTGCAAAACAAAACATTTGCCTAATTTCAAAACCACACAACACTACACTTTCAAAACAACTTTCAAAAACAAATGAAAACCTTTTCAAAAGACATACATCTTTGTATACATCCCCACATGGATCATTGCAAAGGTTGCCACCACATTGGCCTCTTTTCAAAACATTTTCAAAACCCACACACTCAAAGCACCATTTAAAACAATTGAAAACAAAAGGCAAGTGATCTAAGCAAGTAACTAAGAGCCCATGGATAACCATGGATAGAAAGGGTGCTAATACCTTCCCTTTCTATAATCTACTCCCCGAACCCAAGAAAACATCTCAAAAGGTTTTTGCTGTGCTTTTTAACCTTTCCTTAGGATAAAATAAAAAGTCGGTGGCGACTCTTGCTAACCGCAACATTTGCGAATACAAACGCAAACACTAGTCAGTTCTCCCACCGTATCACAGAACTGGCGACTCTGCTGGGGATAACTTTTAAAGTGGAGTAACCTTAGGGTTTAGATCACCTTTGTTTTCAATTGCTTGCTTTGTTTGCTTTTACATATTGTGGGCTTTGTATCGGAGTTTTATAGATCCTAACCCGGATCTGGGGAAACCCTTTTAGGTAGCAACAAGGCTGTGAGGGAACTGTGCGGGGTATACCGACATGGTTGAAGCAGTCTGCTACGTTGATGTGGCACTTTGGTGTGTACCGGTAACCCTTGAGTTCAGTCAAGGAGAGTACGGGGCCGCCGCGTGGTGTCATGAAGCATCAACTGACCTTAGGAACCTTAATTGAACCATCTTGGCCTTTTTAGGGTAGTGAGATAACTGACTTTGGTGCAGTCCGAGGTTGGTTGATACTCGATACTACACTCAATTGAGGGTTGCTTTCCTGGAATATTTCGGTCGCCAGTTCAGTGGCTAAATCGAAACGATGAACAATGAAAGCAATCCAGTGATATTGGGACCTTTAGAACCCGGTTACTTTTGATAGGACAGGTTGAGCCCACAAAACTTCAAGAGGGTAATACCCAGACCCCATGCAGGCCTAAACTCTAAGGGTTTGTGTGACTTGTATGCCTTACCATGTTTGCCTTTGTGAATGTTTATAGTGCATTTAATCATTACATCATACAAACATCATGAGCATTGACTAACCGTTTCAAGGGTTTCGAATCTTCATCTTTGTTCTTGTTTTATAGGACATGGAAACTGCTCGCAGAAAGACAATTCAGATTAGCCTTGTAAAGATCCCTCCTCAGCTTAAGGAGCTTCTGTCCAGGATTCCCGAGGGTTCTTCATTCAGTGAGAGACATGGGAGACTCATCAACTTGGTTAACACCAACATTGAGGAGGACTTGATAAAGGTCCTGTTCCAATTCTTTGACCCTCTGCATCACTGCTTCACCTTCCCGGATTATCAGTTGGTGCCTACATTGGAAGAGTTCTCCCGACTTCTGAAGGTCCCTATCCTTGATCAACTACCCTACAACGGTATGGAAGAGGAACCCAAGCTTGAAGAGATTGCTAAAGCCTTGCACCTACAGACATCCGACCTCAAAGGACATTGGGAAGTTAGAAGTGGTATCAAAGGGTTCTTAGCTAGGTTTCTGTTTGATAAGGCCCAAGAATGTTGGAACTCTCTTGACCTACGAGCTTTTGAAGAAGTTGTAGCCCTCCTTGTCTATGGTTTGGTGTTGTTCCCTAACCCAGATCAGCTTATTGATATCAGTGCTGTCCAGATCTTTATGACCAGGAATCCTATACCTACACTGTTGGGGGACATCCTTCACTCATGTTACACTCGAACCATGAGGAGAAGGGGTGTCCTTATGTGTTGCACTCCTCTCTTGGGAAGGTGGTTTATTTCGCATCTTCCACAATCCGTTTTGAAGAACGAGCGGGGTTTGAGATGGTCACAACGGTTAATGACTCTCACGCATGCAGATATACATTGGTGTCCTAGGTCCAGGGAAGACGTCACTATCATTGATCGCTGTGGGGAGTACCCTAATGTTCCTTTATTTGGAATCAAGGGAGGTATAACCTACAACCCATGCCTGGCTTGGAGACAGTTTGGTTATGCTCGGAAGGATGGCCCTCATGACATGTTAATTCCTGACATAGTCTTCGACTTCGACAACGATACTCAAGGACTTCGTCAGAGATTTATCAGAGCTTGGAGGATGCCAAGTAGGATAGACAGCAAGACACTGGGGCACCGGAACTCCATCCCGTTGGAGCCTTACCTCAAGTGGGTACGAGCCCGCTCTCAGAAGTTAGTAATGCCTTACCCTCACATGCTACCTGTAATCAAAGAGCCAATCTTGGAAGGATAAACATCCTACACCATTCAACATCCCGACATGCCCACCTCCTGGGAAGAGATGCAGAAGAGCTGGATCCAACTTAAGGAAGAACGGAATTCTCTTGAGACCAGTCTACATGCTAGTGAAAAGAAGGTCCTGGAACTCACCCGCCTGCTGCACGAGGAAAGGAATCTCAACACCTACATCGCGCCAAAAAGGATGCGCAATGTCTTTTTGCCTTAAAGAGTTATTTTGTAATATTTGGCCCATGAGGCATTTATGTACTAACGAATTTCTCCTCATTAATATGATGTGCGTTCCTTTTTGTCTACAACAAAGTTTGAATGTTCTAAATCCTTGAATGCATTGCATACATGCGCATTCCATTGCACCATATGCATAGCAGGTACCCTATTTCACAGGTTGCTTAATTTTCTTCGCTGTTTGTGTGCACAAGTCATCATGAATCCGGAATCATCCAGTGAGCAAGCAATCAAGGCCCTTCAGGCCCAAAGTGCACAGTTTCAAGAGATGGTCTTAAGCCTAGCCCAGGGTCAGCAAGAGTTGAAGACTCTACTCCTGAAGAAGAAGAAGAAAAAGAGGACGGCGATGTTCAACACCGGACGCAGATTTGGGAACACGCTCCACAATGAAGCTGATCCAACCACTTCTTCTGCTGAGAAAAACAGTCCCCAAGGGGGAGGAGCTCCTAGTCCCGCAATCTCCGACAACGAGACGGACTATAACGAGGAACAATACCCACCTGCTTCTGACAGATACAAACAATTAGAGGACCGCTTGAGCGCTATGGAAATTCAGAACGTGCCAGGACTGGATTTCGGAGATTTGGGATTATCTTCCGGAGTAGTAATTCCACACAAGTTTAAGGCACCTGCCTTCGCCAAGTATGATGGGGTCTCTTGCCCGAAGTTGCATCTGAGGTCGTATGTAAGGAAAATCCAACCTTACACGGCGGATAAGAACCTCTGGATTCACTTCTTCCAGGACAGCCTCTCGGGGTCTCAGCTTGAATGGTTCTACCAATTGGACGGAGCTAGCATCCGGCACTGGGAAGATTTGGCAACTGCGTTTTACAGACAATACCAATACAATTCTGATCTCGCTCCTACGCGTACCCAACTTCAGGGTATGTCTCTGGGAACGGGTGAAGGGTTCAAAGAGTACGCTCAAAAATGGAGAGATTTGGCTGGCAGGGTGCAGCCTCCATTAACTGATCGAGAGCTGGTTGATATGTTTCTGGGAACGTTGTCTGGTCCGTTTTTCAATCATTTGGTTGGTAACTCCTCCGCTGGGTTCACAGATTTGATATTAACAGGAGAGAGAATTGAAGCTGGCATCAGGTCAGGCAAGATACAGAAAGCTGCCTCTACAAGTGCTGAGAAGAGGCCGTTTAAGAAAGAAGCAAGCGCCGTCTATGGCCCTAGAAGGCAAGTCAAGCCCGAAAGTCGCCAAGCCGTCAATGCTTTGGTCATCTCTAAACCTGTTGCTGCTCCTCAGCAGTACAATCAACAAAGAAGTGAAAGGCCCAAGAGGCAGTATACCCGATTGAGTATGACATTATCTCAAATTTTACCCCAACTGTTATCCACCAACCTGGTGACCCTCAAAGAAGCTCCTAAGGTCGTCAACACTGCGTCCCCTAAATACAACCCGAATGCCCGGTGTGCTTATCATTCTGATAGTCCCGGGCACACTACTGATGATTGTTGGGCCTTGAGAAACAAAGTGCAAGATCTAATTGACGCAAAAGAAATTCAGTTTGAAGCGCCGGAAAGACCGAATGTTGTAACGGCTCCTATGCCCCAGCATAGGGTAAATGCCATTGAGGAAGAAGTGTATGCTGTTTCGATAGATGAAGTTGTTACCCCTTTGAAGACTGTTAAGAAGAACCTACTGCGGGCCGGTTTATTTCCGGGTTGCGGCGAAGGTTGCCCATTCTGTGCTATTTCCCTATCTGATTGTCCCTTGCTAAGGTTAGGCATCCAAGGCCTAATGGATAGCAAGGAGATTCTATTCAAAAAGACTGCTGTTCAATTGGTTCCGATGAAAGAAGTTTCCGTGATTACCATCTTCAAAAATCCAATCAAGGCTCCCCCAAAGAAGCCTATTCAAATCTTGACAGTTGCGCCTGTGATCATTACTGTTCCAGGACCCCTCTCCTACGTGTCTGATAAAGCTGTCCCCTGGCATTATGGGGCAGACGTATATGTAAATGGAATCAAGCAAGAATTTGATGCTAGTGCCAGTATCTGCGATATCACCGGTCCAGCTAAAGTCACCCGCAGTGGCAGGCTCTTCTCGCCTGACATTGCGCCGCCCGCTATTCGAAAACCCCTCCTCATAAAACCTGCAAGTTTACCAAGTCCTGTTGCTGATCAAATTGTGTCCCCTGCTGCCGAGTCATCAAATGCTCGGGGCAAAGGGATTGAAGAAGAGCCTGCCCGTATGGAGGCACCAATACCCGTGAATGCTGAGGCCTCCCGACAAGAAATGGAGGAGATTCTGAAAATAATAAAGAAGAGTGATTTTAATGTTGTCGAACAGTTGGGGCATACACCCTCCAAGATCTCCCTGCTTTCCTTATTACTATGTTCCGAGGCCCATGCAAAGGCCTTGATCTCATTTCTCAAGACGGCCCATGTGCCGCAGGAGACGTCTGCAGTTCAGTTCACTGACTGCATAGCAAATCTGACGGCGGACAACAGCTTGGGCTTTTCAGATGCTGACCTAACCGCAAAAGGGAGAAACCACAATGATGCCCTGCATGTCTCCATTGAATGCAGGGGCACTACTCTGGCACATGTATTGGTGGACACTGGTTCTTCTTTGAATGTTCTTCCGAAAAAGGCTTTGGATCGTCTGGATTATGAAGGCCTGGAGTTGAAACCCAGCAATATCATCGTCAGAGCCTTTGACGGTTCCAAGAGGATGGTTCATGGAGAGGTTAACATCCCTATTCGTGTGGGCTCTCAAGTGTTTGACTCTACCTTTTACGTGATGGATATACGTCCATCGTACTCCTGTCTGTTGGGTAGACCTTGGATCCACAAAGCTGGGGCAGTGACCTCCACCTTACACCAAAAGCTGAAGTATCCCGTCAGGGGGAAAATTGTCACTGTGCAAGGAGAAGAGGAGTATATGGTGAGCCATTTGAATTCCTTCAGGTACATCGAGATGGACGGAGAATTTATTGAAACTCCCTTCCAACATTTCGAGGAGGTACATCCAATTTCAGCAGCTGCGGAGACAATGGCCGAAGAGAATGATTCCCTGAAAATGGTTTCCCTAAAGGATGCCCGGGCTGTGGTTCAGAAAGGCGATGGTGCACACTGGGGTCAGCTTCCTGACTTCACTCAGAAGAACGACAAGTTTGGGCTAGGCTTTACTGCAGAGGCTCAGAAGGCGGTGCGCAAAGAGAAGATTGGAAAGGCTCCGATGTTTATTTCCAGCTCAAGGGTGAATGCTATCGAGGAGGATGTGGAGGAAGCTGAGTTTGATAATTGGATCTACCCGACTGCCAGCGACGGACCAAGCAACTGGACAGCAAAGGATTTTACCCCTATCACATTTGTCACGCAGTAATTGATTTCTTTTGATTTCCAAATTTGTAACAAACAATATGTTAAGACTTTGTTGGCTCGGTGTCCTGCCCGGGGCATCGTAGCTCCATTTGTGAGGGCTTTTTGTATGACATTTTCATATATCATCAATCAAAACATTGGACGTTTGTTGCATTTCAAATCTTGTGCTCTTTTTCTTTCTGTGTTATACATATTGCAAAACAGCTATATTTACACACACTCACTTATACAGGTTTCAATCCACTCTGGATCTCACTGGCAACAGCTCTGCTACCGCCAGTTATGACTTCGAAAATCCGATCAACTTGGCCGAAGACGAAGGTGAAGATGATTGCGAAGTGCCTGGTGAACTCGCAAGACTGCTACTACAGGAAGAGAGGGCTATTCAACCACATGAAGAGCCTGTGGAGACAATTAACTTGGGTACTGAGACAGATAGGAAAGAGGTCAAGATTGGTGCCAATCTAGAGCTCAGCGTGAAGCAACGATTGATCCAGATGCTACGAGACTACATGGAGATTTTTGCTTGGTCCTATGAAGATATGCCCGGTTTGGATGCCGACATTGTAGTTCACCATTTGCCAACCAAGGAAGATTGCCCTCCAGTAAAGCAAAAAGTTCGACGAATGCGTCCAGAGATGTCTGAGAGGATTAAAGCTGAGGTGATGAAACAGTTTGATGCGGGTTTCCTTGCGGTAACTTCTTACCCTCAGTGGGTTGCCAATGTTGTGCCAGTGCCGAAGAAGGACGGTAAAGTCAGAATGTGTGTCGACTACAGGGATCTGAACAGGGCCAGCCCCAAAGATGATTTCCCCCTACCTCACATCGATGTCCTTGTTGATAATACAGCTCAACACAGGGTGTTCTCCTTCATGGATGGCTTCTCAGGGTATAATCAGATCAAGATGGCTCCTGAAGATATGGAGAAGACTACATTTGTAACTCAGTGGGGGACCTTCTGTTATAAGGTCATGCCATTCGGATTGAAAAATGCTGGGGCAACCTATCAGCGTGCCATGGTTGCTTTATTTCATGATATGATCCATCATGAGATTGAAGTATACGTTGATGACATGATTGCAAGGTCTCAAACTGAGGAGGAGCACCTTGACCATCTGAGGAAATTGTTTGACCGACTCAAGTTATACAAGCTGAGGTTGAATCCCAACAAATGCACCTTTGGGGTAAGATCCGGAAAATTGCTAGGTTTCATTGTAAGTGATAAAGGTATCCAGGTGGACCCTGCCAAGGTTAAAGCTATTCAAGAGATGCCGACGCCAAAAACAGAGAAAGAAGTCAGAGGTTTCCTAGGACGACTGAATTATATTGCCCGATTCATCTCACATCTGACTGCTACTTGTGAGCCAATCTTCAAATTACTGAAGAAAGATCAAGTGGTACGCTGGAATGATGAATGTCAGGCCGCCTTTGAAAGAATAAAGGAATATCTCCAAGAGCCACCTATTCTTATGCCACCGGTGGAAGGAAGACCTCTGATACTTTACTTGACAGTGCTTGATAATTCAATGGGGTGTGTGCTGGGGCAGCATGACGAGTCTGGCCGAAAAGAGCACGCTATTTATTACTTGAGCAAAAAGTTTACCGACTGTGAGTCTCGTTACTCGCTGCTTGAGAAAACTTGCTGCGCTCTTGTATGGGCTGCTCGCCGGCTGAGACAGTATATGCTGACTCACACTACTTTATTGATTTCAAAGATGGATCCCATCAAGTACATATTTGAAAAGCCCGCTCTGTCTGGGAGAATAGCGAGATGGCAAATGATCTTAACAGAATATGATATCCAATATACAACTCAGAAAGCAATTAAGGGAAGTGTACTGGCTGATCATTTGGCACACCAACCTGTGGACGATTATCAATCATTGAACTTTGATTTTCCGGACGAAGACATCATGGTGGTAACTGACTGTGAAGTACCTGGACCGGATGAAGGACCTGAGGAAGGATCCCGATGGTCTATGCATTTTGACGGAGCTTCCAATGCTTTGGGTAACGGCGTCGGTGCTGTAATCATATCTCCCAAAGGGACTCATACTCCACTCACCGCCCGATTATGTTTCAGCTGCACCAACAACATGGCAGAATATGAGGCATGTATCATGGGTTTACAAGCTGCGATCGATTTGAGGATCAAGTTTCTAAGTGTCTTCGGAGATTCCGCTCTCGTGATCAATCAGGTCAAAGGCGAGTGGGATACGAAACACCCAAATCTCATTCCTTACAAGGAGTATGTGTCAACCTTGCTCCCTCACTTTGAAGAGATAACTTTTGAACATTTCCCCAGAGAGGAGAATCAGCTAGCGGACGCACTAGCCACGATGTCTTCAATGTTCAAAGTTAAATGGGACAATGAGGCTCCTCAAATCATAATCTGGAAGTTGGATGAACCGGCATACTGCTGCGAGCTCGAGGCTGAGAAGGTGACTGAAAAACCCTGGTATCACGAGGTAAAGAGGTACTTGGAAGCTCAGGAATACCCTGAAGGTGCATCTGTCAACGACAAGAAGTTCATGAGGAGATTTGCTGCAAAATTCTTCCTCAGCAACGGCATTCTCTACAAACGGAATCATGATTCAACTCTGTTACGTTGTGTGGATAAGGCTGAAGCAGAGAAAATTATGATGGAACTGCACGAAGGTACATTTGGGACCCATTCCAGTGGACACACCATGGCTAAGAAAATCCTTCGGGCAGGATATTTCTGGTCCACGATGGAAGCCGATTGTTACCAACACTCCCGGACTTGTCATAAGTGCCAGATCTATGCTGACAAGGTGCATATCCCTCCAGTTCCTTTGAATGTCCTAACGACACCTTGGCCTTTCGCAATGTGGGGCATCGATATGATCGGTGAGATCCGACCAACGGCATCCAATGGGCATCGTTTCATCTTGGTGGCGATCGATTACTTCACGAAATGGGTCGAAGCAGCTTCCTATGCCACAGTAACCAAGAGCGTCGTGGCACGATTCATCCGGCATAATCTGATTTGTCGGTACGGAGTCCCAGAAAGAATCATTACGGACAATGGTACCAATCTCAATAACAAAATGATCACTGAACTCTGTGAACAATTCAAGATACAGCACCACAATTCTTCCCCCTATCGGCCGAAGATGAATGGGGCTGTAGAGGCAGCCAATAAAAATATCAAGAAAATTGTGCAGAAGATGACAGTGACCTACAAAGATTGGCACGAGATGTTACCGTTCGCTCTTCATGGGTACCGCACCTCAACAAGGACATCAATCGGGGCAACTCCTTTCTCCTTGGTCTACGGCATGGAGGCAGTCTTGCCGATCGAAATCCAGATACCCTCTCTCCGGATAATGAAGGATGCAGACTTGAATGAAGATGATTGGATCCAGACTCGACTTGATCAACTAAATCTGATTGACGAGAAGAGGCTCACTGCTATCTGTCACGGTCAAACGTATCAGAAACGGATGATCAGGGCATTTAACAAGAAAGTCAGACCGCAAGAGTATCAAGTTGGGGACCTGGTAATCAAACGCATCATCCTTCCTCAAAGTGATCCCCGGGGCAAATGGACCCCTACTTACGAAGGGCCATTTGTGGTTAAGCGTGTGTTCTCAGGAGGAGCCATGATCCTAACCACCATGGATGGTGACGACCTTCCTCACCCCGCCAATGCAGACATAGTGAAAAAATACTACGCATAAATAAAAGACCCGCTAGGTTGACATACCTAGGCAAAAATAAGGGCTTCCCGGCGAACCAAAAGGGTTCGGGCAAAAATAAGGGATGAAATAAAAAAAAAATCTGTACACCCGGCAAGTCGAAAACCTGAAAGGGCGGCTTGGGCAAAAATGGGTATCCCGGTGGACCGAAAACCCGAAAGGGCGGTCCAGGCAAAAGTTAGGGATAAAAGCGTAACACTATGTCTCTTTGGATCACTTCGCGTCCGGAATTCGGTACCAACTATCTGGCTCCAGATTTCGGCATTGATCAATCGGCTTCATCTTCAACTAAGCAGCAAAGCGATGAGACATCCGAAGACATAAAGGCAATAGCAGAGTTGGAACCCAATGGGATTGTTCACATAGCTGTTTTGTTTTCTTTTTCAAATTTTAAATTCTATACTTTTGGCGATGTCCTCTTACTAGGATGTCAGCCTCTTGTACAAAAAACGCCTATTCACAGGCAAAGTTTAAATCAATACAAATTCACTTGTCCATACAAATTGCCATTGTTTTTCTTTTTCTGTTTTGTCTTGCGAAGAACGTCCAATGTTCATTTTTGATATATGCATTTGACATTAAATTGCTGATCCATAAATGTTTGCATATGAAAAGAGAGATTAATTACAAATGACATCAAAGACAGGGGCGATGTGGAGTTGTCTAATGCGGTCTAGTTGTTTTGTCCACCAAGGCACCAAGGTAGGTTCAACTGAAAATGTGGCCAAATCATCTTAGCTCCCCGCAGAGTAAAACAAAGTTCAGCAGCACTTCCCCCAAGCAGGAGTCGATTCCCCGTCGATCCTGAAAAAGGCACAACATTCCCCGGCAGGTCTTAAAAGCTCATCCCCAGTAGATTCTGCAAGCTTATCCCCGGCGAAGTACGAACGTCTCGCCCAAGTTTTATTTAGAGTTATTTCCTCACAAGGACTTATAACTGGGTTATCCTCAGCTAAAAGCCACGGAAGACCGTTCTCGGCAAAAGTTCCTTCAATCCCCAGCGAAGTCTATCTTTGGTATTCCCCAGCGGAGTTTATCATCATTATCCTCAGCGGAATCCATCGTTAAGGTCCTCATCAGGCCTCTCATCAGAGCTTCGGCCAAGTATCTCTTCCGCAAAGCAGCTTCCCAGCCATTCGTCAAGGATTTATTTTCCTAAGATGAAATTACACTCATAAACATTTCACATTTTCATACATCTTACTTCCATACAGGATGAAACGCATACAACATCTCATGTTGAACATCATGACATCATGCATATCATACATCATAACATTGCATACAGCTTACGTCTTTGCCTTTTCAGGAAAAAGACAATCTCAAAAACGACTACCTTCAACTGTCACAATTCCAGATTCGATACCTGTATCTAGCCAGGGCACATCTGAGAGTGATCAGTTTCCAGACTCGATTCCTGTATCTAGCCAGGGCACGTCTGAAGAGTTCAAAGATTCGACTCCTGTATCCAGCCAGGGCACATCTATCAACTACAACAGCTCCAGATTCGATTCCTGTATCCAGCCAGGGCATATCTGTTGACCACATTTCCAGATTCGACTCCTGTATCTAGCCAGGGCACGTCTGAAGAGTTCGAAGACTCGATTCCTGTATCCAGCCAGGGCATATCTTTTGACGACCATTTCCGGATTCGACTCCTGTATCCAGCCAGGGCATATCTGTGAGCAACCGATTGTAGATTCGATACCTGTATCTAGCCAGGGCATATCTGCATAAGGAGACTGAAGATCAAACACCTGTAACAAGCCAGGAAAACATCTGTCTTTCTTAAATACACAAGTTCTCGCTAAGGAACCTCTTATGCGATCAACACTTCCAAATGGCATCTATAAGCCCATTCCCGACAAAGTTCTGTCACTTTTCCAGATGGCATTTACAAAGCCCATCTCCCTATCCACCATCTCTCCAAATGGCATCTATAAGCCCATTCCCGACACCACATTGTTGAGACTCCAGCATGCGAGTGCAAATTTCCGGGCACTCTAGTGTCCAATCTCCTTTTACCCTCGAGTCACGAAAGGCAAACTTGCCAATCTAACTCTTCAGGTCCAAGAAGATTGAACAGGGGCAACTGTTGTACCCCAAAATTTGCCCTCCCATTTCCTCAACATTTTCTCATCACAAGACATTTAAGGATCAAGATACAATTAGGGTTTCCTCTGCTCAAGACTTCTCCTTGCACTGTGGACTCAAATTAGGGTTTGTGCTTGCACAAAGATGTTTTGACCTAAAATGCTTAAGATGACTTTCATGCTTCATGTTGGACTCCCAAGTTTACCTATACCAAGTTTCAAGTCTTGATTCCAAGTTTTACCCAGTCAATTGGACAGTTGACCTAGAAATCAGCTGTATTGGGGAAAAAGTCAACTGTGGCCAATTGACAGTCAAACCTCATGAAATTTGATCCACATCAACATTATGAACTCACATGGACCATTTGATCAAGTTTGAATCACAATTCCCCAAGAAATTTGATCAGATCACCAAAAGGGCAAAATGGTCATTTTTAGGGTTTTGACTGCACAAAGGCAATTTTTGACTGTTTGACCTAGCCAATGGCAAACCAAGCTCACATATGGACTCAAGGACCCCATGGAATTATCTTGACATGTTCATCAAGCTCAAAAGATCCCAAGTACACAAGATTGACAGTTGAATTTCCCAGTCAATTGATCAATTTTGACTGTATACTGAAAAGTCAAACTTTGACTTTTTGGTCAAAATCAAGAGTCAAGATTCATTTTTCATAAAAACATGCCAAATCATGAAACTTGTTCACCAAGAAATCTCAAAATGCAAATTAGGGTTTGAAAATGGAATTTTTCATAACTTAGAATTTTTCTAAGTTATGAAAAACCCTAATTTTTTCCCAACTTTGCCCCATCTTTTCACCATGATCCATTTGGATTCAAACAAAAGTCAAAACATGAAAGTTGTAGCTTGTTGCATAATCTACAACTTTGATTCACAAAGTTTTCTCATTTGAAGCTTGTATCTCAAGTTATGATTTTTTGAATAAGGGCACTAAACCATCTTTTAACTTAGTGAAATTTGACCTATTTTGACAAGGTTTTCTACCCTACTTCAAGGCCACTTTTCATACCCTTCCACTTGGAATTTCAAATTGCATTTCAAAGATGGATTGTAGTACACATTCCAAGCTTTCCAAAATGTCCAAGAACTCATCAAACAACCTCATAACTTGAGAGATTCGAATTTCACAAGTTGGCAAAAATTCACTTTTGGTTCTTCATCAAAGCATGTTCATAAACTTGGCAAATTTGAATTCAGCATGCTTAAGCTACATTGCAGGCCTCTAATCCCATTTTCACTCAATAATTCAATGCATATCCTTTGTGCTCTAGCATTATCTTGCTCATTTGGACAATACACACAAAATCAAGCCTAAACTAGAAAAAGCATATTATCCATTCTTGTAAAGTGCTACTTTATGGCAACTTTGCAAATCTATGAGGTACAATGCAGATCTTTGAGGCAAAAAGGCATGGACATTTCCCACTGATCAAGACTCAAATGTGCAGCATAGATTGAGGCATTGTACTGGCCTAGAAACCAAGTTGACATTTGCTTGCTTCACTTAGAAGTAACATCCATAACTTATGCCATCTCTCATACCAGCATACAAACACAAGAACAAAGTTGTCAAACACATTACACATAACATATCCAAGCTAACACACGAGCTCTTGACCTCCAAAACACCCTCCATCTCAGAATCATCCTCAAACTGCACAAACAGGGGTGCCCCTGCAGTTTGAGTGCAATCTCTCAATCCCTTCAAGCATTTCTGTCCAAACCTGTTCCTCTACCTTCCTTACAACATATGCAAGCTATCCAGAAGCTAAGGCACGATCTGTAGTTGCTCTAACCACTTCCACCATTTTCACATCTTTGACTTGCAGGTGAAGTTCTATAGCTTGATACAAGAAGGTTCAAGACAAAGTGAGCATTGAAAAAGCATCCCTGGACCTCAAGGAAGCTTTTCCAATCATTACATTGCACTGAAAGTCTCTCATTCTCCACATAGAAGTTCAACTGCACAGGTAAAAGTTTGAATTCGTATCTCTCTTATTAGGCATCTTTAGTCTTAAGTTTGTGAAGAAACAAAGTCCTACTCATAGCCCTGAACATGTACATAGCTTTACTTTTCATTTCTTTTATCTGAGTGAAGAGAATTTGAGCTCTGAAAATGGTAGAAAAACTAGGTCAGGAAAGAGGGGGAGAGAAATTCTCCCTCATCTTAGAGAGATAGGACATGTTCTTTATATGGTTGAAACCGTCTCTTAATGCTCTACATTTTTCATGTTATGAGTTTTTGCTAAAAAGCCAGGAATCCAGAGATAAAAAACGCGTGTTTTAGCTTGAAGGAGGCTGTACAGAGGTTGAAGAAGGAGTGGTCTGGGCTGGGCCTGGATTTGTTTTCTTTTTGCACCCCATTTTCATGTTTACACCCCCCTGAGCCCATTTGCTCATTTTTTAACATTTTTGACTTTTTCTTTTTTGGCTGACTTTGTTTATTTTTTCTCATGTCATTTAAAAATTAAAAATATTTTTTTTTCATTATTTTTTGTATTTATTGCATATTTATTTGTTTATTTGTTTAGTTTGTACATAAATATATATATTTAACTATTAGAATAAATGAAAAATAATGTAAATACACTTTTTTATTTTTATTTACTTTATGAAAATATTTTACACAAAAAAATACTCTTTTATTTTATTTTATTAAAATATTAAATAAATATTTATTTCTAGAATAATACATATTTAGGGTTTAATATAAATATATATATATATATGATTATTAATATATTTAAGACAAAAATATAAAAATACTTGATTTTTTCATTTTATTTAATATTTGATACAAAAAATACCTTTTTTACAATACACTTCATTTTATTTTATTTTTTTACAAATAATAAATAGTAGAATTAAATTAGATAATAATACCTTTTATTTAAAAATTAGGGTTTTTCACCCTAGGTTCAAAATACTAAAAAATAAATACATTTTTATTTTCTTTTTCCTTTTACATAAATAATATTTTCTCATACACATAGAAACTTTCTTTTTACATTTCACATATTTATTTAATTTACATTTAATTATGCATTGCAAAATATCCAATTGTTGTAATAATTTAGATTTAAATTCTTGTCAATATCCCCATTTGAACATTTGTACCCCCCTTCCCATATTTGGTTGTGTAATAGCTTAGTAATTTTAATTTCGCATTTTTATTGCTTTCTAATGATAACATGTTAGAATTAGGGTTTGTATGCGAAAAAACGACAAAAAATAGTTTGACCTAATGCAAGATAAACAAGCATGAAAATGAACACACAAATCACACTTGCACCCCCTAGGGTATTCCACTTGTTGCCTTCAAATAAATGGGCCATATTGTATGTTGAACATCTTTGGGCAAAGCAAACAGTTTGAATGATCATAGTCCCTCGATAAAACTTTTTTTTCAAAAAAACCAACAAAAACAAATGATCAAGTCCCTTAGAGAAATTGCCCAAAGACATTTAACGTCGTTACAATTATGGTCTAAACGATGACCCGCGCCTGTCCCTTTCACATCCTAACACAAGGTTGCCCACCAAATACAATGGTGGTGCAAACTTGTTAAAAGGGTTAAAGTACAGCAATGATCTTTTGAGAAATTTAGGAGTAGATAACCTCTTAGTTACTTGAATCGACTTGCAAAACAAAACATTTGCCTAATTTCAAAACCACACAACACTACACTTTCAAAACAACTTTCAAAAACAAATGAAAACCTTTTCAAAAGACATACATCTTTGTATACATCCCCACATGGATCATTGCAAAGGTTGCCACCACATTGGCCTCTTTTCAAAACATTTTCAAAACCCACACACTCAAAGCACCATTTAAAACAATTGAAAACAAAAGGCAAGTGATCTAAGCAAGTAACTAAGAGCCCATGGATAACCATGGATAGAAAGGGTGCTAATACCTTCCCTTTCTATAATCTACTCCCCGAACCCAAGAAAACATCTCAAAAGGTTTTTGCTGTGCTTTTTAACCTTTCCTTAGGATAAAATAAAAAGTCGGTGGCGACTCTTGCTAACCGCAACATTTGCGAATACAAACGCAAACACTAGTCAGTTCTCCCACCGTATCACAGGAGGGAATGATCTTACATGTACTGTTGGTGACTTATTTGACACTTGGTTCTTTGGATGACTGTTCCGGACCTTTGATCTTGATATATTCATTTTGTCCAGAGTTTATACAACATTTATCTAGAGAATTGTACATTTGTTATCCACGTTATGCTGAACTTTTGAACCTGTGGTGTTGCATTCCATTTGCATCAATCTTCATCAGAGTATATTTCTCTTATCATCCATGCATCATCATGCATCTCATTCATCTCTACCTAGAGACTCATTTGCAACCTGGCTTCTTAATCAGAATCTCAAGATTGTAAGGCTGACTTCCCGACATTGTCTTTATCATGGAGCAGTTACAGGTAGATATGGCCGCGATGGACATGCAGTTTGAGACCCTGATAGGTAAGTTCATGGAAGTTATTTAGAACATCACCCATGGACACGAAGAGTTGAGACAGGATGTTCAGAGGCCCAAATTTACTACTATTGATCATGTTAATACACTTGTTGTTAATCTTAACCAAAGGGAGGTTTTCTTGAAACAGAATGTCAGAAACACCATTCAGATTCTTGTTAATGGAGCTCCATAACATGAGGACATTTATGATGTGTCATATGACACCTTCAGGTTCCTGATTGGTGAGACTGAGTCTGAGAAAAGCTTCACCTCCTGGAGGAAAGGATGGAAGCTATTGAGGGTTGTGATTCTCTTGATTTAGACACTGCTAGTTTGTTCCTAGTGCCTGGTATTAAGATCCCAACTAAATGCAAAGTCCCTAGTTTTGAGAAGTACAAGGGTAATACTTGTCTGATGACTCATATCAAGGAATTTTGCAACAAGATGGGTCCTTATGCGGGAAATGATAAGCTTCTAATACATTTCTTTCAGGATAACGTTAGTGGAGCATCTCTTGAATGGTATACTCAGCTTGAAAGGGACAACATCTGAACTTGGAAAGAATTATATGAAGCCTTCTTCAAGCAGTACAATTATAACAGTAACATGGCTTCTATCAGAATCCAACTTCAAGGTTTGACTCAAAGGGCTTATGAAGAGTGTAGCGGTAGAAATGTTGATACTAAGCCATTGGATTGACTTGACTTGACTCGCACATATCAAATAAAAATCGCCATCGTGCTTTATTGATTCCAAAGGAATGAGAAAAGAGCGAATAAACCAAAAAGAGGGAGAAATAATCTAAGTTCAGGGGTTGGTTATTAAAAGGGAATGTATTAGCACCCTAAACATCTACGGTACTCCGCATGAACCTCTTTGAAAATTTGTGTATTTTGGCTATAAATGTGGTATGAAAAAATAGATTGTGGGGATGAGAAAAGAAATATTTTTTATAATTTTTGCACCCACCGCAGTTGCGAACCTTTAGTTCCTACGTACCACCTTTCATGCAATAGAGTATCAAGGTACTCGTAGTTCACCTTTAAAAATTTTAAAACACAAGTGTGTTGGTTAATTTTAAGAGACGAGACATCATCGTCATATCCGAGTGGAAAACATACTTACTACCCATAATTATGAGAAAGGAGAATTTGCATCATCTCAAAGTGGAGGATGTAGCTTGGATTTTAAAATCAATAAAGCCTCACTCAACATCCAAGTGGAAAATATCTCGCTTCACTATATATCGTAGAAGTATAGTAGTTCACATCACTACAAGGATTGTCAAGAGTCTAATCTTTTGAGAAAAGTTTTAAGGTAAAAAGCCAAAGTGGCAAAATGGTTTGAATGAGATTGATTGACTTTTAATCTTCTCACAAAAATGTCAAGGTATTATTAAGTTGATTAAAGTTTGATTGAGGAAATGTTTTTGAAAATGCATGGACCTAAGTCCAAGTTTATTGTGAAAGCGATTCAAGTTTAGAAAACAAGAATAGTTTTGAAAAGGAGGGAGAAGATTTTTGAAATTAAAGAAGATGGGAGGAGATGAAGGGACTATCCTAGAGCGTGAAGTAAAAGCTAGGGAAAATAACCGTCTAACCAACAAGAAGCCAACACTTGACATAATGAGTCAATGTAGAATTCCCATTCTTTTGATTGAAACCAAACAAGCAAGGACAATATAACCTCTTGAGAATCAAACTCCAAATACATTAAGTCTTCACAAAAATTGGGCAGAGTAATGAATGTATATAGATGAATTCCCAATCATAGGCAAAACATATAATCAGAATAACCTGCACACAAAGAAAACAAACAACCCAATGTATTGGGGTAAACCCCAAGAACTCCAGACAAAATAACAATGAAAGTCACAAGGTCTCAAGGTAGGTCAAGGTCTCTAATCCTAAGTCCAAGAAGTCCATTACTCCATAATGCCAAGGATAGTAACCAAATAGTCCAAGTAACATTAAATTTTTTTATGGTTCAAGTTGATTATTAGGTGTCTTCAACAAGAGATGAGAAGCTCAAATGAGAAAAATAAAAATGACATAAAAGTAAATACTCAAGTGAGTAAAGATGAAAATAGCATGAAATGTAAATGCGAAACTAAGATGGTGAATAAAGTAAAGGCATAAGCACAAAATAAAGGGGCATAAAGTAAAAGTCAAATGTTAATGAATTAGTAATTAGAGGTTAGTTGAATGACCATCTTGAAACTTGCATTTGAAAACTCATTAGAAAATTGATAAAATCAAAGCCTCTCAACAACAAGTTTCATTTTCTTTTTGTCAAGTATATCATTCATTTCAAATTCTCAATGTAACAACATATGATCAATAATGTTTAAATGATCCACTTATACCAAAGTTTATGAAGATTCATTAGAGGATTGATAAGACCAAAGCCTCCTAACAATGAATCTCAAGGTTAGTGGATCAAAGGTTTCAAATTAAACATCCTTGGGCTTGCAAACTAGGGTTTGGGCCACAAATGATTATTTTTCAAATCGGGACAAAATTTAGCACTATGTTAAGCAATCGTAAGTGGACTTATATAGAAGTCGCACCTATTTTGAGGTCAGTCAATAGCAATCTATGTGCCATATGTTTGGAGAGATGATATATAGATCACCCTCTAACAACATGTAGCACAATGAGAAAGGGATAAGATGAAGAAGAAGGGATATGTTTGAAATATAAATTTAATTAAACTATCATTAAAATCATTCATCCATTTTGGTGGAGTTAAACTCCACACCCAAGATCCAATGATGTTATTGAAGTCCATGATCAAAAGTAAAATAGTCAAAATATGTACAAAAATAAAAATGCATTTAATGAATAAAAAAAAATAAAAAATAAAAAATGATTTTTAACAAGTTTTTAAAATGAAAATAAAAGAGAAAATAGCAAACTATATTCAAAATATCAAATAAAAATTAAAAGTGATCATAGAAAAATCAAAAATGATCTCAAATAATTTTATACATCTTTTGGTAATTTTTTAAATCAGAAAAGTATTTTTAAACTAATTAAAAATACTCAAATAAGTAAAAAAATATCAAAAATAGTAGAATCAAAATAAAATTCTAGAAAAATTTCAGAAGGTCAGAAATAAGAAAATGATTTATATAAAAAAGACCAGAATTTAAAAAAGTCAAAAAGTATTTTTAAAACAATTAAAATAAAGTAAACAAAACAAAAATTCTGAAAAATATCAAACATTAAAATAAAAATATGAAAATTATTCACAAAATCCGAAATAATTCAAAGTATTTTTGTATATTTTTTTAAATAATTTTTAGATAAAAAATAAAAGAGTTATGAATTTTTAAGTATAAAAGGAATTTAAAAGATAATTTTGTAAAATAAAACAAATCAGAAAAAACCACGCGCGTTGGATTTTTCTCACTAATACACACTGACAAATCCAACGTATCTGAGGTGAGGGAGCATCATGGACCCAAGGCAGAGCGCTTGCATATATCACAATAAAATCCAACCAATGAAAATAAAACAATTAGCCTAATGTCATTGGTTGAAGAATGACACGTAGGTCGTCTTCAACCTTCATCCTCATGCGAATAGGGAAAATCTCAAATCCTTGAATATATAAATTTACGCATTCATAGTGGTACTATTAGATACGTCTACTTGAGACGATCACAACCATATTCTCGTGAAAATTTTATATAAAGCATAGCGTAGTCGATTTGGAAAAAACTATAGATGTTTGAAACTTTTGAAATCGAAAATCAGAAGCATCAAATGCATTGTTTCACCAAAATTGAGTTAATAGCAAGCATCAGTGAACATCATAGACCATTCCAGTAATTTGAGTTAGAAGATTTGGTGCCTTAAACTACCTGAACGAAGTCAGATGAAGTTGCTCTATAAATGGACTTGGCTAGCATGATTTCGGACATCTCAAGGCTTGATTCTTCTTCTGTTAGCTTCAGGGAAGTTCAAGGATGAAAGATCAATGAAGAAATTGAATTGAAAAGTGAAGAAACTAGGAATTCTAAATCTCAGAAAATGGTGTTATGGAGGGAGTTTGATAAAGTGATTTTGGCTCTTCAAGCTTGCGAAAAGGAGTGGAATAGAGCCTGTGTTTATATGAGAAGTGAATGGGATCAAGAGATGTGTGAATGATGCAAATTCAAATGAATTCGTGCACACTTGTGTACACAAGAAAAGTATGCTCTCATGTGCATCAAAACTCATCTAATTGATGCATTTTGTCACTCTAAATAATCCAATTATCTTTGCTGATCATGCTTAAGTGAAAAACGCGTGGTAATTTGATGATTAGAAGCCACATTATAAAAATTATGATCTGACTTGAAGTGAAACTTTAGTTCCAAGGTACCTACTTTGAAACAATGGTATTCATAACTCAAGGGGTCTTAGGGCATGATTCTTGAAGCTTTAGAAAGATAAGATCAAAAACTTTACAATGTGCAAGGAATGGAAACAAATGGATGCTTGAGCCAAAATTTGTGATGAGTCAAAGTTGAGAAAAATATACCGACTTTTATACTTTGAAAAATTTCAAATTTTCTCTTAAAAATTACCTATAATGTTTTGATTCAAAACAAGGCTTTACTCCAAAATATTGATTTGATCAATGATGCTATCTTGAAGTAGACTTCCTAAAGATCATTATGAAACTTGAATCACTAAAAAATATTAAGTATTGAAAAAGTTATGGTCTTGCAAAATTGGTTAAAATTCATGAGATGACCTATAATCTTTTGCATCCTTAGGGCATCTTCCATCCATTTTCAAGCTTTATACATGAAATAAGAGTTGAAGTTCACACCCTTAAGATAATTGTGGAAAAAGAATTGGCTCAAGGAGATAAAAATTGACCAAGTTATGATCTTTTGAAGTCACATAAGGGAATTTGATGGCATATCTAGAGGACTTGTAATCTTTCTTCGTCATTAGAAATCTTCCACATCAAATCTTATTGAAACTTTTGAAGTGATTTTTTTATAACCCTTTAAAGAGAAGCATGTCTTTGGAATCAATCAAAAATACCAAAAGATAAGCAAGATATATCCCTTAGAAGTTCAAAACCCTAGCTCATAGAGCACCAAAATGCCTTAGAAACCCTTTTCAATTTTGGTAAACTTTATTGCACAAATACTTTTGTCATGTGAATAGAATTTGTTAAGGATGATAATGAGAAGCTATAGCAACCATAAAAACTCCCAAATATTAAGAATTTAGGGAAATATGCATTTGTGATCAAGAAATCAAGAATTTGTCCAATTAGGTCAAACTTCTTCAATCAACTCTTGCATCCTTTGACTTTATTTGACAAATTGAGGCATGATGAATCAAAGTATACCTTGTCATGATATTACTTCAAAGTATCTTCAATGATGAAGCTCGAATCTCAATGGAGCTTTATTGAAGAAGGCATGGAAATAAACTCATGAACCTATAGATCAACTTGATGCAATGTGTTGTGCTCTCACCTATAATATCATCAATTAGGGAAAACATTCATTGTATTTATTAGTTAAAAGTTAATTAATACAAAACATAAATGATCACAATATATAAATTAAGGTGCTTGGTGATTCCCCATGAGAAAACCTAATGATTGGGAGAAGAACCAAACCCTAGTGTGATCTTTTTGTAATTGAGTTGACATGAGATGATAGAGGGATATTAGGCAAAAAAATTGGGGTACAACAAAGAGTATGCACAAATATGGAGTGAATTAGCCGCCAGTGTTCAACCTCCCCTTTTAGAACGAGAACTTGTTGACATGTTCTTAGATACTCTGCAAGGTCCCTATCTGATGGTTGGACGTGCTTCTAAACTTTCAGAATTGGTTGTGATAGGAGGACGAATTGAGCACGGTCTCAAGATTGGTAAGATTCAAGATGTTGCTACTACTTTTGAATTCCCAGAGCAGGATGTTTAGAAGCAAGTGCAATTTATGAGGACGAAGAGTAAGCTCCTGCTTATCCTCCAATTCAGATCACTTACCATCAAATGAGTGCAATTACTCCTAATCGGAATGCTCCACAGCAACAGTATGCTCCTTAGTAGCAAAACTATCGACATAACTGTCAACAATGAGATAGGCAACATCTGATAAGGCCAATAATAGTACATGATCCAATCCCTATGCCTCATAGTCAGTTTTTCTCTCACTTACTCCAAAATTATTTGGTGGATTTAAAACAACTTAAGCCTCCTCCGTTTCCTTATCCTAATGGATATGACCCTAACGCCTAGTGTGAGTATCATTCCGGGGAACCTTTTCATACTATTGAAGGGTGTAATGCACTCAAATGTAAATTTCAGGACCTCATTGATTCCAAGGCGATCACGTTTACTATAGAGGGCTTACACATAAATTAAAGTCTCCCTGCTCGAGTAAGTTCCAAGATTGCAAAAGCATCTTCTGAAGCAATAAGTCCAGACAGAGTCAAGTCTCCCTAACAATGGAAATCTTTAGTTCAACTGCATTCTCATTTGTAATCTTTCTTGTTTTGCTCAGTACTTTCGTGTATGTAAAACTTATTTGTTTTTGAATATTAATCATAATTCATTGAAAATGTTCATCTTGAATTAATCCATTCGTTATCACTCTTAATTGTTTTTCTGTTTTTTTATAGTTATCTCTTGGTAATAAGAGAAAATAAATCTGGAAGGAGGATGATGAGAAATATACCAAGAATTTCAGACGATATGATTTTGAATAAAACCCTACTGACGATGTACATGCATTGCTTCAAATCCCCCAAACACCAGAGATATAAGGGAGATAGACCCTCGTGAACCCATTTAAGCCTTGAAGTCGGAGTTTCTTTTCTGTTCAGAAAAAACCCTCAATTTTAACTCGAGGTCAGATAGTCTTCAGTTAATTTGATCGAGCGTTCAATTTTTTATAGGGAGTGAACATCTGAGGATTAACACACCTATCCCTTGCACATTAAGAGGTCGAGGTCGAATCAAATGGTTATTCCTCATCAACCCAGGAATGAGGTAGTTACAACTCTTCAACAAGTACAAAGACTCAGGATCACACAATTTTCTCAAAAAAGAATGAATGAAAAAAGAAAGAAAAATAAGAAAGGTCGCTAAGTCGAAAACATGAAAAAAAAAGTGACTTAGGAAATAACTAGGGCATCCCGCTGGAGTTTAAAATCAAAATTCAAAATAAATCAGTCCAGGCAAAAATTAGGGAAAGGAAAAAGATTGAAAAAGCAAAAAGCGAAAAGGATTACCAAAGAAAAATCCTCAGCAAAGAACAAAGTAGTGTGATCAGACACCAAAAAAAAGGTGAATGATTGTCGTGTCCAAGAAACCTCATTGGTTCATCAACCATCATAAACTCCTCTTGAGAGATGAGTGCTCGTATCGAGTTAGCTAAATGTAGGACTAGAGAACATCAAAGAGAATGGGTGGGTACCAAATAATTTTGAGCCTTGAATCCTTTTTTCTAAAAACTATGAACCAGGTCACGTTATAAACCTTAAAAGTCCTAACTGAAGCATGGGTTATTTCAAAAGCATACTGTAACGAGAGCACGATAATCTGATTCCTAGGAGGCTTGATAAAACTTTTGAGTTGGTATCACACCATCTTTTACTTCCTTTCATAATTTTTTTCCGATGTTACGATATCTTTGAAATAATTTTTTTTTTAACTTCAAGACAAGCTTATGATTTTAATTAGAATTATCATTATCATAATAAACATCCTTTACATGTAACCAAGTGAGCTTGAATAATGAGAATCAAATGAGCTTGTATAATGAACATCAGATGAAGAGTTTGATCATCCCGAGGGACCAATTTCTTCAGGAATCTGTTAAGAGCAAATCGTTGTGAAGAATGATCTTAATCTGGGGCAGACCTTCTAATGAATCTATTGAGTAAAAGAAAACCAGTTTGAGAATGATCAGAAACAAATTGTTTAGAATCTTGATGATTATAAAGGTTTGATTGCCTAGAGGTCTCCGTTGAGCAAGGGAGTATTACTTTTAGTTGGTCCTGAGAGACAGATTATCAAGACTCTGTTGAGCAGGGGCAGGATATTTCTATGTTAGTACAACCATTAAGAAGAGGTAAGAGTATCTCAGAGTTTGATTACCCTAAGGGGCATAGAAGCGTTTGAATACTCTGTTGAGTAAGAATTCAGTCAAACTGGGGCATTTATGTTAATATTCGAAGAATCTCTCAAAGTGCCAAGTAATCAGGGGTAGTCACCCAAGCATGGTCGAAGCTGTCTCAAACTTTGGTTAGTTAGGGGCAGTGTTTCGAAGTTCATAACACTGGGGCAGGTTATCTTGGATGGTACATATCTCAGGAAGTCCTCTCGAGGAGAATTCTTCAAAGGCCCTACAATTGTACTCAACCTAAACTAGTCGTCAATACCATCACGTATCACTCACACTAAGGCGATTTCTAACACAAAGTGAGACATCAACCGTATTGCTCTCGGAGGTGATTTCGTGTGCAACTCAAACAACCCAAATGCATTTCATGACCGATACCCATATGAATATTAAGCCTAAATCTATTTCTAGAATCTAGAACCTAATAGATATTCATTCAAGAGAGAGATTCGGAAAGCATATGTCTATGACAAAGCAAACCTCCACGATTAAGAAAAAATCAAGAACAAACACTTATATTAATTCATAAAAGAGATTTCATACAACACCATGATCAACAAATGTACATACATAAAGAGTAAATATATAGATACAAAACCCACCATTAGAATGATAGATAGGGAAGAAGGAGATGAATAGGAAACTTCTCGTGGTGTCAACACGATCCAAGATAACCCTTAACCAACCGACAAGATGCACCACCCAATGATGTTGATAAAACCTCTAAACTACATAAAATAGGATCAAAGCTCCTCAAAGAGGGAAAGAGATGATAAACACCCAAAAAATCTATGCTAAGCTATTTATACAAAAAATGAAAATCACATACCGCGCTAAGCGCAAAATACCGCGATAAGCACGCCATCATTTATTCGTCAAACCGCCTTAAAGAGTGTTGCTGTACCCAAAATTTTCCCTTCCATTATCCAAGACATTCTTCTAGGGTTTTCATTTACTCAAGGTTACCCAAGAATTGATCAGACAAATTCCCCTCCTAAGCAGTGGACCTATAACTAGGGTTTTGTATTTTTCAAGGAAGAATGGGTTTCTAAGGCCTCAAGTGGATGTCATGGTTTCTTATATGTCTCCAAGAATGCTCATACCAAGTTTCAATCCTTACATCACAAGTTTGCTCACTCAATTGCTCAGATGACTAAAAATAAACTTTATTGGACAAAAAGTCAAATGTGGTCAACATACAGTCAAACTTCAAGATTTTTGGTCAACATCAAAATTTTGAAGTCATATTCATCATTTGATCAAGGGTTGATCATGATTCATCAAGAAAAATCATGATTCATCAAAAGTAAAAAGTTATCAAATTAGGGTTTTCTTAAGGAGAAGTCAACTGAAGTTTGACCAAACACAACTTTCACATGCTTCATCAGATTTTTCTCAATCAAAGCTCATTTTGAAGGAAATTAAATTCTATACAACTTTGACTCTCTAAGCTCAAGTACAAAAAATGCTTCATTTGAGAGATATGGGCCAAAATATTATAGGTCATTTCAAAAGTCAACAAAAAGACACTTTTTGTCAAGGCAATTTACATCAAGAAAAAGTCTTCAAATGAAAAAATAATAAAAGTATAGATTGTAGAGGACATCTTGAGCTTTCTAAAAAGTCAAAGATCACTTTCAAATGATAAAAATTAAGAGAGTTATGATTGGTGCAAATTGGGATATTTTGAGAAAATGCATGAAACCAAAAGTAGTCAAACTTTAATTTTTGGGCTAGTAGGCTTATGATTAAAGGTCCATGCGTGTTTTATACCTCAAGATGAACCTCAAAGCTTGTTCATACACCCCCTTTGGTTTTTATTATATTTATTAATTTAAATTCAAAATTAAAAAGATAAAACAAAGGCTTTTCTTACAAGGTCCAAGCCTACAAACATTTGACCTAATTCATGCTTATATATTCTCATCAATTCAGACATCAAACGACACGAACCCTTACACAAAATCAATTCTCCAAAATTCAAAAAAATATCAAATAACTAGGGCAACTTGTAAACCCTAATTGCAGCCACTCTCAAGGAAAACCAGCCTTTCCATTCACTTCCAAGAACACTATACGGTAAGGTTGGATCGATTGCAATGATCAAAAGGGCATAAAAACTCATATACGCGCCTCACCGGTTTTGTTATTGCATGAATTTCATACATTCATTTTCTTCGTGTTTTTATGCATACTAACTTTGCTAACGTGTTCATGAGGTTTAATAGTGCAGGAATACCCAAAGCATGATCCCCATAATGGATAAATCGAAGCTTGCCATGTTCATATCGATTTGAGTTATCTTCGTTATAGCTCATGATTCAGTATGTTTTAGCCCAAACCAATGGTTCCATTGAACTCGTAGGGCTTGATTTAGGGGGGTAGGATCCCTTTGTATCGTTAACAATTATTGTTTTTACATGTTGAAAAAAAGAGTCACCGGAGAAGACGTCCGAAGTTAGGGCTCCGACGCTTCTCTGGTCCAGTTATTTTGTTTATTATATAATTATTTTGTTTCAGGAATATTACCCGATGTATAGACACCTCATTGGTAAGCGAGCGCGTGTTAAGCCATTTGTACAACAAGGCGTGGGTTCAATCCCTGCTTTTACCACTTATTTTTTCATATTTTTTCTAATCCTTGCAGGTTGTTTACGTATTGAATGGCATACGTTTTTCTAACACCAAAGCGTGTCTGGTGCTGTGGTGAAACGTATGATTCATGAAGTTAGGGTGTGGGTTCAACACCCACCCTTGACATTTGCATTGTTTTTTCTCTTTTCTAACCCTTTTCTTTTGGTTTTCTTTCCTTATGCATTTTTGGCAAAACTAAACCCTAATTTCATCTAACCATAAAACCTTTTCTTTTACAAACCCTAAAAAATTAATTAGGTTTTAGGTTTTTATCATTAACTTTTTTAATTAATTTAATTAATCAATCTTTTTTAATTAAAATTAATTAGACTTTTTTAGGTTTATTAATCATCAAAAAAAACTTTTTTTCATAAAAACCTCCAAAAACATTTTCTTTATTCATCTTTCTTATCCTTATATTATTTTTGCAATCGTAAATAGCTTAGTTTATTTTTGTCACTTTTTTCATTATTTTGTAACTGTTTACGGGTTGTAATAGCTTAGGATTTTTATTTTTCACTTTACTATTATGTATCTGCCCCGAAGCGTTGTAATAATTTAGGGTTTACATTCGTTCCTTTATTTTCTTCTGTTTACCACTTTTTATTATTTTATGTTTACTGCTTAGTAATTAGGGTTTGGATGGAAAGATAAAAACAAACGGTAGAAAACCCTAACTCGAAGACTAAATAATTTCAAAACAAATCACTTGCACACCTACACCTTTAGGTTAGCCTCCCTTGTTGCCTTCGGAAAACAGTCATGTCCCTCGAAAGTGGGGACACTTTAGCAAAGTCCCTAGATTCAAAGATCATAGTCCCTCGACGACCCTTTCAATGTTGCCTTTTGATAAATGATCTAGTACCTTAGGAAAATTGCTAAAGCGTCATTGCTAGTTGCCTTCAATGACTATACGATGACCCTCACCTGTACCTTCATATCTAACAATAGGGCTTCCTACTAACTAATGGTACGGATAAAACTATCTAAAGGAGAAGGAAAATACAAGAACGACCTAGAGTAAGGTAGAAATTTTAATCGCTTGCTCACAAAGCTCTTCAAAACAAAACATTTCTCACAAAAACTTTCAAAATATTTTCAAAACACTCTTGAGGACTGATACAAGAGTTATTATAAAGTCCGCCTTAGATTGGCGTTCTCAAAATATTTTCAAACATACAACACAAAGCAATTTTCAAAAAGTGAGCTAAGAAATTAAGAGCCCGTAGATAACTACAGATGAAAAGGGTGCTAACACCTTCCCTTTTCATAACCTACATCCCGAACTCAAAATCTTCAAGGTCATTCCTGTTATTTTCACCCTTTCCTTATTGTATAAAAGAAAAGTCGGTGACGACTCTTGCTATCTGCATATTTGCAATAAAATGCAAAACCAAGTCAGTTCTCCCATGTATTACAGAACTGGAGACTCTGCTGAGGGTTTTTAAAAAGAGGGGTTGCCTTAGAGTTAGATCACATTTACTTAAAAGTGTTTCCTTTGTTTGCTTTATATTTGTGGGTTGCTCGGGTTTATTTTTTGCAAAGATCCTACACCTGGATATAGGGATACCTTAGGTAAGTAGCAATAGATCATGGAAACTATATGACATAGAACAATATGCTTAAAGTTATGGCTACGTTAGTGTGACACTTTGGTTTGCACTCGTGTCCCTTGAGTCAGTCGAGGAGAACACTAGGCTTCCACGTGGTGTCATAAGCACTAACTGACTTTTAGAACCATAATTGACCCAACTTGGCCATTAGAAGGTAGTGAGATGACCGAATTTGGTGCAGTCTAAAGTTGGTTGATACTCGATGATACACTCATTGAGATTCGACTCGTGGGATGTTGTGGTGGAAAATCAGTTGTTGTACTAAAATAAAACCTTCGCGAAAGATCCGTGATATCAGATCCCTAAAACCCAGTTACTATTTTTATGAAAGGTTTGTAAAATTAAGCTTCTCAAATGCACTTTTGTTTTGATGAAGACAAACCATTTTGACAAGAAGTCAAAGATTATTGATCAAGCTAAAAGCATCTGTGGATAAAGTCTTTGGTTTAAGCACTTAGCAAATTTCAAGGTATAATGATAATACTTACTTTGAACTTAAGACATAGATGCTCAATGGTCAAAAGAAATATTTTATATTGTCCAAACTTTTACTCAAGTTTTCTAAAGCAAAAATTCAAGTTTTACTTGGGTGTAATCGATTTGCATATTGGTGCAATCGATTGCATGCTTCAATTTTTCAAAGCATTTGCTACTGTTTCTAAGTGCAATCAATTGCTCTCAATCAATTTTTGCTACTGACTTCAAGTGCAATCGATTTACACACCTGTGCAATCGATTGCTCATTCAAAATATTTGAATTTCTAGCTGTTGAAACCACGTGCAATCGATTTACACAAGGGTGAAATCGCTTGCATGCTGGACGATTTTGAAAACAAAAGCTTTACTTATGCCTGTTCATAACACCCTTTCATGGAAACCTTTCACTCAATCTTAGCAATTGTTCATGATTCATTTGCAGAATTATATGATGTTTCAAAAGGGTGCTATGAACATATAAATACTTATTTTCAAAATCATTTGAAGTACTTCTTCCAATCATATTTTCAAAATTTTCAAAAAACAAACTCAAGCTTTTATACACTTTCATACACAAGTTTTCTGCATACTTTCACATATTGTCAACCAGAAAACTTTGAGCATTATATATCTTGAGTCATTGTATACTATTGTCATTGGAAGAGAAGATTAATTAATTGATAAAATCACTCAAAGTGATCATTGCTACTCAAACTCACTCAAATCAAATATTGCTATATACTTGCTTATTTTTCAAGATTGTTGAAAATAAGTTCAAGTGGTTTTGTATTCTTGTTTTTCCAGGATTGTTGGATACAAGTAAAGTCACCTTGAGAGGATTGTTCTCATTATTGACATAGTGAAAATCCAAGAGGATTGTTCTTGGTTTTGGGTAGTTCTTGTTTAAGTTTTCCATAATAAGGAAATCTCTTTCATATTGAAAGGGGACTGGAGTAATCTCGGACTGTGAGGGGAACCAGGAAATATCGCTTATGTCTCTTTATTTTCTGCACTTTACTCTTTCATAAAATCACCATAAACCATAAAAATAATATCCATCGCCACTAAAACCAATTTTTTTAAACTACCTAATTCACCCCTCTCTTAGGCGCACTTCGTACTTACAATTGGCATCAGAGTAGGTTATAAGTAACATGTTCCTAAAAGATCCAGAATGGCTTCCGTAAATCAAAATCCCATTTTCAGAGATGGTGGTAGTAACAACAAGCCTCCTCTATTTTGTGGTGAATATTTTGACTTCTGGAAAATACGCATGAAGGCACATTTAGAAGCACAAGGAGAAGAAATATGGGATGCCTTCAAGAATGGTCCATTTATTCCTATAACGATAATCAATGGTGCTGGCTCATCAAAGCCTAAAGCTGCATGGGATGAAGATGATAAGAAGAAGATTCTCTATGATAAAAAGGCAATAAATCTTCTTCAAGGTGCACTTAGCATGGATGAATTCTTTCGTGTCTCGGTATGCAAAATGGCGAAAGAAATATAGGATACCTTGGTATAAACTCATGAAGGAACTGTTGAAGTTAAAAGATCAAGACTAAATACCTTGAGTCAAGAATACGAGTTATTTCGAATATAGCCCGGAGAAACCATCCTTGACTTGCAAAAGAGATTCATGCACTTGACAAATCATCTAAGTGCTCTTGGTAATACTTTGACGAATGATGAACTAAATCTGAAAGTACGTAGATCCTTAACTATGGAATGGCAACCAAAGGTAACCGAAATTTCAGAAAAGAAAAGTCTCTCCTCAATGACTTCCGTAACATTGTTTGGAAAACTTCAAGAATATGAAACGGAACTCGGAAGACTTGAAAAGCATGAAAATCAAGAGAAGAAATCCAAGAATATTGCCTTAAAGATTGATTCCAAGGAATTTGAAAAGGAAGACAATCCGAAAGAAGATGAAATTTTCATGCTTCTTGTTAAAAGGCTTGGTAAGTTTTTTGGTAGAAATGAAAAATCCTTTTCTCATGCAAAAATAAAGAAACAATTTAATAAAAGGGAAGCTTCCACATCAACACAAGAAGTCACATGTTATGAATGCAGTAAGCAAGGTCATATCAAGCCGGATTGTCCAAAATACTCCAAGAAAGGTGGCTACAAAAGCAAAAAGGAACTTAAGAACAAAAAGGCCTATGTTGCATGGGAGGATAATGAAATAAGTTCTTCATTCGATTCCGATAGTGATGAAAGTTAAAATCTAGCATTGATGGTCTCACACCATTCCGATAATGAAGATGATGAGGTATGCTTGGAGACCACATGAAATCTTTGGTATCTTGATAGTGGTTGTTCGAAGCATATGACGGGAGACTTAAACCAATTTTCAAATCTAGTTCTAAAGGCCAAGGGTTTTGTCACTTATGGAGACAATAATAAGGGAAGAATTTTTGGCAAAGTCAAAGTTGGTGCTCCAGCTTTCACATCCATTGAATATGTTCTTTATGTTGAAGGACTAAAGCACAATCTTCTTAGTATTAGCCAACTTTGTGACAAAGGCTTCAAGATCAAGTTCACCAAAGATGAATGCTTGATAGAAGAAGAAGTCACACATGAGGTTATACTTAAAGGTAAAATAATTAAGAATATATTCATGATTTCCCTTGGTGATCCATCTTTTAAGGTATAATGTCTCATGGCGAACAACGATGATTCATGGCTTTGGCAGAAAAGAATTGCTCATATTCACATGGAACACTTGGATAAACTAATCAAGCATGATCTTGTCATTGGGTTGCCTAAGAGAAATTTCGTCAAAGATAGACTTTGTGATTCTTGTCAAAAAGGGAAACAAACAAAATCCACTTTCAAATCTAAGAATGTGGTGACTACTACAAGGCCACTACAATTGTTGCATATGGACTTATTTGGTCCATCAAGAACAAGATGTTTAGGAGGTAATGTATATGCTTTAGTTATTGTTGACGATTTCTATAGATATGCTTGGACATTATTTTTAGTGCAAAAAAGTGATGCATTCAAAGCATTCAAGAAGTATGCTAAACAAATTCAAAATGAGAAGTATCTAACAATTGCCTCCATAAGAAGTGATCATGACGGAGTATTTCAAAATGCTCTATTTGAAGAATTTTGTGGAGAACATGGAATATATCACAACTTCTCGGCACCAAGGACTCCTCAACAAAATGAAGTGGTGGAAATAAAGAATAGCTCTCTTGTAGAGCTTGCAAGAATGATGCTTAGCGACTCAAATCTTCCAAAATATTTTTGGGCAGATGCGGTGAGCACGACATGTTTTGTTAGCAATAGAGTTAACATAAGACTAATCTTGAAGAAAACTCCATATGCACTTTTAAAAGGAAGGAAACCAAACATTTCTTTCTTTCACATTTTCGGTTGCAAATGCTTTGTCTTAAACAACAACAAAGATAACCTTGTTAAGTTTGATGAAAAATCCGATGAAGGTATTTTTCTTGGCTACTCTCTTTCTAGTAAGGCATATAGAATTTATAACAAAAGAACTTTAATAATTGAAGAATCAATGCATGTATCTTTTGATGAATCTAATCCCTCCAAGGAGGATACTATTGTTTGTAATGATGATGATGATGAAATACTAGAAGATCCTCAAGAAAATACCTCCAAAGATCAACCAATTCAACAAGAAGAATCACCCCAACAAGAATCAAATCTCAATGATCTACAAAAAGAATGGAGAACTTATAGAGATCATCCTGTCGATAAAGTAATTGGTGATATAAGTCAAGGTGTGACAACAAGACTAAATCTCAAAGATGCTTGTCTAAACACGGCGTTTGTCTCTCAAATTGAACCTTCCAAAGTTGATGAAGCCTTAGGCGATGACCAATGGATTATTGCTATGCAAGAAGAGTTAAATCAATTTGAAAGGAATCAAGTTTGGGAACTTGTCCATAGGCCAAGCAACAAACACATTATTGGAACAAGATGGGTGTTTAAAAACAAACTTGACGAAAATGGAATAATTGTTCAGAACAAAGAAAGGTTGGTAGCACAAGGCTAAAATCAAGAAGAAGGAATATATTTTGAAGAGACTTTCGCTCCGGTTGCAAGGTTAGAAGCTATTTGTATTTTACTTGCCTATGCTTGTTCATTAAATTTTCAGCTTTTCCAAATGGATGTAAAAAGCACATTCTTGAATGGATATATCAATGAAGAAGTCCATGTTAAGAAACCCCCGGGGTTCGAAGATTTCAAGAATCCATCTCATGTATTTAAATTGAGAAAATCTCTCTATGGTTTGAAATAAGCACCAAGGGCATGGGACGATCGAATAAGTAACTTCCTATGCGAAAAAGGTTTTGAAAAGGGTAAAGTTGACAAGACATTGTTTATCAAGAAAATCAAAGGTGACACTTTGCTAGTTCAAGTCTATGTTGACGATATCATTTTCGGCTCTTTAAACAAAGAAATGTCTGAAGAATTTTCAGCAATAACGTAAGGAGAATTTGAGATGTCCATGATGGGTGAAATGAATTATT
Source organism: Vicia faba (assembly GCA_948472305.1). Lineage (NCBI taxonomy): Eukaryota > Viridiplantae > Streptophyta > Magnoliopsida > Fabales > Fabaceae > Vicia > Vicia faba. The sequence goes on from CATIWC010000561.1 coordinate 51,421, forward strand.
TTCTTCGACTTCAAATCAAGCAATTAAAGGATGGCATCTTCATCAACCAATCCAAGTATTGCAAGGAATTGTTGAAAATATTTGACATGGATAACTGTAAGGCAATGTCTACACCAATGGGTTCCAGTATATATGTTGATCAAGATGAATCAGGTGTTTCCATTGACATTACAAAATATCGAGGTATGATTGGCTCCTTATTATATCTGACGACAAGCCGTCCTGACATAATGTTTAGTGTTTGTCTATGTGCTCTCTTTCAAGAAAATCCAAAGGAATCTCATCTCATGGCGGTGAAACGGATCATGAAGTATCTCAAAGGAACAACAAATGTTAGATTATGGTATCCTAAAGGTACTGTTTGTAATTTAGTTGGTTATTCTGACGCGGATTATATAGGTTATAAAACTGATAGAAAAAGAACAAGCGGTACTTGTCACATCCTTGGAAATGCATTAGTATCATGGGCTTGTAAGAGACAAGCATGTGCTGCTCTTAGCACGACTGAAGCAGAATATATTGCATCGGGTAGTAGTTGCGCTCAAATATTGTGGCTCAAGCAACAACTTCGTGACTACGAACTCGATCTAGGATGGATTCCTCTACGGTGTGACAATACAAGTGCAATAAACATTACAAAGAATCATGTCATGCATTCAAGAACCAAACACATAGACATACGAAATCATTTACTTTATGATCATGTACTTCAAGGAGATGTCGAGGTCACATTTGTAGATACTCCTAATCAACTTGCCGATATCTTCACTAATTCTTTGGCAAGAGAACCTTTTTACAAGATTCAACGAGAACTTTGTATTCTTGATGAACAAGACATACAAGGTGCCTTCTATCATTTTTATGCTTTCAAATACTTGTTTTAACTTTGTTATATGTGAATATATATGTTAAGTGGTGTTTAAGTTTAAGAAAAATATGTTTTTGGTCATTTTTGGTTGATGCAAATCGATTGCACAATAGTGTAAATCGATTTCTCACTGTATGTTTTTATTTTTTGACCTTTTTGTTTCAGTGAGAATCGATTGCGCACTGTGCATTTCAGTTTTCTTTTGATTCTGTTTTGTGTTCAAATCGATTGCATCTGTATGCAAATCGATTGCACCCACTGTAACATGCTTTTATGACAGAAACATTTGTTGGTCAGAATTCCTCTCTCTCTCTCTCATATTCCCAAGCTCACTCCTATTATTGAAAAGTCAATTAAATTTCATTACATATAATACAACCCACTCATTTCTATTTACTCACAAATCATATCCAAATTCCATCTTATCAAACATCTTCCTCTCAAAACCTAAAACCTTCCAAACCCTAAAAACACCTTAACCATGGAATCAAGGCAAAAACGAAAGGTGTCAGCTACAGAGAAAGGAAAGAAGAAAGTTGGTTCATCTTACACAGAGAATCCATTAATCTCAACTCTCACTGAAGATCAAGAAGCAAGATTTAAAAAGCCTTTTCAAAGAAAGATAGTGTCCACTCCAAAATATGGTATGCTATCATCTTTTCCTCATGAATGTTTTACTTTTCAGAATGACTTGACTGCATATGGATTGGAACCACTGATTTCATCATTTGGTCCATGCTATCCGGATCTGGTAAGAGTATTCTTCAGAAACTTGACTCCTCACAAAGGCAAGATGGTTATATATGTGTTGGGTACAAGAATCTCTCTAACCCCTGAGATTGTTGGTGAGATTCTACATATTCCCTATACTGGAAGCTCTTTGTACGACCCTAAAAACGAAGCATGGGATGATTACAGGAAAAAGGAATTTTATTACAGCATTGGCAGATTGAGCGAAGCTGAATTCCATGCTAAAAGAATTCATGGTCTAGGAGGAGTCATTCCATCTAGAGACTCATGGAGTGCATGTAACTTTTTTTATAGACGTTCGACTATTTCATTATTTCATGGTCTATATTATGTTTCTGCATGCTGGAAACTATGCAACGTGACTGATTTGTAAATGCAACTGATCTACGTAAGGAAGATAGGTATAAGTGTTAATTGGGCAAGGCTCATAATGATTTATATGCTAAGGGTAGATGCAAAGTCAAAATTTCTACCATATGCTTACTATGTTACATTAATTATGGAAGAATTTGGAGTTGATTTTGCTGGTTTTGAAAGAGTTAATATGGATCCAAATATGCATAATATTTCCATAAAAAATGTTGATTCAAGAATGGGTGTTCATTACAATCCAGAAACGAAAACTATAACTTACATTGCTGAAGATGTGGTTAGTGATGAAGGAAATGATCAAGAAGTTGAAGGTGGTGAAGCTGTACCTCCTCCACCTACTGCTCCCTCTGGTCCAAGTAATCAAGATCTTATGGATTTTATGTCTCAACAATTTTCTTCCATGAATACCAACATCAACAACCAACGGAATGCTACCAACGACTCCACAATGACCCGAATCAATGATTTTTGCACAGATGTGAATAAAAAAATTTCCTACCTTTCAAGGTAGAACTTTTAATCGCTTGCTCACAAAGCTCTTCAAAATAAAACATTTCTCACAAACACTTTCAAAATGTTTTCAAAACACTGTTGAGGACCGATGCAAGAGTTATTATAAAGTCCGCCTTACATTGGCATTTTCAAAATATTTTCAAACACACAACACAAAGCAATTTTCAAAAAGTGAGCTAAGAGATTAAGAGCCCGTAGATAACTACAGATGAAAAGGGTGCTAACACCTTCCCTTTTCATAACCTACCCCCCGAACTCAAAATCTTCAAGGTCTTTCCTGTTCTTTTCACCCTTTCCTTATTGGATAAAAGAAAAGACGGTGGCGACTCTTGCTAGCCGCATATTTGCGATAAAATGAAAAACCAAGTCATTTCTCCCACTGTATTACAGAACTGGCGACTCGCTGAGGGTTTTAAAAAAGAGGGGTTACCTTAGAGTTAGATCACTTTTACTTAAAATTGTTTGCTTTGTTTGCTTTATATTTTTGGGTTGCTCGGGTTTATTTTTTGCAAAGATCCTACACCCGGATCTAGGGATACCTTAGGTAAGTAGCAATAGATCATGGAAACTGTATGACATAGAACGATATGCTAAAAGTGATGGCTACGTTAGTGTGAAACTTTGGTTTGTATTGTGTCCCTTGAGTCAGTCGAGGAGAACACTAGGCTGCTGCGTGGTGTCATAAGCACTAACTGACTTTTAGAACCGTAATTGACCCAACTTGGCCATTAGAAGGTAGTGAGATGAACGAATTTGGTGCAGTCCAAAGCTGGTTGATACTCGATGCTACACTCATTGTGATTCGACTCGCAGGATGTTTTGGTTGAAAATTAATTATTGTACTAAAATAAAACCTTCGTGAAAGATCCGTGATATGAGATCCCTAGAACCCGGTTACTATTTTTAGGACGAGTTTGTAAAATCAAGCTTCTCAAATGCACTTTTGTTTTGATGAATACAAACCATTTTGACAAGAAGGAAAAGATTATTGATCAAGATAAAAGCATCTATGGATAAAGTCTCTGGTTCAAGCACTTAGCAAATTTCAAGGTATAAAGATAATACTTACTTTGAACTTAAGACATAGATGCTCAATGGTCAAAATAAATATTTTATATTGTCCAAACTTTTACTCAAGTTTTCTAAAGCAAAAAATCAATTTTTACTTGGGTGCAATCAATTTGCATATTGGTGAAATTGATTGCATGCTTCAATTTTTCAAAGCATTTGCTACTGTATCTAAGTGCAACTGATTTGCATGTTTGTGCAACCGATTGCTCTCAATCAATTTTTACTACTGACTTCAAGTGCAATCAATTTACACACTTGTGCAATCGATTTCTCACTCAAAATATTTGAATTTCTAGCTGTTGAAACCCTGTGCAATTGATTTACACAAGGGTGCAATCGATTGCATGCTGAACGATTTTGAAAAACAACAACTTTACTTATGCCTGTTCATAACACCATTTCATGGAAACCTTTCACTCAATCTTGGCAATTGTTCATGATTCATTTGTAGAATTATACGATGTTTCAAAAGGGTTCTATGAACATATAAATACTCATTTTCAAAATCATTTGAAGTACCTCTTCCAATCATATTTTCTGATTTTTCAAAAAACAAACTCAAGCTTTTATACACTTTCATAAATAAGTTTTCTGCACACTTTCACATGTTGTCAACCAGAAAACTTTGAGCATTATATATCTTGAGTCATTGTATACTATTATCATTGGAAGAGAAGATCAATTCATTGATAAAATCACTCAAAGTGATCATTACTACTCAAAGTCACTCAATTTTAATATTGCTATATACTTGCTTATTTTTCAGGATTGTTGAAAATAAGTTCAAGTGGTTTTGTAATCTTGTTTTTCCAGGATTGTTGGATACACGTAAAGTTACCTTGAGAGGATTGTTCTCATTGTTGAAATAGTGAAAATCCAAGAGGATTATTCTTGGTCCAAGAGGATTGTTCATGGTTTTGGGTAGTTCTTGTTTAAGTTTGCCACAATAAGGAAATCTCTTTCATGTTGAAAGGGGACTGAAGTACTATCGGATTGTAAGGAGAACCAGGATATATCACTTGTGTCTCTTTATTTTTCTGCACTTTACTCTTTCATAAACTCACCATAAACCAGAAAAATAATATCCATAATCACTAAAACCAGAAAATTTTTAAAGTACCTATTCACCCCCCTCTTAGGTGCACTTCTTACTTACAAGGTTGAGCCAACTAAACTTCAAGAGGGTACTTACCTACGAACCTCATGCAAGCCTTTAAACCTAAGGCTATTGTATGCTTTGTTTGTGTTTGCTATCTGTTCAAACATGACATCATGACATCATAACATCATACCATAACATTTTTACTAACCATTTCAAGGATTTCAGGCACCTGTGATGCAGGTTTATCATGAACCAGACGTCCAACTAGGGGCAAAAGAATTTATTTTCCTCTAATCAGATGTCGTCAAAGACCGAAGTGCATTCTTTTGAGTAAAAAGCTAGGACCCACTCGACATGGGGAGTTTGATTCTCATAAAAGATCGTTCAAAGATGCAAAGTTCTTCAGTCAAAGCTGCAGTTAGACTCAACTTCTAACATTTCATTTTTGTTTATCCCATGAGATCCCTGAAAACATTGCATATGCATTCACATACCATACACATCATATCATAGCAGGTATTTCTCAAGACAGGTTTTCTCAAGACAGGGTTTCTCATCTTCTTGATGTTTATTTTAGTAAAAGATGGCTCTCAAATAGTACCCTCATGGTGATGACAAATACAAACAGCTGGAAGATCGTCTCAATGCTATGGAGATCCAGAGAGTGCCTGGGTTGGATTTTGAAGAGCTGAGACTAGTCTCAGGGGTTGTTATCCCTCATAAGTTCAAGGTCCCTACTTTTGTGAAGTATGACGGTGTTTCTTGTCCTAAGCTGCATCTGAGGTCTTATGTCTAGAAAATCCAAGTCCATACTGCTGATAGGAAGTTATGGGTACACTTCTTTCAAGAGAGATTATCGAGGACACAGTTAGAATGGTTCTATCAACTGGAAGGAACCAACATCTGTAGTTGGGAAGAGTTGGCCGCTACCTTTTACAAACAATACCAATACAATGGTGATCTTGCACCAACCCGTGTGCAATTACAAAGTATGACTATGGGTTTGAAAGAAGGCTTTATGGAATATGCCCAGAAATGGAGAGATCTAGCTGGAAGAGTTCAACCTCCTTTGTTTGATAGGGAGTTGGTTGATATGTTTATGGGAACTTTGACAAGACCTTTCTTTAATCATCTGATCGGAAGCTCTTCATCTTGATTCACTGAGCTGATATTAACCGGGGAACGAGTTGAAGGTGGAATTAGCAGTGGAAATATTCAAGTAGATATGTCTTAAAGTGATGTGAAAAGACATTAAATGGAAAGAAAGAAACAAATATTGTGTATGGCTAAAAGGGTTATGCTAGAAGTGATCACAACCAATCTGTGGGGGTGGTGCTAATTTCTAATCCTGCGCCTGTGCAACAACAACAACAACAAGGTAATCAACGTAGGATAGACACACCTAGGAGACAATTTACTAAGATCAACATGCCATTGTCTCAGGCATTACAACATCTATTGAAGGAAGATTTGATAACATTAAGAGATCCGCCTCAGAATCCCAACACTTCCTCCCCCAAGTACAATCCTAATGTAAGATGCGCTTACCATTCCAATAGCCCCGAGAATGACACCAATAGTTGTTGGGCTTTGAAGAATAAAATTCAGGACATGATTGACAACAAAGAGATGGGAATTTGATCCTCCCGAAACCCCCAATGTGATTACTTCACCTATGCCTAAGCATGACAAAGGCATTAATGCAATTGATGATGTTCCATACTACTCCCTGAACCCAAGAAAACATCTCAAAGGTCTTTCCTGTTCTTTTTGACCTTTCCTTAGGATAAAATAAAAAGTCGGTGGCGACTCTTGCTAAACCGAAACATTTGCAAACACAAACGCAAAATCCCAAGTCAGTTCTCCTACCGTATCACATAGCACTATCTAAAGGAGGAGCAAAATACAAGAACGACCTTGAGTAGGTAGAACACTATTAATCGCTTGCTCACAAAGCTTTTCAAAAAAAACATTTTACACAAACACTTTCAAAGATATTTCCAAAACACTTTGTACGCATTCTCGAGGACAGATACGAGAATCATTACAAAGTTTCGCCTTACAATTGGCATCTTTTCAAAATATTTTACAAACACACATCACAAAGCAATTTCAAAAAGTGAGCTAAGCGATTAAAATCCCGTAGATAACTACGGATGAAAAGGGTGCTAACACCTTCCATTTTCATAACCTACCACCCAAACTTAAAATCAAAAAAGGTCTTTCCTGTTCTTTTCATCCTTTCCTTATTGGATAAAATAAAATTCGGTGGTGACTCTTGCTATCCGCAACATTTGTGATAAAATGAAAAACTAAGTCAATTCTCCCACCATATTACAGAACTGGCGACTCTGCTGGGGATAATACTTAAAGAAGAGGGTTTAACTAAGAATTTAGGATCACTTTACTTGTTTTTACTTGTTTTCTTTGACTGATTTATCTTTAAGGGTTGCTTGGGTTTATTTTCTTTCAAAGATCCTACACCCGGATCTGGGGACCTTAGGGAAGTAGATATAGATCATGAAAATTGTACGGTGTACACCGATATGGATGAAGTGATGTCTACATTAGTGTGACACATTGGTTTGTAATAGTGTTCCTTGAGTCAGTAGAGGATAACACTAGGCTTCCGCGTGGTGTCATAAGCACTAACCGACCTTTAGAACCTTAATTGACCCAACTTAGCCAGTAGAAGGTAGTGAGATGGTCGACTTTGGTGCAGTCCAAAGTTGGTTGATACTCGATGCTACACTCATTGAGATTCGACTCTCGGGATATTTCGGTGGCAAGTCAGTTGCTCTACTGAAACAAAGCATGTGAGAAAGATCGGTGATATGTGATTCCTAGAACCTGGTCACTATTCTTAGGACAAGTTGAGCCAACTAAACTTCTAATGGTACTTACCTATGAACCCCATGTAAGAATTAAACCTAAAGCTCATGTTTACTTTACTTGTGTTTGTTATTTGTTCAAACATGAGATCATGAGATCATACCATATCATTTTCATTAACCATTTCAAGGATCTCTAGGGCTTGTGATGCAGATTTATCATGAACCAGGCGTCTAGCAAGGGGAAAGGGGATTTATTTTCCTCTAATGCCGTCAAAGATCAAAGTACTTTCGCTTGAGTTAAATGCTAGAACCCACTCAACATGGTGAGCTTGATTGTTATGGAAGGACGTTTAAAGATGCAAAGTTCTTCAGTCAAAGCTGCAACCAGACTCAACTTCTAGCATTTCCTTTTGTTTATCCCACGAGATCCTTGAAAACATTGCATCCACATATCATACATCTCATTCCATGACAAGTTTTCTCATCTTCTTGTTGTTTATTTCAGTAACAGATGGCTCTCAAATAAATCGTAAAAGACCACCAATCTCAAAAAGCTCAATTCCAAGAGACGCTCTTGAACTTAGCCAAGGGGTAGAAAGAACTGATGGTGCTTATCGCCAAGAAGAAAAAGACTAGGAAACCGGCTGGTATCCTCAACATGGGGAGAAGACTCAAAGGTCCCGCCAAACAGGTTCAAGCTTCTAACATCCCATCAGATGAAGATGAAAATCAAGAACAAGACGGTCAAAGTATCAAAGCTGAGGGGGGAAGCAACCTTGGTTCTTGTAAATATCCTGATGAAGAAGACTATTGTGATGAGCAATATCCTCCCGCTAATGAAAGATACAAACATCTGAAAGATCGGCTGAATGCCATGTAAATCTAGAAAGTGCATGGGCTGGATTTTGAAGACCCGGGTCTTATCTCAGGGGTTGTTATCCCTCACAAGTTAAAGGTCCCTACTTTTGCCAAATATGATGGTGTTTCTTGTCCTAAGCTTCATCTAAGGTCTTATGTCCAGAAGATCCAAACCCATACGGCTGACAGAAAATTATGGGTTCACTTCTTTCAAGATAGCTTATCTGGGACACAACTGGAATGGTTCTATCAGCTGGAAGGAATCAGTATACGTACTTGGGAAGACCTAGCTTCTGCCTTTTACAAACAATACCAATACAATGCTGATATTGCACCAAGTCAAGTGCAATTAGAGAGTATGACTATGGGTTCAAATGAAGGATTTAAGGAATATGCCCAGATGTGGAGAAATGTGGCTAGAAGAGTGCAACCTCCTCTGTATGATAGGGAGATAGTTTATATGTTCATGGGAACTCTGATAGGGCCTTTCTTTAATCATCTGAACAGAAGCTCTTCGTTTTGTTTTACTGAGTTGATACTAACAGGAGAACGTGTCGAGAGTGGTATCAAAAGTGGAATGATTCAAGTGATTGCGTCTTCAAGTAATGTAAAGAAGAAGTTCAAAGGTAAGAAGGAAACAAATGCTTTATATGGCCAGAAGGGTCGTAATATAAGTGATCGCAACCAATCTGTGGGGGTGGTACAAATTTCTAATCCTGCGCCTCTACAACAACAACAGGGCAATCAACATAGGTCAGAGGCACCTAGAAGATAGTTTACAATGATCAACATGCCATTATCTCAGGGATTACAACACTTACTGAAAGCAGAGTTGATTACACTGAGGGATCTTCCTCAACATCCCAACACCTCCTCTCCTCGTTATAATCCTAATGTGAAATGTGCTTACCATTCCAATAGACCAGGGCACGCCACCAATAGTTGTTGGGCTTTGAAGAATAAAGATCAGGACATGATTGACAACAAAGAAATTGAGTTTGATCCTCCTGAGACCCTCAATGTGATTACAACACCTATGCCGAAGCATGACAAAGGAATTAATGCTATTGATGATGTTTCATATGTTTCTACTTTAAATGAATTGACTACTCTTCACTCCATCATTAAGAAGAATCTGTTGCAAGCCGATTTATTTCCGAGTTGTATTGAAAGATTTTACTGCTGTGTAGCCCAACCAAATGGCTCCAAGTTTCTAAAACAAGGTAGTCAGTGTCTGATGGACAACCATATCATTATAGTTGAGAAGATTCTTTCTATTGAGAATTTGTTTCAAGACTTATCTGTAATTTCTGGAACTCCTATCAGGATCAGTGTCAAAGGCCCTGTGAAGATTAAGGTTGAACCCAGAATCACTCCTTTAATAATCACTTCACCTGGACCAATTATGTATTCCTCGGACAAGGTTGTACCTTATAACTATGGATCCCACATCTACTACCATGTCATCAAGCATGAGCCATTGACTGTTGAGAATGAAGGTATTGAAGTTGCTTATCCCAACATCGACAATATTGTTGGGACCAATAAGGTTACCAAAAGAGGAAGGGCTTTCTCTCTGGAAATCTCTCTAAAGACTGTCGCCACACCCGTTCGTGTTACCGCTATCGAGTGAATTATTGAGACTCAGGGAGAAGAGAAATTGATGGAGCCTACCCAGACGGAGGAACCTAAAGAAGTTATAGCTGAAGATACCTCCAGGCAAGAGTTGGAAAGGTATTGAAAATTATCTAAAAAAGTGATTACAAGATTGTTGAATTGTTGGGAAAGACTCCCTCTAAAATCCCCATGTTATTCTTGTTACTGTGTTCAGAAGCCCATGCACAGGCTTTTGTGAAGTTCTTAAAATCTTCTCACGTGCCACAAGAAATTTCTGCCGATCAATTTGGAAGTTATGTTGCTAGCCTAACTACTTATAATGGGCTAGGATTTTCTAATGCCGATTTAACCCCAGAAGGAAGGAACCACAACAAGGCCCTGTATTTCTCTATTGAATGAATGGGAACTACTTTAGCTCATGTATTGGTTGATACGGGTTCCTCGCTGAATGTTCTACCGAAGGGTGCTCTGGACATGGTTGATTATGAAGGGGTTATGCTGAAACCCAGTGAATTATAGTCTGAGCCTTTGATGGGTCAAAGAGGAAGGTACACGAAGAGGTGGATCTCCCAATTAAAGTGGGTTCACAGGTTTTCGATTCTACCTTATATGCGATAGGTATTCGACATAATTATTCTTGTTTACTCGAACACCCTTGGATCCATGGGACAAGCACTATTACTTCAACCTTACACCAAAAGCTGAAGTATATGTGAAAGGAAAGGTTGTTACAGTTTTCGGTGAAGAAGAGTATATGATAAGTCACTTAATCTCATTCAAGTATGTTGAGATGGACGACAAATTCATTGAGACTCCCTGCTAGACTTTTGAAGTTATCCCTACTACCGCTACTGAATATGTCTCTTCTATTCCCAAAGTTACCAGGGTCCCACCCAGAATGTCTTCTTTGAGGGATGCTAGAGTCGTTGTAGAAGAAGGTGGTTGCACTACTTGGGGTCAGCTTCCTGACATTCCGTACAAATCTGACAAATTCGATTTGGGCTTTACTGCAGAGGCTCGGAGGGATGTTCGTCGTGCTAGTACTGGAAGACCACCATTTCGCGTCAGCAACAATAAAGTAAACACTATAGAAGATGCAAATAGTGACTATGACTTCGACAACTGGATCTTTCATACCATCGGCAATGGGCTCAGGAATTGGAAGACCGAAGACCTTATCTCAATCTCCTTTAGTCATGAGTAATTATTATTTTTTGTTTCTTTCAAAGTTTTGGTTATGTAATCTTTAAACAATAACTTTAAGCCTTGTGTCTTACCCATGGCACAACGGTTCTTTTGATAGGGTTGTCATCTTTCATAAGCATATTTTCATTTAATAAAAACATTGGACGTTTTGCATTCAAATTTTACGCTCTTTGTCTTTCTTTGTACTTTGTTACACTCTCAAAATAGCTATGTGTTCTTACACACACCCATATAATAAATTGCATATCCACATCCACTCTAGATCCCGTTGATAACAATTATGATATTTCCACTTATGACTTCGAGAATCCGATCTGCCAAGCCGAGAACGAAGGTGAGGAAGATTGTGAAATACTTGGAGAACTTGCCTGACTGTTAGTGCAAGAGGAAAAGGATATACAATTGCATGAAGAGCCAGTTGAGGTTATAAACTTGGGTACTGAAGAAGATAAAAATGAAGTCAAGATAGGTGCCAACCTAGAAGACAGTGTCAAGAACATGTTAATCCAGATGTTGCATGACTATCTTGAGATCTTTTCTTGGTCATACGAAGACATGATAGGGCTTGATACTGATATTGTGGTTCAACGTCTACCGATGAAAGAGGGTTATTCTCCAATAAAGCAGAAGGTTCAACGTATGCATCCCGAGATGTCTGAAGAGATTGAGGCTAAGGTTATGAAGCAATTCAACATAAGTTTCTTAGATGTTACATCATATCCTCACTGGGATAAAAATATGGTGCAAGTACCTAAGAAGGATGGCAAAGTGAGTATGTGTGTAGATTATAGGGATCTGAACAGGGTAAGCCCTAAATATGACTTTCCGCTGCCGCATATTGATGTTATAGTTAATAACACGGCTCAACATAAAGTGTTCTCCTTCATGGATGGTTTCTCAGGTTATAACCAGATAAAGATGGCGCTGGAATACATGGAGAAGACTACTTTTATCACACAATGGGGGACTTTCTATTACAAGGTTATGCCTTTTGGGTTGAAAAATGTTGGTGCGACATATCACCATGCTATGGTAGCTTTGTTTCATTACATGATAGACCACGAGGTAGAGGTTTACATCAACGACATGATAGCCAGGTCTCAGACACAAGAAGAAAATCTGGACCATCTACACAAACTGGTTGAGAGAATGAAGAAATAAAATATGAGATTGAATCCGAGCAAGTGCACATTTGGGGTGAGATCCGGTAAAATACTGGGTTTTGGCATCAGTGGTAAAGTTATTGAAGTTGATCCCACCAAGGTCAAAGCCATTCAAGAAATTCCTACTCCTCGTAACAAGAAGGAAGTCAGTGGTTTCTTGGGATGACTAAATTATATTTCCAGATTCATTTCACATTTTACCGCTACTTATGAGCCGATCTTCAAGTTACTGAAGAAATATCAAGTAGTAAAGTGGAACGATGATTGTTAGGTAGCCTTTGACAAAATCAAGGAGTACCACAGGAACCTCCGATTGTGATGCCACCAATTGAAGGAAGACCTCTGATCATGTACCAAACAGTGTTAGAGAACTCAATGTGGTGTGTACTAGGCCAACATGACGAGTATGGTCGGAAAGAGCATGCAATATACTACCTTAGCAAAAAGTTTACCGACTGTGAAACAAGATACTCACTGCTCGAGAAAACTTGATGCGCTTTAGCATGGGCTGCTTGTCGACTAAGATAGTATATGATGACTCATACAACCTTGTTGATCTCTAAGATGGATTGGATCAAATAAATATTCGAGAAACCCGCCCTCTTTTGAAGGATAGCGAGATGGAAAATGGTCTTGGAAGAATACGATATTTAGTACACCACTTAAAAGGCGATCAAAGGGACCGTACTGGCAGATAATTTGGCCCATCATATCGTAAATGACTATTACTCTATGAATTTCAAGTTCCCAGATGAGAATATCATGCTAGTTACAGATTGTGAAGAACCTCGACCGTATGAAAGACCAGAGCTGGGATCCCCATGGACTTTGGTTTTTGATGGAGCTTCTAACGCACTTGATAATGGAATCGGTGATGTGATTATTTCTCCCATGGGTTGCCATATGCCCTTCAGCACGAGAATATGCTTTGATTGTACCAACAACATGGCCGAGTACGAGGCGTGCATCATGGGTATAAAATCTTCTATTGGCATGAGATTCAAGTTCTTGGATGTGTACGGGGACTCAGCCCTAGTGATCAGTCAGATTAAGGGAGAATGGGATACAAAGCATCCAAATCTCATTCCTTATCGGCAGCATATATTGACGCTAATTATGTACTTTGAGGAAACCACTTTTGAATATATCCCACGAGAAGAGAATCAGTTGGAAAACGCATTGGCCACCATGTCATCTATGTTCAAAGTCAGATGGGAGAACGAGGCTCCTCAAATTGCTACTGATAGAGTAGAGGAAAAGCCTTGGTCTTATGAAGTAAAGAGATACCTTGTGGATTAAGAATAACCAGAGGGGGAGTCTATTAATGACAAGAAATTTCTACGGAGGTTCTCTACTATGTTCTTCCTGAGCAATATAATTTTGTATAAGCGCAACCATGATTCGACTTTGCTTTGTTGTGTAGACAAGAAGGAAACAGAGAAAATTATGGAGGATATGCATGAAGGTATCTTTTGTACTCACTCTAGTGGACATACTATGGCTAAGAAGATTCTGAGAGCAGGATATTTTTGGTCAACCATGAAAACTGATTGCCATCACCACTCAAGAACTTGTCACAAATGCGAAATTTATGCTGACAAGGTACACATGCCTCCATTTCCTTTGAACATCTTGACTGCTCCTTGGCCGCTTGCAATGTGGGGCATTGATGTGATTATAGAAATCAAGCCTACTGCGTCTAACGGGAATCGTTTCATTCTCATCACCATTGATTATTTCAACAAGTGGGTTGAAGCAGGCTCGTTTGCTTCCGTTACAAAGAATGTTGTGGCCCGGTTTATTAAAAATAATCTTATATGTCGGTATGGAATCCCCGAAAGGACTATAATGGAAAAAGGTACTAATCTTAACAATACTATGATCATGGAACTTTGCATGTAGTTTAAGATTAAGCACCATAATACTTCTCTGTATCCACCAAAGATGAATGGCGCAGTGGAAGCCGCCAATAAGAACTTCAAGAATATTATACAGATGATGACAATGACATATAAAGATTGGCATGAAATGTTACCATTTGCTTTCCATGGATATCGCACTTCAGTATCGACATCAACTGGGGAAACCATATTCTCTCTAGTCTACGGTATGGAAGCTATCCTACCTGCCAAAGTCCAGATTCCTTCTCTAAGGATTATAAAAGATACATATTTAGATGAAGACGAGTGGATTCAGACTAGTTCGGACAATCTAAATTTAGACTAAGTTTGTCATGGTTAGATGTACCAGAAGCGTATGATCAAAGCCTTCAACAAGAAAGTCAAACATCGGTATATCAGACTGGTGATTTGGTAATAAAACGCATCATCCTGCCACAAGGTGATCCCAGGGGAAAATGGACTCCCACCCACGAAGGGCCATTTGTAGTCAAGAAGATATTTTTCGTTGGTGCTATGATACTTAACACCATGGATGGGGAAGATTTTCCGCACCCTGTGAACGCGGACATAGTAAAAAAGTACTACACCTAAAAGAGACCCGCTAGGTTGACTGGCCTAGGAAAAAATAAGGGCATCCCGGTGAACCAAAAGGGTTCGGGCAAAAATTAGGGATATATATAAAGATTGTACATCCGGCAAGTCGAAAATATGAAAAGGTGACTTGGGAAAAAAAGGGTACCTGTGTGGACTGAAAACCCAAAAGGGCGGTTCAGACAAAAGTTAGGAGTTAAAGCGTACAACTATGTCCTGTTGGATCACTGTAGTACGGTGGGAGAACTGACTTAGTTTTGCATTTTATCGCAAATGTGCGGATAGCTAGAGTCACCATCGACTTTTCTTTTATCCAATAAGGAAAGGGTGAAAAGAATAGGAAAGACCTTGAAGATGTTGAGTTCGGGGGTAGGTTATGAAAAGGGAAGGTGTTAGAACCCTTTTCATCTGTATTTATCCACATGCTCTTAATCTCTAGCTCACTTTGTTTTGAAAAAAATGATTTGTGTTCGTGTTTGAAAATATTTTGAAAAATACCTAAGTACGACAACTTTGTAATGATTCTTGTATCAGTTAAGAATGCGTACAAAGTGTTTGTTTTTGAAAATATTTCAGAGAAATTGTTTGTGAAAAAGATGTTTTGAAATGTTAGCGAGCAAGCGATTAAGAACTATCTACCTACTCAAAGTCTTTCGTGTTATTTTTCTCCTCCTTTAGACAGTGTTATCCTACCATTAGTTAGCAGGAAGCCCTATCATTGGATGTGAAAGGATAGGCGCAGGTCATCGTACAGTCATAATGGCAACTTGTAGGGGAACTTTAGAAATTTTATCATAAGGGACTAAGATTGTTTACCGAAGGCAGCATTGAAGCATCATCGAGGGACTACGATCTTTTTAATCGAGGGTTTTTGCTAAAGAGACCCACGTTCGAGGGACATGACTATTTTCCAAAGGCAACAAGTAAGGTTACACTAGGGGTGCGTGTGTGAAGAGTGATTCATGCTCAGTTATTTTAGTCTTGTAATTAAGGTTTTCTACGATTATTTTTATGCCTTTCCATACAAACCCTAATTACTAGCAAATCAATAAATCAATAATGAAAAGCAATAAATTATGGGAAATAAAATTCTCGCTATTACAAGGGTTTCGGATTGGGGGTACAAAATAGTACATCCTAATTAAACTATTACAACCGTAAGCAATTACATAATTGGAAAAAGAACGCGAAAGTAATAAAAACGCGAAGCGGTAAAAAGAAAAAGAAAAGAGAAAATTGTTTTGTGATCGTTTTGATGAAAAAGATTTGACGATTAACCTAAAACCTAATTAATTTTAATTAATTAAAAAAAGTAGTTAATTAAATTAAACAAAAACCTAAAATCTAAGTTGATTTTAATTTAATTAAGAAAACCTAAAAATCAAATTAGGGTTGATTAAATTAAAAAACCTAAAATTAAATTAGGGTTTCTTAAGAAAAAATCAAAGGTTTGTGAAAAATGTTAGGTTTTATGAAAAGAAGAAAAGATGTTAAAAACTAACCAAATGGTAGGGATGGGTGTTGAACCCACGCCCTCAAGACCTTCTAGCAGCACAATCACCACCAGGTCGAGCGCGCCTTGGTGATGGGTAACAGGTTCAACGCGTTTTGTATGCTGCCCTGCAAAATATGAAATATTAGGAAAATAAATTGGCAAAAGGCTGGATTGAACCCATGCCCTTTGACATAAATGACTTAACGTGCATGCTTCTACCGCTGGGGCGGCTGTACATCCATTAGTTTAAATGAAATAATAAATATATAATATAAACATCAATGTATTGACGGGAGAGGCGCTGGAGCCCCAGCTCCGGTCGTCTTCTCCGGTGAGAAGGTTTTTATTCCTGCAAAACAAACGCGCGTTAGAGATCCAGGGGGACCTTACCCCCCTAAATCAGACCCTGTGAATCCATTGGAGGCCTTAGTATAGGCTGGATCATCTTGTATAATGAGGTATAAACAAAATACTTCAAATCGGTGCAAGAATGGTGGTTCAAGATTCCGATTGCATGGGACCTCCACGATGGGTCATTCCTGCATAATTGAGTCTCATAATAACACAACAAGAATTAGTAAAATCTATATGTTGGTTATTTTTTCTTTTGAAGAGTTTATGTTTATGTAAGTTGCCTTGACAAAAAATGTCTTTTTGTTGACTTTTGAAGTGACATGTAATGTATTGACTCATACCTCTCAAATGGAGCACTTTTTGGACTTGAGCTTAGAGATACATAGATGTAGAGAATTGAATTTCCTTCAAAATGAGCTTTGTTATGGGAAAAACTTATGAATAATGTGAAAATTATGCTTTGTCAAAGTTCAATTGACTTCTCCTAAGAAAACCCTAATTTGGAAACTTTTGACTTGTGATGATTTGAGGGCTTTTCTTGAGGAATCGTGATCAACCTTTGATTAAATGATGAATATCATCTCAAAATGGTGATGTTGACCAAAAATCTTAAAGTTTGACTGTATGTTGACCATAGTTGACTTTTTTCCCAATATATTTGATTTTCAGTCATCTAAGCCATTGATTGAGCAAAATTATGATGCAAGGCTTGAAACTTGGTATGAGCATCCTTGGGGACATATGAAGAACCATGAGAACCATTTGAGACCTTATAAATCCAAATTTCCTTGTGAAATATGAAACCCTAGTTGTAAGTCCATTGCTTAGGAGGAGAATTTGTCTGATCAATTCTTGAGCATCCTTGAGCATTTGAGAACCCTAGGAGAATGTCTTGAAGAAAATGGGAGGAAACTTTTAGGGTACAACAACTTCCCCTTATCAATCTTCTTAAATATGAGGAGTTATATTGGCATGTACGCCATTTGTAATATGAAGGTGGAAGAGGATTGGACACTTAAGTACCCAGAATTTTGCACTCGCGTGTGCAGGAGGTAATGTTGTTGGTGAATAATATTGCTTGAATGGGATTAAAGATGCCACTCAGAGAGGTGTGGGAGATTAGTTGGAGATGGGCTTATAGATGCCATCCAAAGTAACTGTTGATAGAAGTATCAGAATGAGTCTACGCTTGACTGTATCTGAGGAATGATTTTCAGAACAAATCTATCTGATCCTATATGAGGGAAATGCTTTTTAGAATGAATATCTGAAGGAAATTATTTTTAGAATGATGCTCTGAAGAAAATGCTTTTTCAGAATAAATCTCTAAAGGAAAATGCTTTTCAAAATTCAGTATCTAAAGGGAAGTTTTTGTCATGTAGATAATCACCCCGTCCTGTTTTGGGAATTGATCTACAATCTGTTTTTGTTGGTAAACTCATCCTGTTTTGGGAGTTCATACCAATTGGTGAAGAAGATAGTCACCCCGTCCTGTTTCGGGAATTGATCTTCATCTGGCCATAAAGATAGAAAGATAGTTTCCCCGTCCTGTTTCGGGAGTTAATCTTTTCTCGGTTGTATAGATAGTTTTCTTGTCCTGTTTCAGGAGTTAATCATTGACTTGCTTATTTAGATAGTCGCCCGTCCTGTTTCAAGAATTGATCTACAATTTGTTTTCATAAATAGTTTCCCTGTCTTGTTTCAGGAATTAATCTGTCTCTGGTCATATAGATATTTTCCCTGTCTTGTTTCAAGAATTAATCTGCGACTTGTTTGAAAATTGTTGATGATATTCGTTTGTTTATAGATTTTACCTGAAAAGATAAAGAGTTAGCTGTATGCAATGTCATGATGTATGAAATTCATTCTGTAATTATGTTCTCAAAGTAAACGAGAGTGCTATATGCATTTCATATGCATATGCTATGATGTCTGTAAATGATGTATGAATGTGAAATGTCCTTGAAGCGTATTGGTAGCTTTGTATAACATCTCTGACTGGGAAAATAAATCCCTGACTGTTGTTGGGGATGAAGTATATGTATCTTCAATCTTTCTTGGAATGTTTCTGCCGAGGAATTTGATTTCTGCTTGGGGAGAATAGTTCAAGAACATTGGTCGTTCACCGTTCTACTGGGAAATTTAATTCTTATATACCCTCTCAGGGGATAAAAGAGATAGATAAGATTCTAGGATGCTGTCTAATCGAGTTTCTGATAGGGATGTTGACTCGTCTGGGGATGATAAGGTTAAACGATATCTGGTCCGGTTTCAGATTCAGTAGCAACTCTCTGGGGATAGCAACCTGGACTACCCTTTGTCGGAGAAGGGAATTTTTATGGTGATTTATAGTAGTCAAAGGAATAGACTCAAGCTGGGGAGACTGGATTTGTTAGGGAAATAAACCCTACTGGGGAAAAACTCTGCTGAGGAAATGCTCTGCTGAGGAACATTTTACAGGGGATTTTAAAGTGTTGGAGTAATAAACTAAACTGGGGAAGAGAATTTTTATGAACTGTGTTGATGTTTGTGATACAGTGGGAGAACTGACTTGAGCTTTTGCGTTTGTTTTCGCACTTGTTCGGTTTAGCAAGAGTCGCCACCAACTTTTTATTTATCATAAGGAAAGGTCAAAAAGCACAGGAAAGACCTTTGAGATGTTTTCGTGGGTTCGGGGGGTAGATTATGAAAAGGGATGGTGCTAGAACCCTTTTCATCCATGGTTATCCATGGGCTCTTAGTTACTTATTTTAGATCACTTGCCTTTGCTTTTCAATTGCTTGAAATGGTGCTTTGTGTGTGTGGTTTTGAAAATGTTTTGAAAAAGATGCCTTGTCTAGGCAACCATTGTAATGACTCGTTTTTGAGTATATACAAAGGTGTGTGTCTTTTTGAAAAGATATTTCAATGTTTTTGAAAGTTGTTTTGGAAGTTGTGTTGTGATGTGTGTTTGAAAGTAGGCAAGGATGTTTTGCAAGATTTTCGATCAAGTAACTAAGAGTTTGTCTACCCTATTTTACTCAAAGATTTTTTTTTATGTTTTAACCCTTTTAACAATGTTGTTTCACCATTGTGTTTGATGAACAACCTTGCGTTGGGATGTTAAACGGGACAGGCGCGGGTCATCGTATACAATCATTGAAGGCAACTTGTGAGACGCTCTAGCAATTTTGTAAGGGACGAGATCGTTTTATCGAAGGCAACATCGAGGTTCATCGAGGGACTAACGATCTTTGTTTATCGAAGGGACGTTTGCTAGAGTGTCTCATACTCGAGGGACATGATTGCATTTTTCCGAGGCAACAGGCGAGGTTACCCTAGAGGTGTAAGTGTGAATTGTGTATTGATTTTCATGCATTTGTCTTGTATTAGGTTATCTAGCGTTTGATTTTGAATCTTCGCATACAAACCCTAATTACTATACAGTATATAGAAAGCGATAAATTGTGGGAATTTAAAGTCTAAGCTATTACAAACAAGTATCCGGGGATGGGGGTACAAATGTTTACAAATGGGGATGAGTCTTATCAAAATAATAGTGTCCAAATATTATGTTTACAACCAAATCGAATCATCACATTCTCAATGTAAAAATATAAGAATAAAAAGGAATCAAAAGCAATGTATGATGCACATGATTATGTACAAGTGATCAAAAGATTAACCTAATGTATTATTAAGTATTATTATTTATTTTGTATTTTTGTTAGTGTTATATAAACATAAAAAGTTTCAAAGAGAAAATCAATTAACTTAATAAAATCTATTTTTATACATTTTAGTTAATGTTTTTTAGAAACTTGTATAAGATTAATTAAACAACAGTTTTAAAATTGATTAACTTAATAAAAATCTAATATTTACATATTTTAAGTGTAATAAAAAGTATTAGTAAAATTTTTACATGAAAGATTAATATATTATTTAATAAAAAAAAAGAATTAGTTTATGAAAATTAAGTAGTGTTGGTTTAAAAAAATATAAAAAAAGAGTTATATGGGCCTTAGGTTATACACTTGGCCCAAACAAACAAAAACAAACGGATTAAACGAAAGGGGGTATGCGCCAGGATGTAATGGGCTTAAGGGGGGTTAGTTCAAAGGGAAGGCCTAATGATTTGTGACAAGGTTTTTTTTTGTTAGGGTCCACATTGTTTGTCTCAGAATTAGGGTTCAGTTTGAACGGCGCCGCTCTCTTCTCCTTTCTTCTTCGTCTCTTCATCATTCTCGACCATGGCTTCTGATGCTCCCTCCACACCTCAGGCTACCAGGATATCACCTCCACCTTCTCCTCTCCATGATTGCTCATGGCAATGAAAAGAAGGTAACGATTCTCTTAGCTTCCTCTTCGTGCGTTTTTAGGGTTTCTGGATTCGTGTATATTTTATGCTTTTACCCGTTTTGATCTTGGATTATTTGTGTTTGTGAGGTACATCAATAGATTGAGGGAGTAGAAGATGATACCTTTGGGGGTTTTGTCTTTGGGGAAAGGACGGAGGGTGGACCGGCGATATCCTCAGGTGGCCGGAAGAGGGAGAGACACGATCATGCTTGCTGGCTTTCCGGTACTTCGTATCTCTTACTTCATTTTGTGATGACCCTAACTCTGAAAACGTTGTATTATTTGCTTCTGAATTCTCTCTTTTGCTTATCTGAATGATTGCCTTAGCTCGAATTAATGATGATGTTCTTTGATTCTGAGATGCTTGCTTTTTCCTCTTTTTGGTTTTGACTTTTTCAATGATGATGATATCTGAGAATGTTTGTCGTTTCTGACTTTTTCCTCTCTTGGACTTTGATTCTGATGTTGAACAATCTTGAAGTTTGTTTTCTTACTTATGACTTTCTTTCTCTCTCTTGGGCTTGGCTGGCTTCCAATGATGATGATATCTGAGATGCTTGCTTCTGACTTTTTCTTTTCTGGATGCTGTTGACTTCCAATGATGATTATTTCTGAGAATGTGGTTATTGTTGTTCTGATAACTGGTTTTTAGGCTTGTTAGTTTGCTTGCTGATGTTGAAACTGAAAACTGTTATTTGCTTCTGAGTTTCTTCCTCTCTTTTGGGTTTAGCTGGTTCTGCCTATGATGAAACCAGTTCTGAGGCTGTTGTTATTGTTGTTCTGATAACTGGTTTGGATTTGTTGGAGTTTTGCTTGCTTGGTTATTTAGTTTAGGCAAGCTGAAGGCTTTAACAGGTTTAAAGGCAGACTTGAATGATGTAAAGGTTTTTAGGCTTGTTTGGCTTTGGCTTGAAGGTTGTAACAGGTTTTTAGGCTTGTTTGGAGGTTACAGGCTGGCTTGAAGCAGGCTTGTTGTGCTTCTGTATGTTTTTTTTAGGTTTGAAGTTATTGCATCTGGTATGTAACTGGTGCAGTTTGCTTTAGGCAGGCTTGTGCATTTTGACAGGTTTTTAGGAGGTTAGGAGGTTTTAGCAGGTTTGAAAGTCTGCTAGCTTAAAGGGTTTGCTGGTAACAGGCTTGCTTGAAACAGGCTTGGAAGTTTACTTGCTCGTTTTGTTTGAGCCTTGATACAAGTTTGAAGTTTACTTGGGCAAGCTTTGTTGGTACAGGCAGGCTTGTTAACAGGCTTGCTTGCAACTCAGTTGGTAGCTTCTTTTCTTTATGTGTTCTCCTCCCCCCTTTAACTGTTAGAATAATCTTATATTTATCTCTTCTAAGCCTGCCCAAAAACTGTAAGCCTCCTTCACTTTTCTCTTTCTCTCTCTCCAGAAAGCATATTTTAATGCTTTAGAATAGCTTTTTTCTGAAAAGGTTGTGGCTGGAAAGTGATGAAAAGGTTTTTACAAGTTGCTTGCATCTTTGGTTTTCCTCTGCATATTGTACTTTCTTCTTTTCTGCATTGACAATTTTTGATAGCTTTGATATCTTTCTTGACAGTTTTTGACAGCTTTGATATCTTTCTTGACAATTTTTCTGTTTTGATATCTTTGACAGTTTAGTTTGCCTCTCTTTGACAGTTTGGTTTGCCTCTCTTTGACAGTTTAGTTTGCCTCTCTTTGACAGTTTGGTTTGCCTAGTTTGACAATGCAATTTGTTTGTTCAGTTTGCAATTTATGCAGCTTTGTGCATTTTGTTTAATATGCTGCCTTATATTTAATTAATTCATATGCTTGCAAACAATTTGCTTTCCTCTTTGTGAACCAAGAAGAGGAATTTTCTTGTGTTTTGCAAAGAGGATGAGCAAAATATGATGAAAACCCAAAATAATCTGATTCCGGCCAACAACCTTTAATGATAAACTTTTATGATTAACTGTCTGAAAAATGCCTTTCCAATTTAACTGTTATTGACTTCTCTTTTTTCTGGATTTGCAGGTAAACATCTATTGGGGGAAGGGAAGCAGCAGTAGAAGATGAAGACTTTAAGAAGCTTAGGATGTAGATTTAGTTTATTTTATTTTTAATCATTGTAATAACATTATTGTAAACACTGTAAATAAATTTACAGTATTCAAATAATATTTGTAACAATAATTGAAAATGAATAAAAATCTTTTTGTCAGATAATTCTTTATTTCACTGTCTATTTAATTATTTAAGTTTCTTGAATTAAAATAACTGGAAGTACATCCCAATTATACTAACTTAGATAAAATAAATAATTAATAAACGCTGTAGTCTCACAAACCCCGCATTAACCAGCAATAAGCCCGGTATGTCAGTTAACCAATTGCACAGCCAAACAAACAAACGTCCATACGCCTTTCACTTCACTGATTAAACTAAAACTTCAAACTTTCAATCAGAAGCCTCAGCTTCTATCCCAGAGGTCCAGGTTTTGAGAAACAAACTGAAATTTCGAACAAGCGTCAAGACAATGTGACAGTCGATTGAAATACTGTGGACTCAATTCCTTCTGAGAATGCATGCGCAAACACTAATGTTGGATTTACTGTCAAAGAAACGTCCGTCTGATCAAACCCTGAGCCAAACTCAAACAAATCAAAAGAAACCCTAAGAATCTGCTTAGACTGATTCAAAAGTTAATGGAAACCCTAATTTTGTTTGACTGATAAGAAAAGTCTGTTTGACCGATTCTTGAGCTAATCTGAAAAATCAGGAAAAGCCCGAAGCTGTGATTTCTTGTGAAAAAGAGGAGGGCAAGTTTTGGGGTACAACAATTGCCCCTGTTCAATCTTCTTGAACCTGAAGAGTTAGATTGGCAGGTTTGCCTTTCGCGACTCTAAGGTAAAAGGAGATTAGACACTAGAGTGCCCGAAAAATTTGCACTCGTCAAAGCATATTCGAGGGAATGGGCTTAAAGATGACATTTGGAAATGTGACAGGATCTTGTCGGAGATGGGCTTAAAGATGCCATCCAAGAATGTTTGTTGAATTGTATGTCGGAGATGGGCTTAAAGATGCCATCCAAGAATGTTGTAGGTGAGTGGACGAGTATCAGAAAGGTATCCATGTTTGGAACATCTCTGAACTGGGGGTCTGAATAAGCAATAGATTGAAATCCGTGTTTGGAAGCATCCGTAAACTATTTTCAAAAGTTGAATCTGAACAAGTGATAGATTAACATCTGTGTTTGGAGAACCCGTAAACTATTTTCAGAGGTTGTGTCTGGAATTGAGAAGGAACCGGTGTAGGGTTGCTTCATGATGAGTCCGTGTAAAACTACATCTGGATTTGAGATCTGTATGAGTAGCAGGATGACTTCCGTGTTTGGAGTGTATCTGAAACTATAACTGGGATCTGAATAAGTGACAGAATGGCAACCGTGTTTGGAGTTGAGAAGGAACGATGTAGGGTTGCTTCATGATGAGTCCGTGTAAAACTACATCTGGATTTGAGATCTGTATGAGTACCAAGATGACTTCCGTGTTTGGAGTGTATCTGAAACTATAACTGGGATCTAAATAAGTGACAGAATGGCAACCGTGTTTGGAGCATATCTGGACTGTACCTTGGAATTTGAGATCTGTATGAGTAGCAGGATGACTTCCGTGTTTGGAGTGTATCTGAAACTGTATCTGGGATCTGAATAAGTGACAGAATGGCAACCGTGTTTGGAGCATATCTGGACTGTATCTTGGAATTGTTTATGATAGCCTTTTATTCTTATCCTGAAAAGAATAAAATGTTAGCTAAACACAAAGTTATGCTGCATGATATGTATGATGCAATGAATTGCGTTTCGTCAATGTTTATGATATATGAATGTAATGGATACGCATGTAAGCTGAGTAGCTGTCTTGCTGAGGAAAATGAATCCTGGATAATGAAATCTTTGACTGCTGCCGGGGAAAGTAAATCCTTGACTGCTGCAGGGGATTGAAAATCCTTTGATCGTTGAAAATGAGAAGTCCCGGGACCACTGTTGGGGAATCAGGAGCTTGGGTTGTATGCCAATCTACTGGGGATTCTTGTTTTGAGGAGATCTTCACTGGGGAATATCTGAATACTCTGTGAGGACTTGAGAATGAGAGTCTTCATTCTACTTGGGGGATAAGAATTCTGTGGGGAATAGCCATACTGTTGAAAAGTAGCTATCATGTCGGAGAGTAAAACTCAGGATTCCGAAAAGCTTATTCCTGTCTGGAAGAAGTTCAAGTTTTTAAGTTGTTTGCCACTTTGAGAATGAGAATCTCCATTCTGTCGGGAATATCAGGAACTCGGGTTATATGCCACTTTGAGAATAAGAATCTTCATTCTGTCGGGAATATCAGGAGGTTGGGTGTATGCCACTCTACTGGGGAAGCCAAAATGAGAATTTTCATTTAGGTCTTGGGTCATAAGATCGGGTGTATACCAACCTTCTGAGGTTTCAAGGATGAGGGTCTTCATTCTGTTAAGGGTCAGAAATTGGGAGTATACCAATCTTTTGAGGTTTTAAGGATGAGAGTCTTCATTCTGTTAAGGGTCAGAAATTGGGAGTATACCAATCTTCTGAGGTTTCAAGGATGAGAGTCTTCATTCTGTTTCATTCTGTTAAGGGTCAAGGTCAGAAATTGGGAGTATACCAATCTTATGAGGTTTCAAGGATGAGAGTCTTCATTCTGTTAAGGGTCAGAAATTGGGAGTCTACCAATCTTCTGAGGTTTCAAGGATGAGAGTCTTCATTCTGTTAAGGGTCAGAAATTGGGAGTATACCAATCTTCTGAGATTTCAAGGATAAGGGTCTTCATTCTGTTAAGGGTCAGAAATTGGGAGTCTACTAATCTTCTGAGGTTTCAAGGATGAGAGTCTTCATTATGTTAAGGGTCAGAAATTGGGAGTATACCAATCTTCTGAGGTTTCAAGGATGAGATTCTTCATTCTGTTAAGGGTCAGAAATTGGGAGTATACCAATCTTCTGAGGTTTCAAGGATGAGATTCTTCATTCTGTTAAGGGTCAGAAATTGGGAGTATACCAATCTTCTGAGGTTTCAAGGATGAGAGTCTTCATTCTGTTAAGGGTCAGAAATTGGGAGTATACCAATCTTCTGAGGTTTCAAGGATGAGAGTCTTCATTCTTGAGAGAAACAGATTTTTAGGAGCTTCATTTGTCTGTTATCTTGTTGGTGGTTGTAACTTCCAGCAGGTGATGAAGGAAATTTGATGATGACCGCAACTTCCAGCAGGTGATGAAGGAAATTTTGAACGCTCTTGAATTCCAGCAGGTGATGAAGGAATTTTTGATGATGACCGCAACTTCCAGCAGGTGATGAAGGAAATTTTGAACGCTCTTTCAACTTGAAATGTAATTTTGCTTTGGAGAATAAATCTTTGACAAATGTTAGGGAAATAAACCCATGACTGCTGGTCTGCTAGAGAAGTGATGAACTTCTCGAGGACACTTAAATTTCTTTTCAGAAAGATTTCAGAGAGGTTTCATCACTGCTTCTAGTATCAGATGCTTGTGATATTGCCAGTACACTTGGACTGATCGTAACCCTTTGATGAGATTGACGTTTAAATGCCCCAAGTGATGGCGAGGGAGACTTGCCCCAGGTTAATCTGTAATTGAGAGATTTGTTGAAATCTTGACTGGACTGCCCCAGGTTAACTGAACTTTGAAAGATTTGTTGAAATCTTGACTGGAATGCCCCAGGTTAACTGAATTTTGAAAGATTTGTTGAAATCTTGACTGGACTGCCCCGTGTTTACTGGACCATACCATATAAAATCCCCTTTTGTTGATAGGAGATTTTTGCAACGGGAGTATCGTCCCACTTGAAGTGATTTTAACTCACTGAGAGAGCTTTCGTTCCTCCGAACATTCACTGTATGAATTTCTTTACTGTTTAAACAAATAAACCATGTGCGAACAACGATATTCAAATAATGCAAAGTTTATGCTTGTCTCGAAGTTTTGAAAAATGCGTTTTTTAGCAGAAAACTTTTTATAAGACAAATTCAACACAAGATTTAGGGCAAAGCCTTACAGGAGTCAGGATACCTTTTGTAACAGTATGCTTTCGAACTAACTCATGCTTCAATTAGGACTTTTAAAGGGTTGTAACGTGGCTTGGTTCACGGTTTAAGAAACAAAGGATAAAGGCTCAAAGTATATTTGTACCCACCCGCTCTTCGTGATGTTCTTCAATCCTAAACTCAGTTAATTGTGCGTCGAACTCTATTCGAGTTTGGAACGACTTTTTTGGTGATGGCTCACACCAGTTGAATTTTGATGGGCAGTCATCATCTCTCTTTTTTTTGCAACGTTTTTCATGTTGTTGAGGATTGGTAATGACCTTGTTCTTTTGATTTATTATCCCTAACTTTTTCCTGATTGTTCCTGTTTTCGAGACTACAGTCAGCGGGATGCCCCAGCTTTCTTAAGCCTCCTTTATAGGTTTTGGCTCAGTGGGATTTTTTTCTTTTGAGAGATTGACTGCCTATAAGGTAAGGAACCATCGCTGTATTTTGATTCCAAAGGAATATTTTTTGATGTCGTTCGTTGTATTACGAACTGTGAGTTTGCGACTTCAATGCGCATTCTTTTGAATTAACTGAGAGACTACCCTGCCCCAGGTTTAAATCAAAGGTTTCAAATTGTGTTTAAAACAGAAAACTCCTACTTCTTTGGCTCGAAGGGGTTGACTAGGGATTATCTTCCTTATAACTCCGGTGTTTAGGATTTGAAAGAAACGCCTGTACATCGTCAGCAAGGTCTGTTCAAAAGCATACTGTATGAGATTATGGCATTATTTCGTCATCCTCCCTCTAAAGGCTTGTAGCTTTTTATCAAGAGTTAAATATCATAAAGAAAGCATAAGAATAGTGAAAACGAATGGATGAATTCAATACAAACATATGCATTGCATTAATGAAACAGAGTTTGACATCAACAGATAATTGTTTGAATAACAAAATAAATTACAACTTGAAAATTCAAATGGAACAAAAGTCTCTCAGTTCGAGCTTTGTCATTTCAAATGGAGAAACCTTGGAGGAAGATTTTCATTTTACCATCCGGCATGAATTCCAGCACTCCTTCGTCGATCAAGTCTTGGATCTTGTTTTTCAAAGCCCAACAGTCATCGGTGTCATGTCCAGGACTATGGGAGTGGTATACACAAAACGCGTCGGGGTGATAGTATGGAGTAGAGGTGTTGGGATTCCGGGGAGGATCCTTTAAAGTAATCAAATTAACCTCCAACAGGCGTTTCAGTATCAGAGATGATGGTATGTCAGTCTCATAGAAATGTCTTCCAGACGTATTTTTCTTACGCTGATTACCCTGTTGACGCTGACGGGGTTGTTGACGGGCTTGTAACCCCGAAGCAAGTTGAGGAGCTTTTCCCTTGTCTTCTTGTCTCAAAGGGGGTTGAATGATGATTGGATCTTCAACCCTAGTTGTTTGCCCCACTTGGTTATTTTGAAGCAGCTTGTTGACGAGGACCCTGAGCTCTTCTTATCTCTGAGCTAAGTCTTGAATGAGAGCCATCTAGCCCACCAGCTGTCCCATCATCTGGATCTTCATTGTTGCCAACTCAATCTGCAGTCCTTCCAACTGATCATTCCTGACACCTCCTGGATTCCCTAGGACTAGGCCCCTTGTGAGGAGAGGTTTTATCTCTTCTTGCCCCTGGGATAGGTTCAAGAACAATTCCTAAAGTTGGGCGTTTTGAGCCCGGAGATCTTGGTTGTCTCATTGGAAAGCCATTGCTGAAATAAACAGCGAGGGCATGAGAGACCTGTATTAGGAGACCTGTTATGCAATGATATGTATGATATATGTATGCAATGTTTTCAAGAATCTCTCGGGGTAAACACGAGAAAATGTTAGAGGTTGAACTTCGATCAACAACTTTGATTGGAGGACTTTGTATCGGTGGGTGTCTTTCCATGAGTATCAAGCTCACCATGTCAAGTGGGTCATAGCCCCTGATTCAAGTTGTTGCACTTGATCTTTGACGGCGTTTGTTTAGAGGAAAATGAAACCTCTTACCCTTTGGTAGACGTCTGGTTTAACGTGACCCTGCATCAAAAGACCCTCGAGATCCTTGAAATGGTTATTGAAAATGCTATGGTATGATGTTATGATGTTATGTACATGTATGCAAAAGCAAGTAAATGTATATACATGTAATCATATTCACACAAAGCAAACAAGTCCTTAGGTTTAGGCTTGCATGGGGTTCGTAGGTAAGTACCCTCTTGAAGTTAGTTGGCTCATCCTGTCCTAAAATAGAAACCGGGTTCTAAGGAACTTAATGTCACTGGATTATTTTCTGTGTTCATTGTTTTGGTTTAGCCACTTAACTGGCGACCAAAATATTCCAAGAAAACAATCCTCAATGAGTGTAGTATCGAGTCTCTACCAACTTCGGACTGCACTAAAGTCTGTCATCTCACTACCCCTAAAAAGGCCAAGATGGTCAAGTAAGGTTCTAAGAGTTCGTTAGTGCTTCCTAACATCGCTCAGCGGCCCCGTATTCTCTTTGACTACTCAAGGGCTACCGGTACTCACAAATATGTCACACTAACATAGCTACTATTTCAACCATGTCGGTATACCCCGTACAGTTCCCTCATAGTTTATTGTTATTTACCTAAAAAGGGTGCCCCCAAATCCGGGTGTAGGATTTAAAACAAACCCAAACAAGGAACCAAAAAAAGTAAAGCAATCAAAGCAAACAAAGTAAGCATGTATAGGTGATCTAAAACCCTAAGGTAACCCCACTTTCAGAAGAAATCCCCAGCAGAGTCGCCAATTCTGTGATACGGTGGGAGAACTGACTTGAGGTTTTGCGTTTGTTTTCGCACTTGTTCGGTTTAGCAAGAGTCGCCACCGACATTTTATTTATCCTAAGGAAAGGTCAAAAAGAACAGGAAAGACCTTTGAGATGTTTTCGTGGGTTCGGGGGGTAGATTTTGAAAAGGGAAGGTGCTAGCACCCTTTTCATCCATGGTTATCCATGGGCTCTTAGTTACTTGTTTTAGATCATTTGCCTTTGCTTTTCAATTGCTTGAAATAGTGCTTTGTGTGTGTGGTTTTGAAAATGTTTTGAAAAAGATGCCTTGTCTAGGCAACCATTGTAATGACTCGTGTTTGAGTATATACAAAGGTGTGTGTCTTTTTGAAAAGATATTTCAATGTTTTTGAAAGTTGTTTTGGAAGTTGTGTTGTGATGTGTGTTTGAAAGTAGGCAAGGATGTTTTGCAAGATTTTAGATCAAGTAACTAAGAGTTTGTCTACCCTATTTTACTCAAAGATTTTTTTTTAATGTTTTAACCCTTTTAACAGTGTTGTTTCACCATTGTGTTTGATGAACAACCTTGCGTTCGGATGTTAAACGGGACAGGCGTGGGTCATCGTATACAATCATTGAAGGCAACTTGTGAGACGCTCTGGCAATTTTGTAAGGGACGAGATCGTTTTATCGAAGGCAACATCGAGGGTCATCGAGGGACTAACAATCTTTGTTTATCAAAGGGACGTTTGCTAGAGT
This sequence comes from Vicia faba, assembly GCA_948472305.1. Classification (NCBI taxonomy): domain Eukaryota; kingdom Viridiplantae; phylum Streptophyta; class Magnoliopsida; order Fabales; family Fabaceae; genus Vicia; species Vicia faba. Next base: position 82,022 of record CATIWC010000561.1, read on the forward strand.
GTCTCATACTCGAGGGACATGACTGCATTTTTCCGAGGCAACATGCGAGGTTACCCTAGAGGTGCAAGTGTGAATTGTGTATTGATTTTCATGCATTTGTCTTGTATTAGGTTATCTAGCGGTTGATTTTGAATCTTCGCATACAAACCCTAATTACTGTACAGTATATAGAAAGCGATAAATTGCGGGAATTTAAAGTCTAAGCTATTACAAACAAGTATCCGGGGATGAGGGTACAAATGTTTACAAATGGGGATGAGTCTTATCAGAATAGTAGTGTCCAAATATTATGTTTACAACCAAATCGAATCATCACATTCTCAATGTAAAAATATAAGAATAAAAAGGAATCAAAAGCAATGTATGATGCACATGATTATGTACAAGTGATCAAAAGGTTAACCTAATGTATTATTAAGTATTATTATTTATTTTGTATTTTTGTTAGTGTTATATAAACAAAAAAAGTTTCAAAGAGAAAATCAATTAACTTAATAAAATCTATTTTTATACATTTTATTTAATGTTTTTTAGAAACTTGTATAAGATTAATTAAACAACAGTTTTAAAATTGATTAACTTAATAAAAATCTAATATTTACATATTTTAAGTGTAATAAAAAGTATTAGTAAAATTTTTACATGAAAGATTAATATATTATTTAATAAAAAAAAAAGAATTAGTTTATGAAAATTAAGAAGTGTAAGTTTAAAAAATATAAAAAAAGAGTTATATGGGCCTTAGGTTATACACTTGGCCCAAACAAACAAAAACAAACAGATTAAAAGAAAGGGGGTATGCGCCAGGATGTAATGGGCTTAAGGGGGGTTAATGCAAAGGGCAGGCCCAATGATTTGTGACAAGGGTTTTTTTTTGTTAGGGTCCACATTGTTTGTCTCAGAATTAGGGTTCAGTTTGAACGGCGCCGCTCTCTTCTCCTTTCTTCTTCGTCTCTTCATCATTCTCGACCATGGCTTCTGATGCTCCCTCCACACCTCAGGCTACCAGGATATCACCTCCACCTTCTCCTCTCCATGATTGCTCAGGGAAATGAAAAGAAGGTAACGATTCTCTTAGCTTCCTCTTTGTGCGTTTTTAGGGTTTCTGGATTCGTGTATATTTTATGCTTTTACCCGTTTTGATCTTGGATTATTTGTGTTTGTGAGGTACATCAATAGATTGAGGGAGTAGAAGATGATACCTTTGGGGGTTTTGTCTTTGGGGATAGGACAGAGGGTGGACTGGCGGTATCCTCAGGTGGCCGGAAGAGGGAGAGACACGATGATGCTTGCTGAAAAAGTAAAACAAAATTTGAATTTTGAATTGTGTTTATATTGATAGTTTGCCTATAAACAGGCGTTTGTTATACAAAGAGACAGAAATCCTAGTAAGAGGAAATCTTCGTGAAATGAAAGGAGTAAAAAGTAAACAAAACATATAGTTATGTGTAAATGATCTCGTCAAGTTTCAACTCTGCTATTGCCCCTATGTCTTCGAGCATCTCATCCCCATGCTGTCAGAAGGAGTTAATTGAATTGATCAGCACCATTCGAACTTAACGTTGGTAATAAAGTTGGTTGTAAGTGATCCAACAAGACATAGTTGTACGCTTTAATCCCTTATTTTTACCTAGACCGCCCTTTCGGGTTTTTAATCCACCGAGATACCCTTTTTTGCCCAAGCCGCCTTTTTCAGGTTTTTGACTTGCCGGGTGTATAGTATTATATATATATATATATATATATATATATATATATATATATATATATATATATATATATATATATATATATATATATATATATATATATATATATATATATATATATATATATATATATATATATATATATATATATATATATATATATATATATATATATATATATATATATATATATATATATATATATATATATATCCCTGATTTTTCCCGAAACCATTTGGTTCACCAGGATGCCTTTATTTTTGCCTAGGTCAGTCAACCTAGTATGTCGTTTTTTATGTGTAGTATATTTTAACTATGTCTGCATTCACAGGGTGTGGAAGATCTTCACCGTCCGTGGTTGTAAGTATCATAGCACCGCCAAAAAATATCTTCTTGATTACAAATGGCCCTTCGTAGGTAGGAGTCCATTTTCTCTTGGGATCACCTTGCAGTAGAATGATGCGCTTTATTACCAAGTCACTAGCCTGATATACCCGATGCTTGATTTTCTTATTGAACGCTTTGATCATACGATTTTGATACATCTGACCGTGACAAAAAGCTACAAGCCTCTTCTTGTCAATCAAATTCTATTTGTCCAGCCTAGTCTGAATCCATTTGTCTTCGTCTAAATCTGCATATTTCACGATCCTTAGAGAAGGAACCTGAACTTCGAAAGGTAGAGCACCTTCCACACCATAGACCAGAGATAATGGGGTTGCCGCAGTTGATGTTCGTTCCAAAGTGTGATAGCTATGACGAGAAAATGGTAACATTTTGTGCCAGCCTTTATATGTCACTATCATCTTTTGTATAATCTTCTTAATATTCTTATTGGCGGCTTCCACTGCACCATTCATCTTCGGTCGATACAGAGAAGAATTGTGGTGCTTGATCTTGAACTACGTGCAGAGTTCTATGATCATAATATTGTTGAGATTGGTACCATTGTCTATGATAATCCTCTCGGGATGCCATACCGAGAGATGATGTTATGCTTAATGAATCAGGCGACCACATTCTTGGTGACAGAGGAAAACGAGGCTGCTTCAACCCACTTTATGAAGTAATCAATGGCGACGAGGATGAAGCAATGTTCGTTAGAAGTAGTAGGTTTGATCTCTCCATTAATATCAATGCCTCACATTGCAAACGAAAAAGGAGTAGTCAAGACATTTAGAGGTACTGGAGGCACATGTACTTTGTCAACATATATCTGTCACTTGTGATAAGTTCTTGAGTGAAAATGGAAATCAGTTTCCATAGTCGACCAATAGTAACCCGCTCTCAAAATATTATTAGCCATAGTATACCCACTGGAATGAGTACCAAAGACACCTTCATGCATATCTTCCATAATCTTCTCTATTTCCTTCTTGTCCACACAACGAAGCAGAGTCGAATCATGGTTGCGCTTGTACAAAATTCCATTGCAAAGGAATAACTTGACAGAGAACCTCTGTAGGAGTTTCTTTTCATTGATAGATGCTCCCTCAGGGTACTCTTGAGCCTCGAGGTATCTCTTCACTTCATAAAACCAACGATTCTCTTCTACTCCGTCAGTGTCAACCTTGTAGCAATGTGCCAGTTCATCTATTCTCACAATAGTAATTCGAAGAGCCTTGTTGTCCCATCTGACCTTGAACATAGATGACATGGTAGCTAACGTGTCTGCGAACTGATTCTCTTCTCGTGGGATGAGCTCAAAAGTGATTTCCTCGAAGTACAAGATTAAGGTAAGCACATGTTCTCGGTATGGAATGAGATTCAGATGCTCCGTATCCCATCCTCCCTTAATTTGACTAATTACTAGGGTTGAGTCCCCATACAGATCCAAGAACTTGATTCTCATATCAATAGCAGCTTTAATACCCATGATGCACGATTCGTATTCAGCCATGTTGTTGGTACAATCAAAGCATAATCTGGCCGTGAATGGCGTATGGAAACCCTGAGGAATAAATACATCACTAATTTCATTGCCGAGTGCATTAGAAGCTCCGTAGAAAACCATAGTCCATCAAGAACCTAGCTTAGGTCCTTCATATGGTCCAGACTCTTTACAATCTGTAAATAGCGTAATATTCTCGTTCGGGAACCTAAAATTCATAGACTGATAGTCGTCTATGGCTTGATGAGCCAAATGATCTTCCATTAAACTTCCTTTGATTTATTTCTGAGTGGTGTAATGAATGTCGTATTCTGTCAAGATCATTTTCCATCTGGCTATCCTTCCGGAGAGAGCGGGCTTCTCGAATATGTATTTGATGGAATCTATTTTAGAGATCAATAAAGTAGTATGGATCAACATATAATGTCTTAGTCGGTGAGCAGCCAATGCCAAAGCACAATAAGTTTTCTCGACCAGTGACTATTTTGTTTCACAGTCGATAAACTTTTTGCTAAGGTAGTATATTACATGCTCTTTTCGACCAGACTCGTCATGCTGGCCCAATACACACCCCATTGAATTCTCTAGCATTGTTAGATACATGATTAGAGGTCTTCCTTCAACTGGTGGAATCAGAATTGTAGGTTCTTGTAGGTACTCCTTGATTTTGTCAAAGGATATCTGACAATCGTTGCTCAATTTTACTACCTGATCTTTCTTCAGCAACTTGAAGATCAGCTCACAAGTAGTAGTCAAATGAGAAATGAATCGGGCAATATAATTCAGTTGTCCCAAGAACCCTCTGACTTCATTCTCAGTACAAGGAGTGGGAATTTCTTGAATAGCTTTTACTTTAGTGGGATCAACCTCAGTACCTTTACCACTGACGATGAAACCCATGAGTTTACCGAATCTCACCCCAAAGGTGCATTTGTTTGGATTCAAACTCAGCTTATACTTCTTCAACCTCACAAACAGCTTGTGTAGGTGGTTGAGGTGCTCTTCTTCAGTCTGAGATCTGGCTATCATGTCATCAACATAAACCTCTATCTCCTGATGGATCATGACATGGAAAAAAGCTACCATTGAACGCTAATAAGTTACATCGGAGTTCTTCAACCCAAAAGGCATAACTTTGTAGCAGAAAGTGCCCCACTGGTTGACGAATGTAGTTTTCCCCATGTCTTCAGGTGCCAACATGATCTTATTATATCCTGAGAAGCTGTCCATGAAGTAAAATACCTTGTGTTGAGCGGTGTTGTCGACCAAAACATCTATGTGTGGGAGCTGGAAGTCATCTTTGGGGTTAGACCTGTTCAGAACCCTGTAGTCTACACACGTGTGTACTTTTCCATCTTTCTTTGGTACCAGAACCACATTTGCAACCCATTGAGGATAGGATGTCACTGCTAAGAACCCTGCATTGAATTGTTTCTCAACCGCGACTTTCATCTTCTCTGACATCTCGCGACGCATGCGATAAACCTTCTGCTTTACCAGAGCACAAACCTCTTTCATCGACAGTCGGTGAACCACAATATCAGTATCAAGCCATGGCATGTCTTCATATAACCAAGAAAAGATCTCAACATATTCATGCAACATCTGGATCAACCTGCTCTTGACACTACCCTCTAGTTTGGCACCTATCTTGACTTTTTTTTGTCTTCTTCAGTATCCTAGTTTACAATATCAACTGAATCTTCATGTGGTTGAATAGCCTTTTTCTCTTGCATTAATATTCTGGAAAGTTCTCCAGATATTTCACAATCTTCTTCACCTTCGTCCTCGGCTTGGTAGATCGGGTTTTCAAAGTCATAAGTGGTAATAACAGAGTCGTTATCAACAGGATCCAGAGTGGATGGGAATCTACAATTTATTGTATGGGTGTGTGTAAGATCACATAGCTATTTGAAAATGATAAAAGTAAAAAAGAAAGACAGAGAGCACAAAATTTGAATGCAAAACGTCCAATGCATTATTAAATGAAAATATGTTTATGAAATGACAACCCTTAACAAACAAACTGTTGTGCCCCGAGTAAGGCACAAGGCTTAAAGTCATGGTTTAAATATTACAAAGCCAAAACTTGAAAGCAATAAAAACAGAAATTTAGCTATTACTCCTGAATGAAGGAGATAAAGATAATGTTCTGAGTCTTCCAGTTGTTGGGTCCGTTTCCGATGGTAGGAAAGATCCAACTTCCAAGGTCATAATCACTATCAGCATCTCCTATCACGTTGCCTCCATTATCGCTGACACGAAATGGTGGTCTTCCAGCACGTGTGCGACGAATAACCCTCTAACTCTCTCCAGTGAAACCCAAACCAAATTTGTCAGATTTATACGGAATGTCAGGAAGTTTACCCCAAGTTGTACAACCACCTTCTTCTACAGTAGCTCTAGCATCTTTCAAGGAAGCCATTATGGGCGGAACCCTGGTAACTTTGGGAATGGCAGAGATCTCTTCAGTTGAGGCATGAGGGATGACTTCAAAAGTTTGATAGGGAGTCTCGATGAATTCGCCATCCATCTCTACATATTGGAAAGAGTTCAAGTGGATAACCATATACTCTTATTCACCGCAGATAGTAACAATCTTTCCGTTCATAGGATATTTTAATTTCTGATGTAGGGTTGAAGTAACAACACCTACCCCACGGATCCAGGGGCATCCCAGTAAGCAAGAATAAGCTGGCCGAATATCCATTACATAAAAGGTAGATTCAAAGATCTCTGAACCTACCTTGATCGGAAGATCCACTTCTCCGTGTACCATCCTCTTTGACCCATCAAAGGCTCGAAGTATAATATCATTGGGTTTCAGTACAACCCCTTCGCAATCATGTATGTCCATAGCGCCTTTAGGTAGAACATTTAACGAGGAACCAATATCAACCAATACATGAGCCAAAGTAGTTCCCCTACATTCAATGGAGACATACAGGGTCTTATTGTGATTTATTTCTTCCGTAGTCAGATCAGCACCAGAGAAACCTAATCCATTGTTAGTTGTTAAACTAGCAACATAACTTCCAAATTGATCGGCAGAAATCTCTTGTGGCACGTGAGCAGTCTTCAAGAAATTTAACAAAGCATGTACATGGGCTTCAGAACACAGTAACAGGGATAACATGGAGATCTTAGATGGGGACTACTCCAGCTGTTCAACAATCTTGTAGTTTCTCTTGAGGATAATTTTATATACCTCTTCCAACTCTTGTCTAGAGGTGTCTTCAGCTGTAGCTTTTTTAGGTGCCTCCATCTGGGCAGGCTCCGTCATATGCTCTTTACCCTGAGCCTCAATAGTTGACTCAATAGCATTAATCGAAACAAGTGTAGCAACAGTCTTCGGAGATATTTCTGGGGAGAAAACCCTTCCGCTTCTAGTAACCTTACTGGTCCCAACAATATTACCGATGTTGGAATTAGTAGCTTTGATAACTTCATCTTCAGTTATCGGTAGTTCTTGCATGACGCCATCGTAATAGATGTCAGATCCATATTTCCACGGGATAGCTTTATCCAAAAAATATGGGATAGGTCCAGGTGTAGTGATGATTAGAGTAGCAGCTTTTGGATTGGAAGTAATCCTTATAGGACCTTTGGAGGTAATCCTGACAGGAGTGTCAGATATTACAGATAAGTCTTGACACAAATTCTCAGCAGACAGAATCTTCTCGATCATAATTATATGATTGTCCATTAGGCGTTAAACGCCTTCCTTCAGCGACTTGCAGCCATTGGGTTGGGCTGCACAGTAGTAACATTTTTCAACACAACCCCGAAATGAACCGGCCTGCAACAGATTCTTCTTGATAATTGGTAGGGGGTAACCAATTCACTTATAGTACCAACATAAAGAACATTGTCAATAACACTTATGCCTTTGCCATGCTTCGACATAGGTGTAGTAATCACATTCGGGGTCTCCGGAGGATCAAACTCAATCTCTTTGTTGTCAATCATATTCTAAACATTGTTTTTCAAGGCCCAGCAGTTATTGGTGTCGTGCCCAGGACTATTGGAATGGTAGTCACACTTCGCATTCGGATTGTATCGAGGAGATGATGTGTTGGGATTCTGAGGAGGATCCCTTAAAGTTATCAGCTCCACTTTCAATAAATGTTATAATGCCTGAGATAATGGCATATTGATCTTCGTAAGATGTCTTCTCAGAGAATTTGTCCTACGTTGATTACCCTGTTGTTGTTGTTGAACATGCACATGATTAGAAATTAGCACCGCTCCTACAAACTGATTGCGGTCACTTTTAACACAGCTTTTCTAGACCTAAACAACATTGGTCTCCTTCTTACCATTGAATGTCTTCTTTACAACACTTGAAGACATAGCCATTGGAATTTTTCCGCTCTTGATACCACTTTCAACATGTTCTCTAGTTAGAATCAGCTCAATAAAACTAGATGAGGAGCTTCAAATTAGATGGTTAAAGAATGGACCTGTCAAAGTGCCCATGAACATATCCACCAGCTCCCTAACAAACAATGGAGGTTGAACTTGTCCATCCAGATCTCTCAACTTTTGGGAATATTCTTTGAACCTGATCGGGACTTTATAAGTCTGTCGGGATACTAACTGCAAGTATACAGTTCAGTCGTTCTAGTTTTAAAAGATTATCGAACCCACAGAGACTGTGTATCAATCACATACGATCTAATGCTACAGTTTTGTTTAATTAAGCGATGAATATTCGATATTTGGGGGAGACAGTTTAGTTTTAAAAGTATTAGTACTAATTATACCGGTATGTGATAATCAGACTTAGGGAATTCGATGAATCGCTTGGCCTATAAAGTATTTCGGTAAAAGCTAATTGTTTAAAAACCTGAGACATACACTCTCGTGTTTATGAAATAAGTCATGCTACTAAACCTAGTGGATGCACTTTAAATTTAATAACACTTTTTGAAAACAATTTGAATTTAATTAATTTATTAAAACACTCTCGTGTATTTAAAAATCAATGCTTCGTTACCACTATCTGGGTTGAACCCCAGCTCTCGCATGCAGGTTCTTGCCTTAATTAATTTCCCACTCTCGTGGCAAAATCGTGTTAATTAACCTCTCACTCTCGTGACAAGGATAGTTAAATTAATATTGGAAATTGGAAAACCAGAAATTGTTTTATAAATATTTTTGGCCAAGGTATCATTGAATTCTTTTAGTTCTTACGGTCACATACCGGTAATAATAATTTAGCCATACATAATTAACTTAACAGCAATAAAGTTTAGAATATAATTCATGTCAATAAACGGCATATTATAGAAACTAAATAAATAATAATTTCAATATAAAAAACGTGGAATTACAGATGCTATAGTAATCTTGAGGGAATACAGTAATCCAAATCTTTGAGCTTGACTTGTAGTAGAAATTCGTGTTAATTCTTGTAAGAAGAATTAACACTTAAAAATAGAAACTAAGGCTTGAATGAAAATTACAAGGAATTGAAAGCAGAATTGCAAAACACACAAATTGGAAATAACTATAAAAATAAAATAAGTATTTGCTCTGAATAAAATTCTTCGACCCTTGGACTGTGCCTTGGTACTCATATTTATAGCAGGAAAAATCAGCAGTTTAATTTTGAATTCTTAATGAAATCTTCGTGGAGAAATTCTAGGAGCAGTAATAGTTGTGGCAATAAAATAGGAGATTCAGTAGAAACAGGGAGAAGTATTCTGCCCTTCACGCCCACGTCTTCAAGCCATGCGTAACGTCCTCCTTTACGCGCGTGACGGTCGTCACAGGTAGGTGACGGTCGTCACACGCTGAAGTGGTGCCTTACGCTCGTCAGGTGAGTGTGACGAGCGTTTCCTTATGTTGAGGGGTGTTACGCCCGTCACAGGGGCGTGACGACCGTCACCTATCTAGAAGTCTACACTTTGTATTTTTTTTATTCTTTTTCTCTTTGTTTTTCGTCTAGCTTTCTTCATGTTGTCCTTTTTCATCGGTTTGAGTCGACAAGTGTTATACCTGCAAAAAGACAATTAATCTCGGGATAATCGAGGGTTAGACGACTTAATGGAATATAAAATCGGTAAAAAGTATGTTAATTATACGATATATTTTCTCGTTATCAAATTCCCCCATACTTAAACCTTTGCTTGTCCTCAAGCAAATAGTCATTCGAAAGGTTGGACAAGTTTTCTGGTAAGCGCATAAGCATGACATACCCTTGGATTTTTAAAGTGGTTTCGGGAAATCCTCGTTGGTTCGGCCAATACTTGAGTAAAACACTAAAGATACGCTAATGACACAAGCAATTAGCTTACTCGTAGACTTCCATTTTAAACGAGCTATCTAACAGTTCCGTTATAATTCTGCCCGGAGTTCCTCATATCTATTTCACCCGGTGTCATTCTGGCGCAATCACATTAAGCCCTTTGCCTTAGCACGCACGTAGTGGAGTAACCGGTTAGTGACTTTGATCCTTTAGCACGGGGTCTGGTACATGAGTGTGGCAACCCTACATATTTTATCCAAATTGGAGGTTGTGGGGGATCGGGCCGTAGCACGCCCTACCGAGTTCAGAACCATATACCTCTGAACCAACCAACACTAGATTCCTTCATTATTCGCTCAGCTCTTGTATGTGCCCGTATATTTTGGTACACAAGTTTTCTTTTCTTTTAGCAGCGAGATAGGAAGGATATTTTTAGAATCAGGCATCAAACACTTATATTCATCGATTCTCCACGTGGTTTGTGTCAAGACGGTGCTGACTGCTAGTATAAACTACTAGGGGTTACTTCTAGAACTTGAAACTCCAGATATCAGTATAATGGTTATTGAAACGGATCGCGTAAGCAGGAAGTCCACGGTGACAGAACCGTATCGATATTGTTATGTCGTTTTCGGCTTCCTCAACTGGGATTTCATTAAGGTAGGTATGTTGGGCTAATGCAAAAATAAAAAAAATTTCGGTATGGCAAATTAAAGCGAAGAATTTGAATCGAGACATATCGCAAGAATTTACCAGTTTTATTAAAGATTGAAAGGTACCTCTCCCACACAAAATCCGACATTGTCCTCAATGTTGCGATATATATGCGGGGAAGTACAATTAAAAAAACAAAAAGGAAATGAAATGAAACAGAAAAATAACAAATTACAAAGAAATTAAAGAAAGACAAACTACTGGTGACCACGTCCTCTGCTCCTGGTGTGAGAGCGTCTGGTAGGAGTGGCTTCAGCGTCGGTGTCTTGGAAGCCATAGGTGTTCATATCTATCCTCAAGGCGTTAAGCTCGGACAGTGCCTTATCCAACCTCTCATTCATGTTTCGCTGCCTAGTCAAGATCTGAGCGTTTTGGGCACACAGAGACTCAAACTGCTCAGCTTGCCTCCTTTCAAGCGCCGCATTCATTTGATTTTGCATGTGGAGGGAGCGGAGGATGTCTTCAAGATTGATAGGAGGAGGTGCAGATGAGGATCCAGGGATGTCGTGGACAGGCGGAGCACTATCCAACTCTTCTTGTATGTCGTCTGCGGCGGCCGCAGCTTGGTCTTCATGGGCAGGTGCAGGCTCTGCGGGAACTTCAGGGTTGAACAACCAGTTGGCTCGGTTGCTTGGATCGATTCGGTCCCTGTTCGGCAAAATGATATTCTGATAGACAGTATTCCTGATTACGGGGTGGAATCTGCCGTCTTCCCGCTCGTAGATGAGGTGTGCGGCTTTGCAGTGATCCAAGGTTAGCAAAGTCGGTGCCATAGAAGGCAAGGTTGCAAGAGCAGCACCGTAATTTAGACCAATGGAAATCGAAGTAACCAGCCCTCCGAAATAGAAAGTTTTTCCACCTCTAGCACAAATAGAGTGGATGTGGGCGAGTAGGCACGGGGCGACATTTATCTTTTTCCCAGTGAACGCACAATGTAGAAAGAAGAGCTCCTTGGAGTTGAGCTTATGGTTGCTATCTCGGGCGAAGATGGTGTTACTAAGAATGCAATGGAAGTAGCGGATGGCCGGATTGTGGATGTGGGTGGCGTTGAGGTGGTCGTAGGACCCGGCACGGATGTTCGTTAAACTGTGCCACAAGTTGAAAGCCTCCTCATTAAAACTATTCGGTACCCGAAAATGAGCACCTTCGTCCGAACAAAATCCCATAAGCCTCGCGATGTCGGATTGAGGCAACTGATGCTCAACTCCGAACATGCGAAATTTTGCCACGCTTGATAATTGGTTTGTGACACCCGGCGGAGTGAGGTAAGCGAACGAACTCAAGAACTCAAGAGTAAGAGTTTCGTAGATTGGTCTTGGTTCGCGACAGAGGTTCCACAAATCCACGCTTTGTAATAATCGGCGGACACTGTCGAGTAGTCCCAAACTTCGTAGGCAGTCGATGTCAACGTACCTTGTGGGTTGGAGACCTCGACGTTGGAATTTTTGATGCTTTGCTCGTTGATTCTCCCCAGGTTCGTCGATTCTGAAATTGATAACTTGAGCGTTTGGGTTGTTTGCCATGGTGATAATGGATTTGATTTGGGAATGGGAGAATGGGAGATTGTAAGGATGTTAATTTGGTGTTGGGAGTTTAGAAATTGAAAGAAAAATGGAGTGAATAGGTGGTTTTTCGTGTGGTATGGTGATAATGGAGGAAGGAAAAATGGGTTTATAAGGAAGAAGGTTGGAACGGTTCTCTGTAACAGCCGTTGGTTTCTGTCTGCGTGACGGTCGTCACAGGGGTGTGACGCTCGTCACGAAGTAAAGAGGCGCGTTACGCTCGTCACAAGGGTGTGACGGTCGTAACACAGACATAGTCATAAATAGGAAGAATGTTACAGGACCGTTGGAGACTGATGAGTTTATTATTTTACTTGGAAATTGGATTTTTGAAGAATTTATATATTTTTTTGGTTTATTTGAAATGTTTGTTTTAATTAATTATTTTAATTAATTAAATGTAACGAAAATAGACAGCAAATAACAGTAAATAACAACAGTAAATTGAATGAAAATTAAAATAAACTTTAATTGAATGAATGAGTAAATTGTTTCAAAGTAACTAGAAATAAAAATAATAATAATGTTGAAATGACTAAACTAAAAATCCCCTCCCATACTAAAATTTACAGTGTCCTCACTGTACGTAAAAATGCAAGAGAGAAGGAAATGAGATAACGATGGCAATCTAGCCACGGGAAGGTGGAAACAAATGCTGATGCATATAGTCCAAATGATCAGTCACCAAGTCCATGAAGGTGATAAAGTCCACCCTGAGAGAAGTCAGCTCGCCCCGCATGTCCGTAATGGCTGCATGTAGGGAGTCTAAGGTAACAGTAGGTGGAGGTGGAGTAGTCTCAGGAACCTGGGGCGCGGTCTCGGCGGAAGTAGCCTCCTGTGCCCAAGGATCAGGGAGATCATGGTAGCCTGGTGGTGTAGCAGGATCTTCTTCATCATTAGCATTGTTTGGAACCTCATAAATGTCAACTGTAGATGTTGAAGAGGGTGGTGAAGCAGGGTAGTGAAGATCAAACAACTAGTTATCCCGGTTGTGCACACTGGTTCTTGGGTCAGGCAGCTTAAAATGATGGACGATCTGATGATTAACTAGCAGGTCAAATGAATCTGGTCCAAGGTTTCCAATCATGCTAGTGTTGAAACAAAAAGCAATGTCCATTGGCTTTATGCCATAAAGTGGAGCAGAACCGAGCATAGGCCGACGGAGTCCAATGGCATTAGACAGCATGGTAACCAACCCACCCAACAAGATAGGTGCATTTGGAGTTCCAATGATCCGCTCCATATTAGCGAGCATATAAGCTGCACCGTTCACCAGACAGTTTTGAGATGCATAATACATAATAAACAGCTCATCGCGGGATACAGAGGTGACATTTTGCTGTTTACCGAAGATAGTGTGGGCTATGATCTTGTGGAAATACCTGATGGCCGGGTTATGAATGCATTCGGAGTACAGATATGACGACTCAGGATAGTTAACACCAGCTATGCTCCCCCAGAAAAAGTCAAGCTCAGATACAGGCAAAAGGTTTACCTGCGTCATACTGATAACATCGGGTTCAAAAGGGAACCCAAGCAACTGGCTAAACTCCCGCAGGTTGTAGGTGTAATCCATGTTAAACATTCTGAATGTAATCAACCCACGGTTGAATCCCATTCCATGATTTGGAATGAAACTCAAGGTGCTGAGAAACTCCAGAGTCAACCTTTTGTTGGTACATAACCTTCGACGGATAGGGGCGGTGTCCCAACCAATCTGGTGCAGCAAGTACATGACATTCTCGTGAATGCCAAGGGCAGCCATAGCATGATCATCTGCATATATAGTAGGACACATCTCCCGTTCACCCAGGTCTGCAAACCGTCTTCTCTGGTGTCGGCTTCGCAATTTGACATTCATGAAGTTAGCACAATCCATAGCGCGAGAAGTGAAAGAGAAAGAAATACCCCCCCTGAAAATATTTGAAAAATGTTTGAAAGAAAAGGAAAGTAAGTAAGTATTTTCGGGTTAGGAAATTGCCAAAGCTAAATTAAAGAAGAAAAATAAAGATGAAAGGGAGAAATAGAAACAGAAGAAAAATAGAAAGGAGTAAGAAATGCAATAATGAAAATGTTTTAAAGATTAAGAAAAAGAAAAGAAAAATAAAAACATATTAAAGCAGAAAAATAATTAAAGTAAAAACATGGGTTGCCTCCCACGAAGCGCCTTTATTTTATGTCGACGGCTCGACATTAAATACCTATTCAGTTAGGTAAAGGGGTAGGCGGCTCACTTAACTGAAGATAAGCCGAGAAGTCGATATTTTCGACGTTAAAATAGTGATTTAAGCGCTGGCCATTAACAATGAATGGTTCGATAGAACTACCTTTAATTTCTATCGCCCCACTTGGGAAAACTTTGCTAATTTCGAACGGTCCGGACCATCTGGAACGTAATTTTCCCGGGAATAGTTTTAGTCTAGAGTTGAATAGGAGTACGATGTCTCCTTCCTTAAAGTCTTTCCGCGAGATACGCTTATCGTGCCATTTTTTTGTTCGTTCTTTATATATTTTAGCATTTTCATAAGCGTCTAAACGCAATTCTTCCAGTTCATGGATATCTAACACTCGTTTCTCGCCAGCACTCTTATAGTTTAAGTTAAGGGTTTTTATCGCCCAATAAGCTTTATGTTCTAATTCTACTGGCAAATGACAAGATTTTCCATAAACTAACTTGAACGGTGTTGTTCCGATAGGAGTTTTAAAAGCTTTCCGATATGCCCAAAGAGCATCGTTGAGCTTGGAGGACTAGTCCTTTCTGGATAGGGCTACGGTTTTCTCAAGTATTTGTTTGATCTCCCTATTTGATACTTCCACTTGTCCACTTGTTTGAGGATGGTATGGTGTGGCTATGCGATGTTTAACGCTGTATTTGGAAAGTAACCTTTCGAAAATTCTGGAGATAAAATGTGAGCCACCATCGCTGATCACTAGTATGGGTACACCGAATCGTGGGAAGATAATATTCTTGAATAGTTTTAGTACCACACGTGTATCGTTCGTGGGTGCAGCGATGGCTTTAATCCATTTTGATACATAGTCGACGGCTACCAAAATATATTTATTTCCAAAGGATGCGGGGAAAGGTCCCATGAAATCAATTCCCCATACATCGAGAACTTCTACTTTGAGGATTCCTTTTTGTGGCATTTCGTCACGTCTAGATATATTTCCTGTGCGTTGACATCTATCGCAGTTCATAATTGCTACGTGGACGTCTTTCCATAAGGTAGGCCAAAAGAAGCCAACTTGAAGTATTTTTGCACAGGTTTTCGATGTACTAGCGTGTCCACCATAGGGGGCAGAATGACAATGGGAAATGACGTCATTTATTTCATCATTAGGAACGCAGCAACGGTAGATACCATCGACGCCTCTTTTAAAGAGTAGTGATTCATCCCAAAAGTAGTGTTTAAGGTCATGGAAAAATTTCTTCCGCTATTGGTACGTCAAATCAGGTGGTAAAACACCGGCAGCTAAATAGTTGACGAAGTCAGCGTACCATGGTAATGCGATATTAGTACAAATGGATTTTACTACCGCAGTTGTGAAAGTTTCATTGTGTGGATCTAAACTGTCGGTAGGGTTTGTCTCTAGCTTGGCAATGAGGCGTTCATAAGGGAAATCTTCGTTTATGGGAACACTCTCGGTTTGGATTCCATCTAATCTTGATAAATGGTCAGCTACCACGTTTTCAGTTCCTCTTTTGTCTTTTATCTCTAGGTCAAACTCTTGTAGGAGTAAGATCCATCTGAGTAATCGCGGTTTGGCGTCCTTCTTGCTTAGTAGGTATCAGATCGCAGCGTGTTCCGTATAGATAATGATTTTAGCGCATACTAAGTAGGAACGAAATTTGTCCAATGCGAATACCACAGCTAAGAGTTCCTTCTCCGTAGTGGCGTAATTCATTCGTGCGGGATCAAGCGTTCTGCTAGCGTAGTAGATAGCGTGAAGCTTCTTTTCTTTGCATTGTCCTAGGACTGCGCCTACGGCATAATCGCTCGCATCGCACATTATCTCAAATGGTAAATTCCAATCAGGAGGTTGCATAATAGCTGTCGATATTAAGGCCTCTTTTAGTGTCTCGAATGCGTTCAAGCATTTATCATCGAAAATAAACTCAGCCTCTTTCATTAATAACTCAGTTAGTGGCTTGGTGATTTTAGAGAAATCTTTTATGAAACATCAGTAAAAACCCGCGTGTCCTAGAAAACTTCGTATTTCTCTAACTGTTTTGGGTGGTTGAAGGTTTTTGATAATTTCGATCTTTGCTTTGTCAACTTCAATCCCTCTATTTGATACAATGTGACCCAACACAATTCCTTGTCTTACCATGAAGTGACATTTTTCCCAGTTGAGCACTAGGTTGACATTAACACAGCGTTTCAGTACTAATTCAAGATTTGTTAAACATTCGTCGAAACTTTCTCCACAGACAGAGAAATCGTCCATAAATACTTCCATGATTCCGTCTAAGAAATCTGCGAAGATCGCCATCATGCATCGTTGGAAAGTTGCAGGTGCATTACATAGTCCAAATGGCATTCTCCGGTATCCAAAGGTACCATAGGGACATGTGAACGTAGTTTTCTCTTGATCGTCAGGATGAATGGGAATTTGAAAGAATCCTGAGTATCCATCAAGATAGCAGAAATGGGAATGTTTGGCTAAACGCTCGAGCATTTGATCAATGAATGGTAATGGGAAATGGTCTTTGCGCGTAGCTTTGTTTAGTTTTCTATAATCGATACACATCCTCCATCCTGTTTGCGTACCTTGTGCTACCGATTCGCCTTTTGTATTTGTTATAACTGTAACACCTCCTTTCTTAGGCACCACATGAACTGGACTGACCCAGTTGCTATCTGATATTGGGTATATGATGCCTGCCTCTAGTAGTTTTTGCACTTCCTTCTTAACGACTTCACTTAGGATAAGATTTATTTGTCTTTGATGTTCTCTAGAAGTCTTGCAGTCCTCCTCCAGCATAATGCGGTGCATACAGAGAGAAGGGCTTATTCCCTTTAGGTCTGATATATTGTATCCTAATGTGGCTGGATATTTCCTTAACACACTAAGGAGTTTTTCGGTTTCGATCTCTCCTAATTCGGAATTGACTATAACTGGTCGTTCGAGTTCTTTATCTAAGAATTCATACCTAAGATCTCCAGGTAATGTTTTAAGTTCTATACCGGGTTTCTTATTAGTTGAGTCAAGATCGGGTGTTAAGGCTAAACATTCGCTTAGGTTGGCATCTAAGTGTTCCTGTTTCCAGTCTTCGTTCTTGAGGATAGTCTGTGTCTGAATTTTCAGCATCTCAGAGTAGGTGTCCTCACTGCATTCAAGTTCTTTTCATCAATGATATCTAGGAGACAACATGAGTCATCTATAGCAGGGGCTTTAAAGAATTGGGAAAGAATGAATTCTACTTTTTCTTCTCCTACCTCGAAGGTAAGTTTTCCCCTCTTGACGTCAATGATGGCTCCTGCAGTAGCTAAAAATGGTCTTCCTAGTATGATGGGAATGTTTGAATCTTCCTTGATGTCCATTATTATGAAGTCAATCGGTATGTAAAATTGTCCTATTCGGACAGGAATGTTCTCTAGCATACCTACAGGAAATTTGACTGATCTATCGGCTAGTTGTAAGGACATCTTGGTAGGTCTCATGTCGCCTAATTTGAGCTTTTCGCAAATAGATAAGGGCATTATACTGACACTGGCTCCTAAATCGCATAGATCTTTGTCTATGACAGATTTTCCAATTACACATGGTATGGAGAAACTACCAGGATCTTTTAGCTTCAGAGGCATGTTATTTTGAATTATGGCGCTACACTCGGCAGTTAGCATAACGGTTTCGTTCTCAACGATTTTTTTCTTATTAGCCAATATTTCTTTTAGGAATTTAGCATATGACGGCATTTGGGTTATAGCTTCTGTAAACGGAATAGTGACGTTTAGTTGTTTCAGAAGTTCTACAAATTTCTTGAATTGTCCCTCGTTCTTGGATTTTGCAAGTCTTTGAGGGTATAGAATTGGTGGTTTGTATGGTGGTGGAGGCACATAAGGTTTTTCTGAGGCCTCTCTGTTCTCTTTCGTGTCTTCCTCTACATTTTCAGATTGATCTTTCGACTTCTCTATTTATTTCTCAGGTTTTTGATACATGGTCGGGTTTTGGAGTCTAGGATCTACCGGTCCATCAAGGGCTGTCCCACTTCGTAATGTAATAGCATTTGCACGTCCTTTAGGATTTGGTTGTGGCTGTCCAGGAAATGTACCAGTAGGTGTGGCAGAACTAGCTTGGTGTTGTGCTACTTGGGAGATTTGGGTTTCTAACATTTTGTTGTGAGTAGCTAGGGCATCTACCTTGTTTGCTAATAGCTTCAATTGTTCACCGGTGTGAACGTTTTGATTGAGGAATTCTTTGTTTTGTTGGGCTTGATTAGCGATAAAATTTTCCATTAGGATTTCAAGGTTAGATTTCTTAGGAATGTTAGGAACATTACCAGCGGGTTTTTGATATCCTGGAGGTACAACAGGTGCTTGGCCAGGTGCATATAAAGCGTTATTGCTCTTGTAAGAGAAGTTAGGATGGTTCTTCCAACCAGGATTGTAGGTATTGGCATAGGGATTTCCTTGAGCGTAATTTACCTGATCAGTCGTTATTCCTGCTAAGATGTGACATTCGGTTCCAACATGACCAGGTACTCCACAAACTTCGCAGCTCGGGGTAACTGCAGCTACGGTAGCTGCAGGAGGTAAGGTCAAGCTTTCTATCTTTTGGGTAAGAGCATCTACCTTAGCATTAACTTTATCTAGGCTACTAACCTCGTACATCCCGCCTTTAGCTTGAGTCTTCTCCACAGATGTTCTTTCTCCTCCCCACTGATAGTGTTTTTGAGCCATGTTTTCAATGAGTTGGTTAGCTTCGTCATAAGGCTTGTCCATCAGTGTACCACCTGCGGCAGCATCTATAAATAGTCTTGTGTTGTACAAGAGTCCATTATAAAACGTGTGGATTATCAGCCATTTTTCTAGTCCGTGATGTGGGCACATTCGCATCATATCTTTGTAGCGCTCCCATGCATCGAATAGTGATTCAGTATCCTTCTGCCTAAATCCGTTGATTTGGGCTCTTAGTGCAGCGGTTTTGCTTGGGGGAAAGTATCGTGCTAAGAATACGATCTTCAGTCCTTCCCACGTAGTGACGAAATTTGATGGCAAGGATTGCAACCAAGCCCAAGCTCTATCTCTTAGTGAGAAAGGGAAAAGACGTAATCTTATCGCATCTTTACTAACACCATTTGCTATAACTGTGTCGGCAAATTGAACGAATTTTGTAAGGTGTTCATTCGGATCCTCGGAAGGATCTCCAGAGAATTGGCGTTGTTGGATAGCTGATATCAATGACGGCTTTAACTCGAAATCGTTTCGGTTTATTGCTGGAGCAGCAATGCTGTTATGGGGCTCTTGTTGTGATGGAGCTGCGTACTCCTTCAGTGGACGGGTCCTTTGTTCTTCGGCCATGTCTAATTCTGGATTGGTTTCGGTTTCAGAGGAAGAATTAGAATCAGTTTCAGAATCAATCTTGATTTCTGGTTTAGGTAAGGGAATAGCGTGATTTAAACAGTAATCCCTGACTGCACGTCTTACGGAAAGAATGCGTTCAGGTTCGTCCGTCGGTTTTTCAAGTGGTTCGCCTTGTGAGCAAGTCCTTGGCATACAAATCGACAAAGGGTGTCTGTTGCTTAGTCTAAACGCACAACAGAAGAATCGTAATTAATTGACTACCAGTCCCCGGCAACGGCGCCAAAAACTTGCTCGGGACTTTATAAGTCTGTCGGGATACTAACTGCAAGTATACAGTTCATTCGTTCTAGTTTTAAAAGATTATCGAACCCACAGAGACTGTGTATCAATCGCATACGATCTAATGCTACATGTGATACGGTGGGAGAACTGACTGTGGTTTTGCGTTTGTATTCGCAAATGTTTCGGTTGAGCAAGAGTCGCCACCGACTTTTTATTTTATCCTAAGGAAAGGTTTAAAAAGCACAGCAAAAACCTTTGAGATGTTTTCTTGGGTTCGGGGAGTAGATTATAGAAAGGGAAGGTATTAGCACCCTTTCTATCCATGGTTATCCATGGGCTCTTAGGTACTTGCTTAGATAAACTTGCCTTGGTTTTCAATTGTTTGAAATGGTACTTTGTGTGTGGTTTTGAAAATGTTTTGAAAAAGATGTCTTGTCTAGGCTACCCTTGTAACAATTCTTTACTCGAATGTTTTACAAAAGGTGTTTGTCTTTTTGAAAAGATGTTTCAAGGTTTTTGAAAGTTTGTTTTGAAAGTGTTTGTGAAGTGTGGTTTGAAAAATAGGCAAGTGTTTTTGTTTTGCAAGTTGACAAGTACTTAAGAGCTATCTACCCTAAAGTTCTCAAAGATTTTTGCTATGTTTTAACCCTTTTAACAATTTTTGTTCCACCATTGCATTTGGTGGACAATCTTGTGTTAGGATGTGAAAGGGACGGGCGCGGGTCATCGTTTTAGACCATAATTGCAATGGTGCCAAGTATCTTTGGGCAATTTTCCTTTAAGGGACTTGATCATTTTTAGGCAACTTTTCGAAAGCGTCATCGAGGGACTATGATCATTTGAATTGTGTTTGTTTTGCCCAAAGAGACCTAACATGCAATATGGCCCATTTATTGAAGGCAACAAGTGGAATACCCTAGGGGTGCAAGTGTGATTAGTGTTGTCCATTTTCATGCTTGTTTATCTTGAAATTAGGTCAAACTATTTTTGTCGTTTTTGATTCGCATACAAACCCTAATTCTAACATGGTATATTTAGAAAGCATTAAAGTGCGAAAAATAAAGTTTCTAAGCTATTACAACACAATATGGGAAGGGGGGTACAGATGTTCAAATGGGGGGGTATTTGACAAGGAATTTAAACCTAGCTATTACATCAATTTGGAATTATTTACAAGATATTTAATTGCACAAATTAAATGGAAATAAAATAAATATGCAAGATGCAAAAAAAATGTTTTTAGGTGTATGAAAAAGAATATTTTTATATGTCAAGTAAACAAAATAAAAAGTATTATTTTTTGGAGTTTTTATGTATTCTAGGGCAAAACCCTAATCTATTAAGTAAATATATTAATTATTTAATATGTACAAATATTTATCAATTATATATAAAAATAAAATAAAAATGAAGTATATTTGTCAAAAAGGTATTTTTACTATCAAATATTAATAAAAATAAAAATGTATATATTTTTTTATTTTTGCCCTAAATATTCTAATAAATATATATGTATTTGTATTATTTACTAAATATATATTATATATATAAAATAATAATATTTAATATTTTATAAAAAAAGTATTTTTGATATAAAATGTTTTCAAGGGAGAAATAAAATAAAAATCAGAAATAAAATAAGTTTGCATTATTTTTGGCATTTTTAAATAAAAGTGTTTATTTATTTATCTATGTACAAAAAAACTATTCTAAACAAATAAATGCCTATAAATTCAAAAATGGTGTGAAAAATATTTTTTATATTTTTAATATTATTAGCAAAAATAAATAAGTCAGAATAAAAAAGGAAAAGTAAAAAAATCATAAAAATAAGCAAAATGGGCTCAGGGGGTGTAAAAGCAAAAATGGTGTGTAAACAGAAATGACAAATCAAACCCAGCCCACCAAGTCCTTCTTCAACCTCTGGCCAGAAACAATGTCAAAAACGCGCGCTTTGTTCACTGATTCAAACATCCTGATTCCTGGCTTTTTAATGAAAACTCACAACATCAAAAATGTTCAGCATCAAACAACGAATCCATACATACCAAAAACTTGATCTAACTCTAAAAAATGAGAGAGAATTTCTCCATTCCCAAATCTTAACCTAACTTTTTATCAATATTCAGACCTTAAATTCTCACAGCATATGCAAAATAAATGAAAAGTAAAGGTATGTACAGTTTCAGGGGCATGAGTAGAACACTTCTTATTCACAAACTTAGAGCTAATGATGTCTACATTGAGAGATAGAAGTTCAAGAATATACCTGTTCAGTTGAAGTTGTATCTGATGATGGAGGTACTTTCAGAGCAAGGTGATGATTGGTACAGCTTCCTTGATGTCCAGGGATGCTATTCCAAGTTTTACTTTGCTTTGAAACTAGCTGAATCGAGTTGTAGCACTCCACCTACAAAACAAGAAAATGAAAATGGCCAAACTGATTAGAGGAGTTACAGTCCACTTCTAATGCTTTGGATAGTTTGCATTGATGGTAGGGAAGGTATTTGAACTGGTTTGGGCAAGAATGCACGATGGAAATGAGTTGTGGGATTCAAACTGCAGCAGGTGCTCTGTTTGGACAGTTTGAGGGTGATTCTGGGAATGGGGAGGTATTGGGGATGCTAGGCTCGTGTTTCAGCTTAGGATGAATGTCTTGAATGTGTTTGACAAGTTTTTCTAAGCATGTGTTAACTGATATGAGAGTTGTGTTAAGTTATGGCAAGTTTCTTCTACTTTAAGCAACCAATGGCCAAGTTGAGTTTCTAGCTTGTACAGGCCCCCCTAATGTGCTGCATAACTCAGTCTTGATCAGTGCAATTAGCCCCTAAACTTGTGCCAAAGAGATCTTAACTGTACTTGCTTGGATTTGCATTTTGACATAAAGTTCACTTTTGCAAAAATGGTTAAAATGCTTTATCTATTTTGGGATTAAACCTCTATGCAATGCTTGAACACATAGAATATGGTCTTGGCACAAAGAGTTTGCATTAAATTTATGAGTGTAAAAGAGATTTAGGGCCTGTAATCAAGAAATGCATGCTGATTTGAAAATTGCCTAAGTGTATGAACATGGAAATTGGCCATAACAAAAGTGAGTTTTTCCCATATTGCAAAATTCGATTCTCTCAAACCATGAGGATGTTTGATGAGTTCTTGGACATTTTGGAAAGCTTGGGATGTGTACTACAATCCATATTTGAAATGCAAATTGAAATTCCAAGTGGAAGTATGTGAAAAATGGTCTTGAAGTTAGGTAAAAACCTTGCCTAAAATAGGTCAAATTTTCTCTAAGTTAAGAATGGTTTGGTACCCTTGTTCCAAAAATTGTAACTTGAGATACAAGCCTCTTTTGGGAAAACTTTGTGAATCAAAGTTATAGATTATGCAATAGGCTACAACTTTCATGTTTTGACTTTTGCTTGAATCCAAATGAATCTTGGTGAGAAAGTGGGGCAAAGTTAGGAAAAAATTAGGGTTTTTCATAACTTAGAAAAATTCTAAGTTATGAAAAATCTTCATTTCAAACCCTAATTTGCAATTCTTGATTTCTTGATGAACAAGTTTCATGATTTGGCATGTTTTGATGAAAAATGAATCTTGACACTTGATTTTGACCAAAAAGTCAAAGTTTGACTTTTTAGTATACAGTCAAAATTGATCAATTGACTGAGAAATTCAACTGTCAATCTTGTGTATTTGGGATCTTTTGAACTTGTTGAGCATGTCAAGACAATTCCATGGGGTCCTTGAGTCCATATGTGAGCTTGGTTTTCCATTGGCTAGGTCAAACAGTCAAAAATTGCCTTTGTGTAGTCAAAACCCTAAAAATGACCATTTTGCCCTTTTGGTGATCTGATCAAATTTCTTGTGGAATTGTGATCCAAACTTGATCAAATGGTCCATGTGATTTCATAATGTTGATGTGGGTCAATTTTCATGGGATTTGACTGTCAATTGGCCACAGTTGACTTTTCCCCCAATACAGCTGATTTCTAGGTCAACAGTCCAATTGACTGGGCAAAATTTGGAATCAAGACTTGAAACTTGGTATGGATAAACTTGGGAGTCCAATATGAAGCATGAAAGTCATCTTAGGCATTTCTGGTCAAAACATCTTTGTGCAAACACAAACCCTAATTTGGGTCAACAGTGCAAGGAGAAGTCTTGAGCAGATGAAACCCTAACTGGATCTTGAGCTTCAAGGGCTTTGTGATGAGAGATGTTGAGGAAATGGGAGGGAAAATTTTGGGGTACAACAATACAGTTTTGTTTAACTAAGTGATGAATATTCGATATTTGGGGGAGACAGTTTAGTTTTAAAAGTATTAGTACTAATTATACCGGTATGTGATAATCGGACTTAGGGAATTCGATGAATCGCTTGGCCTATAAAGTATTTCGGTAAAAGCTAATTGTTTAAAAACCTGAGACATACACTCTCGTGTTTATGAAATAAGTCATGCTACTAAACCTAGTGGATGCACTTTAAATTTAATAACACTTTTTGAAAACAATTTTTGAATTTAATTAATTTATTAAAACACTCTCGTGTATTTAAAAATCAATGCTTTGTTACCACTATCTGGGTTGAACCCCAGCTCTCGCATGCAGGTTCTTGCCTTAATTAATTTCCCACTCTCGTGGAAAAATCGTGTTAATTAACCTCTCACTCTCGTGACAAGGATAGTTAAATTAATATTGGAAATTGGAAACCAGAAATTGTTTTATAAATATTTTTGGCCAAGGTATCATTGAATTCTTTCAGTTCTTACGGTCACATACCGATAATAATAATTTAGCCAGACATAATTAACTTAACAGCAATAAAGTTTAGAATATAATTCATGTCAATAAACGACATATTATAGAAACTAAATAAATAATAATTGCAATATAAAAAACCTGGAATTACATATGCTATACTAATCTTGAGGGAATACAGTAATCCAAATCTTCGAGCTTGACTTGCAGTAGAAATTCGTGTTAATTCTTGTAAGAAGAATTAACACTTAAAAATAGAAACTAAGGATTGAATGAAAATTACAAGGAATTGAAAGCAGAATTGCAAAACACACAAATTGGAAATAACTGTAAAAATAAAATAAGTATTTGCTCTGAATAAAATTCTTCGACCCTTGGACTGTGCCTTGGTACTCATATTTATAGCAGGAAAAATCAGCAGTTTAATTTTGAATTCTTGATGAAATCTTTGTGGAGAAATTCTAGGAGCAGTAATAGTTGTGGCAATAAAATAGGAGATTCATTAGAAACAGGGAGAAGTATTCTGCCCTTCACGCCCACGTCTTCAAGCCATGCGTAACGTCCTCCTTTACGCGCGTGACGGTCGTCACAGGTGGGTGACGGTCGTCACACGCTGAAGTGGTGCCTTACGCTCGTCAGGTGAGTGTGACGAGCGTTTCCTTATGTTGAGGGGTGTTACGCCCGCCACAGGGGCGTGACGACCGTCACCTATCCAGAAGTCTACACTTTGTATTTTTTTTATTCTTTTTCTCTTTGTTTTTCGTCTAGCTTTCTTCATGTTGTCCTTTTTCATAGGTTTGAGTCGACAAGTGTTATACCTGCAAAAAGACAATTAATCTCGGGATAATCGAGGGTTAGACGACTTAATGGAATATAAAATCGGTAAAAAGTATGTTAATTATACGATATATTTTCTCGTTATAAGAACCCTTCATTTTAAGCCATATACATATTTTGTAATTGCACATGAGTTGGTGCAAGTTCAAAATTATATTGATACTGCTTGTAAAAAGAAACACTCGAGTTGTGTACCTCCAACTGATAGAACCACTCGAGTTGTGTACCAGACAAACTTTCGTGAAAGAAGTGAACCCATAATTTTTTTTCAACAGTATGGATCTTCCAAACATAGGACCTCAGATGAAGTTTGGGACAAGAAACACCATTATATTTAGAAAAAGATAGGACCTTGAACTTGTGAGGGATAACTACCCCCAAAATAAGACCAAGCTCTTCAAAATCCAATCCAGGCACATTCTGGATTCCCATGCCTAAGTGTATGAACATGGAAATTGGCCATAACAAAAGTGAGTTTTTCCCATATTGCAAAATTCGATTCTCTCAAACCATGAGGTTGTTTGATGAGTTCTTGGACATTTTGGAAAGCTTGGGATGTGTACTACAATCCATCTTTGAAATGCAAATTGAAATTCCAAGTGGAAGTATGTGAAAAATGGTCTTGAAGTTAGGTAAAAACCTTGCCTAAAATAGGTCAAATTTTCTCTAAGTTAAGAATGGTTTGGTACCCTTGTTCCAAACATTGTAACTTGAGATACAAGCCTCTTTTGGGAAAACTTTGTGAATCAAAGTTGTAGATTATGCAATAGGCTACAACTTTCATGTTTTGACTTTTGCTTGAATCCAAATGAATCTTGGTGAGAAAGTGGGGCAAAGTTAGGAAAAAATTAGGGCTTTTCATAACTTAGAAAAATTCTAAGTTATGAAAAATCTTCATTTCAAACCCTAATTTGCAATTCTTGATTTCTTGATGAACAAGTTTCATGATTTGGCATGTTTTGATGAAAAATGAATCTTGACACTTGATTTTGACCAAAAAGTCAAAGTTTGACTTTTCAGTATACAATCAAAATTGATCAATTGACTGGGAAATTCAACTGTCAATCTTGTGTATTTGGGATCTTTTGAACTTGTTGAGCATGTCAAGACAATTCCATGGGGTCCTTGAGTCCATATGTGAGCTTGGTTTGCCATTGGCTAGGTCAAACAGTCAAAAATTGCCTTTGTGCAGTCAAAACCCTAAAAATGACCATTTTGCCCTTTTGGTGATCTGATCAAATTTCTTGTGGAATTGTGATCCAAACTTGATCAAATGGTCCATGTGATTTCATAATGTTGATGTGGGTCAATTTTCATGGGATTTGACTGTCAATTGGCCACAATTGACTTTTCCCCCAATACAGCTGATTTCTAGGTCAACTGTCCAATTGACTGGGCAAAATTTGGAATCAAGACTTGAAACTTGGTATGGATAAACTTGGGAGTCCAATATGAAGCATGAAAGTCATCTTAGGCATTTCTGGTCAAAACATCTTTGTGCAAACACAAACCCTAATTTGGGTCAACAGTGCAAGGAGAAGTCTTGAGTAGATGAAACCCTAACTGGATCTTGAGCTTCAAGGGCTTTGTGATGAGAGATGTTGAGGAAATGGGAGGGCAAATTTTGGGGTACAACAGTTTCCCCTGTTCAATCTTCTTGAACCTGAAGAGTTAGATTGGCAAGTTTTCCTTTCGTGACTCGAGGGTAAAAGGAGATTGGACACTAGAGTGCCCTTAAATTTGCACTCGTCAAAGCAATGGATGGGGGAATGGGCTTAGAGATGCCATTTGGAGATGGGCTTAACGATGCCATCGGGAGGAGTGACAGAAACTTGTCGGGGATGGGCTTAAAGATGCCATCTGGAATGAGTATCAGAAAGGTGTCCATGCTTTGGACCATCTTCGAGCTGGGGGTCTGAATAAGCGATAGATTGACATCCGTGTCTGGAGGCATCCGTAAACTGTTTTCAGAAGTTTGAGAAGAGTATGAACAAGCGATAGGTTAACATCCGTTACTTGGAGAACCCGTGAACTGTTTTCAGAAATCTTGAAGTTGAATAAGCAATAGAGCAGCATCCGTTGTTGGGAAGCGTCCATAAACTGTTTTCAAAAGTTGCATCTGAACAAGCGATAGATTAACATCCGTTGTTGGGAAGAATCCGTAAACTGTTTTCAGAAGTATTGAGAAGAATCTGAATAAGCGATAGGTTAACATCCGTTACTGGAGAACCCATGAACTGTTTTCAGAAGTCTTGGAGTTGAATAAGCAATAGAGCATCATCCGTTGTTGGGAAGCGTCCGTAAACTGTCTTCAAAAGTTGAGAAGAGTCTGAACAAGCGATAGGTTAACATCCGTTACTTGGAGAACCCGTGAACTGTTTTCAGAAGTCTTGGAGTTGAATAAGCAATAGAGCAGCATCCGTTGTTGGGAAGCGTCCGTAAACTGTCTTCAAAAGTTGAAAAGAGTCTGAACAAGCGATAGGTTAACATCCGTTACTTGGAGAACCTGTGAACTATTTTCAAAAGTCTTGGAGTTTGAGGAGGAATCGGTGTAGGGTTTCCTGATGATGAGCTTGTGTAAAACTGCATCTGGATGAATCTGGAATAAGCATCAGAATGTCGCCATGTCTGGGTCACATCTGAACTATTTCTAGAGAGAATCTCGGAAGATAATGATTTTTGTCTGTTGACTGATCTTACCTGCAAAGGCAAAGAGTTAGTTATATGCAATGTCATGATGCATGAT
The DNA here is from genome assembly GCA_948472305.1 of Vicia faba. NCBI lineage: Eukaryota > Viridiplantae > Streptophyta > Magnoliopsida > Fabales > Fabaceae > Vicia > Vicia faba. The sequence continues at coordinate 110,312 of CATIWC010000561.1, forward strand.
ACAATGTATGTTATATGATATGCTTGTAAATGGATGCACATGTAAGCTGGAGAGCTGTCTTGCAAAGGATAGATGAATCCGAGATGGATGAAGATAAAAGTATCTTGACTGCTGCTGGGAAGAACAATTCCTGGTTGTTGCTGAGGAATAAGGAGCTTGGGTTGTATACCAATCTTCTGGGGAATTCCTGTCTTGAGGAGACCTTCACAGGAGAATCTTGAATATACAATGAGGAGCTGAAAACTGAAAGTCTTCAAATTTGCTTGGGGAATACCAGTCCTTCAAACGTCGAGGGGCCTTAGAACCACTTGCGGGGACTTGGAATTTCCTTGGTGACTTGCAGGGTAAAAGAATTTCTGATGATGTCTACTGGGGATTTTAGAACCTGGTAGACTCATGCTGGGGAGGTGAGACTGAGAATCTCTAGTCTAGTGAGAAGCATTTTTGTAGGGAGAAGGTTCACTAGTCTGGTTCTGCTGGGGATTGATAGTTTGAAGTTTTAGCTCTGCTGGGGATACTGAAACTTAAACTCTGAGGGGAATTGAGTTCTGGAGGATTTTCTGGCTGGGGGTAACAAAGATAAACTCCTCTGGGGATTGTAATGATAAGTTATGCTGGGGAACCCTGATGAACTCCGCTGGGGATAGGAAGAATTTTGCCGAGTGCGATCTTCCGTGGCAATTAGCTGAGGATAACCCAGTTATAAGCCCTTGTGAGGAATAACTTTGAATAAAGCTCGGGAGAGACGTCCGTACTCTGCAGGGGATAAGCTTCCAGAATCTACTGGGGATAAGCTTCAAGACCTGCTGGGGATATGGATTCCAAATCTCCTGGGGGTTTCCTTTGAAAGGGTATCAAGATATCCAACTGCCCCTTCAACCTATCAGTAATCCTCTTTCTTGATTCATAAGGAAATGATTATGTTCAAATGCATATGCCTATTTAACAAAACATTGGACGTTTCTCAAAATAAAACAATTAGTGCAAGAGAAAAAGAAAAAGGAAATGACACAAATTTCTGGGAAGAGTATTTGTATTAACTTTCTGAGTATATTTGTACAAAGGAGACAATTATCCTAGTAAGAGGATTTTGTCGTAAATATTGAAAGATTTATACAAAATAAAGATGGCTATGTGAAATAATTCCATGGGATTCCATTCCGCTATAGCCTTCACAACTCTGAATATCTGTCCATCCAACGCTTCGTTTGCCGATGACTGGATTGATCAGAAACCTGGAACTGGTTGATGAAGAGATTGTCTTTGAAGTGATCCGACGAGACATAGTCATACGCTTTAATTCCCTAACTTTTGCCTGAATCGCCCTTTCGGGTTTTCGATCCACCGGGAAACCCTTTTTTGCCCAAGCCGCCCTTTCGGGTTTTCAGCTTGCTGGGTGTACATTTTTTTTTGTTTTTATCCCTAATTTTTACCTGAACCGCCCTTTCGGGTTTTCGGTTCACCGGGATGCCCATTTTTGCCCAAGCCGCCCTTTCGGGTTTTCGACTTGTCGGGTTATTTTATGCGTAGTATCTTTTGACTATGTCTGCGTTTGCAGGGTGCGGCAAATCGTCGCCGTCCATGGTGGTTAGAATCATCGCACCACCAGAAAATATGCTCTTGATCACAAATGGTCCTTCATATGTAGGAGTCCATTTGCCCCTGGGATCACTTTGCGGCAAGATAATCCGCTTGATTACGAGATCTCCGACTTGATACACTTGATGTCTGACTTTCTTATTGAAGGCCTTGATCATCCGTTTTTGATACGGCTGACCATGGCATATAGTAGCGAGTCGCTTCTCGTCGATCAGATTGAGTTGATCAAGTCGGGTCTGAATCCAATCATCTTCATTCAAACCTGTGTCCTTTATAATTCTTAGAGAAGGAATCTGATCTTCCATAGGCAGGACAGCTTCCATGCCATATACCAAAGAAAATGGGGTTTCCCCGGTTGAAGTACGTGCCGTCGTACGGTATCCATGTAGAGCAAACGGTAACATCTCATGCCAGTCTTTGTAAGTGACTGTCATTTTCTAAATGATCTTCTTAATGTTTTTGTTCGCAGCTTCAACAACATCGTTCATCTTCGGCCGATAGGGAGATGAATTGTGATGATAAATCTTGAACTGTTCGCACAATGCGGTGATCATTGTGTTATTCAGATTTGTACCGTTGTCTGTGATGATCCTGTCTGGAACACCATACCGACATATGAGATTTTGCTTGATGAAGCGGGCAACCACATTTTTAGTAACAGAGGCGAAGGAAGCTGCTTCGACCCATTTGGTGAAATAGTCAATGGCAACCAGGATGAAACGATGTCCGTTGGATGCCGTGGGCTTGATCTCTCCAATCATGTCAATGCCCCACATTGCAAATGGCCACAGAGCAGTCAGAACATTGAGAGGAACCGGAGGGATATGAACTTTGTCAGCGTAGACTTGACATTTGTGGCAAGTACGGGAATGTTGATGGCAGTCAGCTTCCATGGTAGACCAGTAATAGCCTGCCCTTAGGATCTTCTTAGCCATTGTATGCCCGCTCAAGTGAGTGCCAAATGTGTCGCTGTGTATCTCAGTCATGATCAACTCTGCTTCAGCTTTGTCTACGCATCGGAGTAATACACAATCATGGCTTCGTTTGTAAAGGATGTCGTTGCTCAGGAAGAATTTGGCAGCAAATTTCCTTAAGAACTTCTTGTCATTTACGGAAGCTCCTTCGAGATAATCTCTAGTCTGGAGATACCTTTTGATTTCATGGAACCAGGGTTGTTCCACTACTTCTTCGGTATTAATCTCGTGACAATGCGCAGGTTCATCCATTCGCTCGATGGTGATTTGGGGAGCCTCGTTATCCTAGTTGAGTTTAAACATGGAGGACATTGTAGCTAGAGCATCTGCTAGCTGATTTTCTTCTCGCGGGAAATGCTCGAAGGTAATTTGCTCGAAACGAGGCAACAATGTCAAGACATGTTCTTTGTACGGGATAAGATTAGGATGCTTGGTATCCCACTCTCCTTTGATTTGACTGATAACCAAAGCCGAGTCCCCAAATACGATCAAAGATTTGATCCCCAAGTCTATAGCAGCCTTGAGACCAAAGATGCAAGCTTCATACTCAGCCATGTTGTTTGTGAAGCTGAAGCAAAGTCGGGCCGTGAAAGGTGTGTGACAACCTTCCGGAGAAATGAGTACTGCGCCGATACCATTTCCAAGTGCATTTGAAGCACCATCAAAGTACAGGGTCCATCGGGATCCCTTTTCGGGTCCGTCATACGGTCCGTTACCTTCAATGTTGTCCAAATTCATGATGTCCTCGTCTGGGAAGTCAAATCTCATGGGTTGATAATCTTCGATAGCTTGATGAGCCAGATGGTCAGCTAGTACACTCCCTTTTATAGCTTTTTGAGTGGTTTACTGGATGTCATACTCAGTCAGGATCATCTGCCATCTGGCTATTCTTCCAGATAAAGCGGGCTTTTCAAAGATATACTTGATAGGATCCATTTTGGAAATCAACAAGGTAGTATGAGTCAACATATACTGTCTTAGTCGGCGAGCAGCCCATACCAAAGCGCAACAAGTTTTCTCGAGCAGTGAGTAGCGAGTCTCACAGTCGGTAAACTTTTTGCTAAGGTAATAAATAGCATGCTCTTTTCGACCAGACTCGTCATGCTGGCCCAAAACACACCCCATTGAGTTATCCAAGACGGTCAGATACATGATCAATGGTCTTCCTTCGACGGGTGGCATCAGAATAGGAGGTCCTAGCAAATACTCCTTGATCTTATCAAAAGCAGCTTGGCAATCGTCGTTCCATTCGACTATCTGATCTTTCTTCAAGAGTTTGAAAATTGGCTCACATGTAGAAGTCAGATGAGAGATGAATCTGGCAATATAGTTCAAGCGCCCCAAGAACCCTATAACCTCCTTTTCAGTACGGGGAGCAGGCATCTCTTGTATTGCTTTCACTTTTGCGGGATCGACTTCAATGCCTTTGTTGCTTACAATGAATCCTAGAAGTTTACCAGACCTAACTCCAAAAGTGCACTTACTTGGATTCAACCTGAGTTTGTATTCTTTCAACCTGGAAAACAGCTTTTCTAGATGTTCAAGGTGCTCCTCCTCTGTTTGTGACCGAGCTATCATATCGTCTACGTAAACTTCAATCTCATGATGTATCATATCATGAAACAAAGCTACCATGGCGCGTTGATAAGTTGCCCCAGCGTTCTTCAGCCCGAACGGCATCACCTTGTAATAGAAAGTGCCCCATTGTGTGACAAAAGTCGTTTTCTCCATATCCTCGGGGGCCATTTTGATTTGATTGTAGCCCGAGAATCCATCCATGAAGGAAAACACTTTGTGCTGAGCTGTATTGTCGATCAAAATGTCAATGTGTGGAAGTGGAAAATCATCTTTGGGGCTGGCTCTATTCAAATCCCGGTAGTCCACACACATCCTGACTTTGCCATCTTTCTTAGGTACTGGCACGATGTTAGCGACCCATTGAGGATAGGACGTAACAGCCAGAAAGCCAGCGTCAAATTGCTTCATCACTTCTGCTTTGATCTTTTCAGACATGTCAGGCCTCATTCGGCGGACTTTTTGCTTGATCGATGGACAATCCTCTCTTGTAGGGAGACGGTGAACCACGATGTCTGTGTCTAAACCCGGCATGTCTTCATAAGACCAAGCGAAGATTTCAACATACTCATTTAACAACTGTATCAGGCGCTTCTTGACACTTGGTTCCAGATTGGCACCCACTTGCACCTCCTTCCGGTCTTCCTCGATCCCTAAGTTGACAGTTTCCAATGACTCTTCGTGAGGTAAGATGGCCCTTTCCTCTTGTTGTAGAAGTCTGGCTAGTTCCCCTGGTACTTCACAACCTTCGTCATCTTCATACTCGGCTTGATTGACCAGATCTTCAGAGTTACTGAAGGATATAGCAGAATAGTCACCCATGGAATCCGGAGTGGATGGGTACCTGCATTTGTGAGTGTGGGTGTGTGTAAGGGATATCCATCCTTAAACAAAAATGCAAAAGGAAAGAAAATGAACACAAGCAGTTTATCAAATGAAAAACGTCCAATGAATCATTAAACATGGCATATGGATATGAGAATAATCAAAACCCTTACAAATGGACCTACATGCCCCGGGCAAGGCATGAGGTGAAAAGATAGTGTACAGATTGTTTGAAAATAAATATTACAGACCAATAGGAAATGTTTGACGGATAAATTACTGATGAATAAAAGTGATGGGGACAAAGTCTTTTGCCTCCCAGTTGCACAATCCTCCTTTGACAGTCGGGTAAATCCACTCTTCGATGTTGCTCTCTTTGTCTTCATCCTCCAAAGCGTTGATTCCGTAGGGAGAAATTTTGACTGGCGCTCTTTCAATCTTCGAACGGCGCATAGCTTTCTGGCCCGCGGTAGTGAACCCTAATCCAAATTTGTCTGTTTTATGTGGAATATCAGGCAACTGCCCCCATGCTGAATTCTTCCCCTCCTTTATTGCGGCCTTTGCGTCTTCCAGAGATGCCATCCTGGCCATCTGCCTCGGTGCCTCAGCTGCCAACTTTGCTACTGTTATTTCAGGAAGGACTTCTTCGAAATGCTGGAAAGGTGTCTCGATGAACTCACCTTCTACCTCCACGTACCGGAAGGAGTTGAAGTGGCTGATCATGTACTCCTCTTCGCCATGGACGGTTATGATCTTCCCCTTGACAGGGTACTTCAACATCTGATGCAAGGCAGAGGTGACTGCCCTGGCATGGTGTATCCAAGGCCTACCCAACAAGCAAGAGTATGACGGACGGATGTCCATCACATAGAAAGTAGATTTAAACACCTCAGTGCCTATCTTGATGGGAATTTCAACCTCCCCATGGACCATTCTCTTCGAACCATCGAAAGCTCTGACAACAATGTCACTCGGCTTCAACTATAGCCCTTCACAATCTAGTCGGTCCAAAGCTTTCTTAGGCAGTACATTCAGCGACGAACCAGTGTCGACCAAGACATGTGCGAGAGTAGTTCCTCGGCACTCGACTGAAATGTGCAAAGCATCATTGTGGTTTCTACCTTTAGGAGTTAGGTCGGCATCAGAGAAACCTAATCCGTTGTCCGCAGTAAGGATGGCCATGCAATTTTGAAATTGATCTGCAGAGGTTTCCTGGGGCACATGGGCTGCCTTCAGGAATTTTATCAGAGCCTTAGCGTGCGCTTCCGAGCAAAGTAGTAGTGCCAACATGGAGATCTTTGAGGGGGTTTGCCCCAGTTGTTCTACCACATCATAATCACTCCTTTTGATTATCTTCAAGATCTCATCCATTTCTTTCTTGGAGGTCTCCGGAATGACCAAGGGTTGAGCCCTCGTCCTGACGAGCTCATCTTGGATTCCCTTACCTTTATCAACAGCGGTAGGAGGGATAATACTAGGACCAACAACATCTTCAATCAAAGGGGTTCTAGCGGAGAGTTTTATTGGTGCAGGGATGACCTTGTCGGCAGATGAGGGTCCAAAGATTGCTCTTGGAGGGGCAATCTCTGGAGAAAATATTCTCCCGCTCCGGGTGATTTTGCTCATGCCTGCAATGTTTCCAATGATGGCTTCTTCATCATCCGAACTTTCTTCAGTTATTTCGATTTGTTTAATACCATGGTAGTAGACGTCACCGCCATAGTTCCATGGTATCGACTTCTCAGAAACATAGGGGACAGGCCATGGCATTGTTATCTTCAAAGGAACAGATTTCGTAGCTGGTGTAATCTTAACAGGCTTTCTGACGGCCTTGGAAAGATTGGCGTGAATGGTTATAATTGAGACATCTTCAGTATGGGTTGGAATAGCAGAAACTTTTTCAAACAAAATTTGTCGACTGTCCATTAGGCCTTGGATGCCTTTCTTCAGTAACGGACAATCAAACGGCATAGAGTAACAACAATAGCAGTCTTCCTTACATCCCAGGAAAATCCCGGCCTTTAACATATTCAACTTGATGGTTAACAATGGAGTTATCAGATTATTGACATCAACAACATACAAATCTTCTTCAATGGCATTGACATTTCGGCCGTGCTTCGGCATGGGAGCAGATATCACATTAGGCTTCTCCGGAGCGTCAAACTCCACCTCCTTCGCCTCTATCAGGTCTTGGATTTTATGCTTGAGTGCCCAACAATCATTGGTGTCGTGCCCGACACTGTCAGAATGGTAGGCGCATTTAGCATTAGGATGGTAATGCGGAGAGGACGTATTCACATTTTTTGGTGCCTCTTTGATAGTGGCGAGATTCAACTTTAACAGATGGGGAAGCACTTGCGCTGGCGTCATATTAATGCGGGTGAACTGCCGTTGTGGCCGTTCCATCCGTTGCTGATTTGGTCTGGACTGGTTATAGCGAGGCTGCTCACTTGAAGGGTTTTGAATCATTACGGCCCCCACAGTTGGCCGGCGTTCAGTCTTCCCTTCTCTTCTCTGGGAGTATACCACAGCCGTTTCCTTCTTAAAAGGCTTCTTCTCAACACTTGCAGCAACACCCTTCTGAATTTTTCCTGACTTGATGCCAGCTTCTATTCTTTCGCCTGTTAAGATCAAATCGGTAAACCCCGCGGAAGAGTTACCGATCAGATGATTGAAAAATGGCCCAGATAGGGTCCCTAGAAACATATCAACAAGTTCACGGTCGGTTAAAGGAGGCTGCACCCTGCCAGCCAAATCCCTCCATTTTTGTGCATATTCTTTGAATCCTTCGCCTGTTCCCAGTGACATACCCTGAAGTTGGGTACGCGTAGGAGCAAGGTCAGAATTGTACTGATATTGTTTGTAAAAAGCGGTGGCCAAGTCTTCCCAATTTCTGACGCTGGTTCCCTCTAGCTGATAAAACCACTCCAGTTGAGCCCCAGAAAGGCTGTCTTGAAAGAAATGGATCCAAAGGTTCTTATCTGCCGTATAAGGTTGGATGTTTCTTACGTAGGACCTGAGATGCATTTTTGGACAGGACATCCTATCATACCTCACAAAAACTGGCACTTTGAACTTTGGGGGAATCACAATCCCGACAACTAAACCCAAGTCTTCGAAATCCAAACCCGGTACTCTCTGTAGCTCCATGGCGGCCAACCTGTCTTCTAAACCTTTGTATTTATCATCAGCTGGAGGGTATTGTTGATCAGAGTAGTCTTCATCCTCTTCGACCTCCTCTTCTTCCACATCGGACTCGGAAGGTACCGCAGCCCCACCTCCTTTACTGGTTCCTTCATCAGAAGTAGGAGGAAATTCAAGCACTCTCCTGGCCTCTCCGTCAAATCTTCTCCCTAAAGTAGCCACCCCGAGTCTCTTTTTCTTCTTTTTCACTGGGTCTTTATTCCCCAGCAAGGTCTTGAGATCCTCCTGACCCTTAGCCAAGGTCATCAGGAGTTGCTGGAACTGTGCATTTTGAGCTTGTAGGTCTTTGACTGTTTGCTCGAGATCCATCCTACTGAAATAAACAGCAGACAGATAAGGAAACCTGGAGTGAGACCTGCTTATGCACATGATGAATGGTATGCTTATGTATGCAATGCATTCAATGATTTAGAATATTCAAAATTGTTGTAGACAAAAAGGAACGCACGTCATATTAATAAGAAGAAATTTGTTAGTACATAAATGCCCCATGGGCCAAATATTACAAAAACAACTTCTCAAGGTAAAAAGACATTGCGCATCCTCTTTGGTGCGATGTAGGTGTTGAGGGCCTCTTGCTCATGGAGTCGGCGGGTAAGCTCTAAAACCTTTTTCTCGCTGGTGTAGAAGCTAGCTTCAAAAGTGTTCCGTTCCTCCTTGAGCTGAATCCAACTCTTCTGCATTTCCTCCCACGATGTAGGCATGTCAGGATGTAGGATGGTGTAGGGAACCTCCCCTTCCTTGACGGGATCTTTAATCACAGGGAGAACATGAGGATAAGGCATCATTAGACTTTGGGCTCGGGCTCGTACCCACTTGAGATAAGGCTCAAGAGGGATGGAGTTCTTGTGTCCCAGAGTCTTGCTATCAACCTTGTTGGGCCTCCCCCAAGCTCTGATGAATCTTTGGCGAAGTCCTTGCGCATCGTTGTCGAAGTAAAAAACTAGGTCAGGAATCAACATGTCGTGAGGGCCATCCCTCCGTGCGTATCCAAATTGCCTCAAAGCTAGGCAAGGGTTGTAGGTAATACCTCCTCTGATTCCAAGTAATGGAACATTAGGGAACTCTCCACAATGATCGACGATGATGACATTTTCTCTGGACCGAGAACACCAATGTACATCAGAGTGAGTAAGAGTCATCAACCGTTGGGACCACCTTGAGCCTTGATCATTCTTTAAGACAGATTGTGGAAGGTGCGAAATAAACCACCTTGCAAGGAGAGGAGTACAACACATGAGAACACCCCTCTTTCTCATTGTTCGTGTGTAAAATGAGTGAAGAATGTCCCCAAGCAATGTTGGTATTGGATTTCTGGACAAGAAGATTTTGACGGCGTTGACATCTACCAATTGGTCAGAATTTGGGAACAGGACCAACCCATAGATAAGGAGTGCCACAATTTCTTCAAAGGCTTGTAGGTCCAATGAATTCCAACATTCTTGTGCCTTCTCAAACAAGAATTTTGCTAAGAATCCTTTGACGCCGCTTCTGGTTTCCCAATGCCCTTTGATGTCAGAAGGCTGTAGATGTAATGCTCGAGCAATATCTTCCGGCTTTGGTTCCTTTTCCGTACCGTTGAAGGGTAGTTAATTAAGGATATGAATTCTCAGGAGTTGAGAAAACTCCTCCAAAGTGGGCACCAACTGGTAATCGGGGAAAGTGAAACAGTGGTGAAGAGGGTCAAAGAACTGGAATAGCACTTTCATCATGTCTTCTTCAATGTTGGTGTTGACTAAGCTGAGCAGTCTACCTTGTCTTTCACTGAAGCATGAGCTTTCCTGAATTCTTGAGGTGAGCTCCTTGAGTTGAGGAGAGATTCTCACAAGATTGACTTGGATGGTTTTTCTGCGAGGAATTTCCATGACCTACAAGAACAAAGATGAAGATCCAAACCCTTGAAATGGTTAGTGAATGCATATGATGCTTTATGATGTTCATGATGTATGCACAAACATATGTACAAGAAAATCACACCAAACCCTAGTTTCAGGCTAACATGGGGTTTCATAGGTAAGTACCCTCTTGAGTGTAGTTGGCTTAAAAAACCTGTCCTATAAATAGTAACCGGGTTCTAAGGAGCTAAATATCACTGGATTGTTTTCATTGTTCACTGTTTTGGTTTAGCCACTTAACTAGCGACCAAAATATTCCAAGAAAACAACCCTCAATGAGTGTAGTATCGAGTATCTACCAACTTCGGACTGCACCAAAGTCGGTCATCTCACTACCCCTAATAAAAGGCCAAGATGGTCAAGTAAGGTTCTAGGTCATTAGTGCTTAGTGACATCACTCAGCGGCCTCGTACTCTCCTTGATTGAACTCAAGGGTTACCGGTACTCACAAATATGTCGCACTAATATATCTATTGCTTCGACCGTGTCGGTATACCCCGCACAATTTCCACAATGTATTGCTATCTATGAATGTTTCCCAAAATCCACGTGGAGGATTGCAAACCCAAACAAGAGAGCCAAAATATAAAAGCAATTAAATCAAACAATTAGTCATGCAAGAGGGTGATCTAAGCCCTAAGGTTACTCCACTTTTAAAATTATCCCCAGCAGAGTCGCCAGTTCTGGGATACGGTGGGAGAACTGACTGTGGTTTTGCGTTTGTATTCGCAAATGTTTCGGTTGAGCAAGAGTCGCCACCGACTTTTTATTTTATCCTAAGGAAAGGTTTAAAAAGCACAGCAAAAACCTTTGAGATGTTTTCTTGGGTTCGGGGAGTAGATTATACAAAGGGAAGGTATTAGCACCCTTTCTATCCATGGTTATCCATGGGCTCTTAGGTACTTGCTTAGATCAACTTGCCTTGGTTTTCAATTGTTTGAAATGGTACTTTGTGTGTGGTTTTGAAAATGTTTTGAAAAAGATGTCTTGTCTAGGCTACCCTTGTAACAATTCTTTACTCGAATGTTTTACAAAAGGTGTTTGTCTTTTTGAAAAGATGTTTCAAGGTTTTTGAAAGTTTGTTTTGAAAGTGTTTGTGAAGTGTGGTTTGAAAAATAGGCAAGTGTTTTTGTTTTGCAAGTTGACAAGTACTTAAGAGCTATCTACCCTAAAGTTCTCAAAGATTTTTGCTATGTTTTAACCCTTTTAACAATTTTTGTTCCACCATTGCATTTGGTGGACAATCTTGTGTTAGGATGTGAAAGGGACGGGCGCGGGTCATCGTTTTAGACCATAATTGCAATGGTGCCAAGTATCTTTGGGCAATTTTCCTTTAAGGGACTTGATCATTTTTAGGCAACTTTTCGAAAGCGTCATCGAGGAACTATGATCATTTGAATTGTGTTTGTTTTGCCCAAAGAGACCTAACATGCAATATGGCCCATTTATTGAAGGCAACAAGTGGAATACCCTAGGGGTGCAAGTGTGATTAGTGTTGTCCATTTTCATGCTTGTTTATCTTGAAATTAGGTCAAACTATTTTTGTCGTTTTTGATTCGCATACAAACCCTAATTCTAACATGGTATATTTAGAAAGCATTAAAGTGCGAAAAATAAAGTTCCTAAGCTATTACAACACAATATGGGAAGGGAGGTACAAATGTTCAAATGGGGGGGTATTTGACAAGGAATTTAAACCTAGTTATTACATCAATTTGGAATTATTTACAAGATATTTAATTGCACAAATTAAATGGAAATAAAATAAATATGCAAGATGCAAAAAAAATGTTTTTAGGTGTATGAAAAAGAATATTTTTATATGTCAAGTAAACAAAATAAAAAGTATTATTTTTTGGAGTTTTTATGTATTCTAGGGCAAAACCCTAATCTATTAAGTAAATATATTAATTATTTAATATGTACAAATATTTATCAATTATATATAAAAATAAAATAAAAATGAAGTATATTTGTCAAAAAGGTATTTTTACTATCAAATATTAATAAAAATAAAAATGTATATATTTTTTTATTTTTGCCCTAAATATTCTAATAAATATATATGTATTTGTATTATTTACTAAATATATATTATATATATAAAATAATAATATTTAATATTTTATAAAAAAAGTATTTTTGATATAAAATGTTTTCAAGGGAGAAATAAAATAAAAATCAGAAATAAAATAAGTTTGCATTATTTTTGGCATTTTTAAATAAAAGTGTTTATTTATTTATCTATGTACAAAAAAACTATTCTAAACAAATAAATGCCTATAAATTCAAAAATGGTGTGAAAAATATTTTTTATATTTTTAATATTATTAGCAAAAATAAATAAGTCAGAATAAAAAAGGAAAAGTCAAAAAATCATAAAAATAAGCAAAATGGGCTCAGGGGGTGTAAAAGCAAAAATGGTGTGTAAACAGAAATGACAAATCAAACCCAGCCCACCAAGTCCTTCTTCAACCTCTGGCCAGAAACAATGTCAAAAACGCGCGCTTTGTTCACTGATTCAAACATCCTGATTCATGGCTTTTTAATGAAAACTCACAACATCAAAAATGTTCAGCATCAAACAACGAATCCATACATACCAAAAACTTGATCTAACTCTAAAAAATGAGAGAGAATTTCTCCATTCCCAAATCTTAACCTAACTTTTTTATCAATATTCAGACCTTAAATTCTCACAGCATATGCAAAATAAATGAAAAGTAAAGGTATGTACAGTTTCAGGGGCATGAGTAGAACACTTCTTATTCACAAACTTAGAGCTAATGATGTCTACATTGAGAGATAGAAGTTCAAGAATATACCTGTTCAGTTGAAGTTGTATCTGATGATGGAGGTACTTTCAGAGCAAGGTGATGATTGGTACAGCTTCCTTGATGTCCAGGGATGCTATTCCAAGTTTTACTTTGCTTTGAAACTAGCTGAATCGAGTTGTAGCACTCCACCTGCAAAACAAGAAAATGAAAATGGCCAAACTGATTAGAGGAGTTACAGTCCACTTCTAATGCTTTGGATAGTTTGCATTGATGGTAGGGAAGGTGTTTAAACTGGTTTGGGCAAGAATGCACGATGGAAATGAGTTGTGGGATTCAAACTGCAGCAGGTGCCCTGTTTGGACAATTTGAGGGTGATTCTGGGAATGGGGAGGTATTGGGGATGCTAGGCTCGTGTTTCAGCTTAGGATGAATGTCTTGAATGTGTTTGACAAGTTTTTCTAAGCATGTGTTAACTGATATGAGAGTTGTGTTAAGTTATGGCAAGTTTCTTCTACTTTAAGCAACCAATGGCCAAGTTGAGTTTCTAGCTTGTACAGGCCCCCCTAATGTGCTGCATAACTCAATCTTGATCAGTGCAATTAGCCCCTAAACTTGTTCCAAAGAGATCTTAACTGTACTTGCTTGGATTTGCATTTTGACATAAAGTTCACTTTTGCAAAAATGGTTAAAATGCTTTATCTATTTTGGGATTAAACCTCTATGCAATGCTTGAACACATAGAATATGGTCTTGGAACAAAGAGTTTGCATTAAATTTATGAGTGTAAAAGAGATTTAGGGCCTGTAATCAAGAAATGCATGCTGATTTGAAAATTGCCTAAGTGTATGAACATGGAAATTGGCCATAACAAAAGTGAGTTTTTCCCATATTGCAAAATTCGATTCTCTCAAACCATGAGGTTGTTTGATGAGTTCTTGGACATTTTGGAAAGCTTGGGATGTGTACTACAATCCATCGTTGAAATGCAAATTGAAATTCCAAGTGAAAGTATGTGAAAAATGGTCTTGAAGTTAGGTAAAAACCTTGCCTAAAATAGGTCAAATTTTCTCTAAGTTAAGAATGGTTTGGTACCCTTGTTCCAAAAATTGTAACTTGAGATACAAGCCTCTTTTGGGAAAACTTTGTGAATCAAAGTTGTATATTATGCAATAGGCTACAACTTTCATGTTTTGACTTTTGCTTGAATCCAAATGAATCTTGGTGAGAAAGTGGGGCAAAGTTAGGAAAAAATTAGGGTTTTTCATAACTTAGAAAAATTCTAAGTTATGAAAAATCATCATTTCAAACCCTAATTTGCAATTCTTGATTTCTTGATGAACATGTTTCATGATTTGGCATGTTTTGATGAAAAATGAATCTTGACACTTGATTTTGACCAAAAAGTCAAAGTTTGACTTTTCAGTATACAGTCAAAATTGATCAATTGACTGGGAAATTCAACTGTCAATCTTGTGTATTTGGGATTATTTGAACTTGTTGAGCATGTCAAGACAATTCCATGGGGTCCTTGAGTCCATATGTTAGCTTGGTTTGCCATTGGCTAGGTCAAACAGTCAAAAATTGCCTTTGTGCAGTCAAAACCCTAAAAATGACCATTTTGCCCTTTTGGTGATCTGATCAAATTTCTTGTGGAATTGTGATCCAAACTTGATCAAATGGTCCATGTGAGTTCATAATGTTGATGTGGGTCAATTTTCATGGGATTTGACTGTCAATTGGACACAGTTGACTTTTCCCCCAATACAGCTGATTTCTAGGTCAACAGTCCAATTGACTGGGCAAAATTTGGAATCAAGACTTGAAACTTGGTATGGATAAACTTGGGAGTCCAATATGAAGCATGAAAGTCATCTTTGGAATTTCTGGTCAAAACATATTTGTGCAAACACAAACCCTAATTTGGGTCAACAGTGCAAGGAGAAGTCTTGAGCAGATGAAACCCTAACTGGATCTTGAGCTTCAAGGGCTTTGTGATGAGAGATGTTGAGGAAATGGGAGGGCAAATTTTGGGGTACAACACTACAGTTTTGTTTAACTAAGCGATGAATATTCGATATTTGGGGGAGACAGTTTAGTTTTAAAAGTATTAGTACTAATTATACCGGTATGTGATAATCGGACTTAGGGAATTCGATGAATTGCTTGGCCTATAAAGTATTTCGGTAAAAGCTAATTGTTTAAAAACCTGAGACATACACTCTCGTGTTTATGAAATAAGTCATGCTACTAAACCTAGTGGATGCACTTTAAATTTAATAACACTTTTTGAAAACAATTTGAATTTAATTAATTTATTAAAACACTCTCGTGTATTTAAAAATCAATGCTTTGTTACCACTATCTGGGTTGAACCCCAGCTCTCGCATGCAGGTTCTTGCCTTAATTAATTTCCCACTCTCGTGGCAAAATCGTGTTAATTAACCTCTCACTCTCGTGACAAGGATAGTTAAATTAATATTGGAAATTGGAAACCAGAAATTGTTTTATAAATATTTTTGGCCAAGGTATCATTGAATTCTTTCAGTTCTTACGGTCACATACCGATAATAATAATTTAGCCAGACATAATTAACTTAACAGCAATAAAGTTTAGAATATAATTCATGTCAATAAACGACATATTATAGAAACTAAATAAATAATAATTGCAATATAAAAAAGCTGGAATTACAGATGCTATACTAATCTTGAGGGAATACAGTAATCCAAATCTTCGAGCTTGACTTGCAGTAGAAATTCGTGTTAATTCTTGTAAGAAGAATTAACACTTAAAAATAGAAACTAAGGCTTGAATGAAAATTACAAGGAATTGAAAGCAGAATTGCAAAACACACAAATTGGAAATAACTGTAAAAATAAAATAAGTATTTGCTCTGAATAAAATTCTTCGACCCTTGGACTGTGCCTTGGTACTCATATTTATAGCAGGAAAAATCAGCAGTTTAATTTTGAATTCTTGATGAAATCTTCGTGGAGAAATTCTAGGAGCAGTAATAGTTGTGGCAATAAAATAGGAGATTCAGTAGAAACAGGGAGAAGTATTCTGCCCTTCACGCCCACGTCTTCAAGCCATGCGTAACGTCCTCCTTTACGCGCGTGACGGTCGTCACAGGTGGGTGACGGTCGTCACACGCTGAAGTGGTGCCTTACGCTCGTCAGGTGAGTGTGACGAGCGTTTCCTTATGTTGAGGGGTGTTACGCCCGCCACAGGGGAGTGACGACCGTCACCTATCCAGAAGTCTACACTTTGTATTTTTTTTATTCTTTTTCTCTTTGTTTTTCGTCTAGCTTTCTTCATGTTGTCCTTTTTCATCGGTTTGAGTCGACAAGTGTTATACCTGCAAAAAGACAATTAATCTCGGGATAATCGAGGGTTAGACGACTTAATGGAATATAAAATCGGTAAAAAGTATGTTAATTATACGATATATTTTCTCGTTATCAGAACCCTTCATTTTAAGCCATATACATATTTTGTAATTGCACATGAGTTGGTGCAAGTTCAAAATTATATTGATACTGCTTGTAAAAAGAAACACTCGAGTTGTGTACCTCCAACTGATAGAACCACTCGAGTTGTGTACCAGACAAACTTTCGTGAAAGAAGTGAACCCATAAGTTTTTTTCAACAGTATGGATCTTCCAAACATAGGACCTCAGATGAAGTTTGGGACAAGAAACACCATTATATTTAGAAAAAGATAGGACCTTGAACTTGTGAGGGATAACTACCCCCAAAATAAGACCAAGCTCTTCAAAATCCAATCCAGGCACATTCTGGATTCTCATGGCCTTGAGGCGACCTTCCAACTTTTTGTATATGTCATCAGCATGAGGATATTTCTCATCAAAATAGTCTTTGTCCTCAAGAATTTTCCCAGAATCTTGATTGCTTCAACCTTCAGCCTTAACACTTCTATTGTCTTCCTCTTGATTGTCATCTTCATCAGAGGAGATATCAACAGTTTGAACCGGTTTAGCGGGACCTTTGAACCTTCTTCCCATATTGAGGATATCAATTGGATTTCACATCTTCTTCTTTTTGGCGATGAGCGCCATCATTTCTTTTTACCCCTGAGCTATGTTCAAGAGCGTTTCCTGGAATTGAGGATTTTGTGCTTGGAGTTCCTTGACAGTCTGTTCTAGAGCCTTCTTTTACTGAAATAAATAGCAAGAAGATGAGAAAACCTGCTTATAGAGTATCTGTTATGTGATGATGTGCATGATATGCAAATGGAAGTGCAATGTTTTCAAGGACCTTTGCGGGATTTAAATTTGTTTAAACAAAAGGAAACAAAAGAAATTTTAGTAACGAGCTCAAATTATAATTTCTTTCAATAAAAAGAGTTACGAAACAACAAAAAGTTAATTCAAGTCTCCCATGGGCGCTTCCTCTTTGTGTTGACATATGCGTTAAGGCTTTGTTCTTCGTGGAGTTGTTTTGTCAGCTCTAGTACTTTCTTCTCACTAGCATATAACTGAGCCTATAAGGTATCTCTTTCCTCCTTGAGCTGAATCTAGGACTTTCGTAGTTCTTTGAAGTCAGTAGGCATATCGGGATGAAGAACAGAACGAGAAATATCCCCTTCAACAACAGGATCTACGACCACTGGTAGGATAGCTGGTTATGGCATTTTAAGATTCTGAGCACGAGACTGCACCCATCTAAGGTAAGGCTCTAGAGGAATGTAATTATTGGGTCCCAAAGTATTTCTATCAATCTTGTTAACCGTGCCCCAAGCACGTATAAACCTTTGATGGTAATTTTGTGGATCGTTCCCATAGTCCAACACAATACCTTGGATGAGCATATCATGAGGACCGTCCCTTAGAGCATAACCAAACTGATGTAGAGCTAGAGAGGGGTTGTAAGTGATGCCCCCTCTTATACCAAGAAGTGGTACATTAGGGAATTCCCGACACTGATCAATAATAGTGACATCTTTCTGAGATCGAGAACACCAATGGATATTTGTATGAGTGAGTGACATCAACCTTTGTGAACACCTCAAACCTTGTTCATTCTTTATCACTGATTAAGGCAGGTGCAAAATAAACCACCTAGACAGTAGAGGTATGAAACACATAAGAGTTCCTCGCTTCTTCATAGTACGAATGTGGAGGAAATGCATGACATCTCTAACCAAAGTGGGTATCAGATTATGAGTGAGAAATATTTTGATGGCATCACATCTATGAATTGGTCCAGATTAGGGAATAGCACCAAACCGTAGATCAAGAAAGCCAACATATCCTCAAAAGCAAGAAAATTCATGGCATCTAGAAACCACTGAGCCTTCTCTATCAGAAATTCAGGGGAAAAATCCTTGACTCCATTCCTTGTTTCCCAATTAGATATAATGTCTGATTGTTTCATATGTAAGGCTACTGCAACGTCTTCAGGTTTCAGAACTTGCTCTAAACTGGTGAAGGGTATCTGGTCAAGAATAGGGACTTCGAAAACTTAGAGAATTCTTCCATTGTGGGCACCAGTTGATAATCCGGGAAGGTAAAAAAATGATGCTTCAAATTAAAGAACTGGAAAAGAATGCTGATCATGTCTTCCTGGAAGCCAGTAGTAACCAGACTGAGTAGATGACCATGTCTCTTGGTGAATTGAGAATTGTCGGGAACCTTTGAGACTAATTCCTCAAGTTTGGAAGGTATCCTTATGAAGTTGATCCGGATGGTATTCCTACAACTAGAAGCCATGACTCTACAACACATAACAAAGATAAATCCCCTAGATCCTTGAAATGTTTAGTCATGATATGATGTTATGATGTTATGATGTCATGTTCAAATAGATAATCAAACACAAGAAAAACACGCAAAGGCCTTAGGTTTAAGGCTTGCATAGGGTTTGTAGGTAAGTACCCTCTTGAAGTTTAGTTTGCTCAACCTATCCTAAAGAAGTAACCGGTTTCTAGGGATCTCAATATCACTGATTTTTCCCACAAGTTTTGTCTAGCACGACAACTGACTTGCCACCAAACAAAACCCGAGAGTTTAATCTCAATGAGCGTAGTATCGAGTATCAACCAACTTTGAACTGCACCAAAGTCGGATAACTCACTACCTTTTAATGGCTAAGTTGGGTGAATTAAGGTTCTAAAGGTTAGTTAGTGCTTATGACACCACGCAGAAGACTAATATTCTCCCCGACTGACTCGAGGGACCCCAGTGCAAACCAATGTGTCGCACTAATGTAGCTATCACTTCAACCATATCGGTATATGCTGTATATTTTCCATAATCTATTGCTACTTACCTAAAATGCATTAAGATCCGGGTGTAGGATCTTTGTAAGAAAATAAACCCGAGCAAGCCCCAAAATGTAAAGCACACAAGACAAACAAGGGAAGAATTTAAAAATGATCTAACTCTAAAGGTGACCCCACTTTTAGTTCTCCCCAGTAGAGTCACATGTTCTATAATACAGTGGGAGAACTGACTTGGTTTTGCGTTGTATCACAAATATGCGAATAGCTAGAGTCGCCACCGACTTTTATTTTATCCAATAAAGAAAGGGTGAAAAGAACAGGAAATACCTTGAAGATTTTGAGTTCGGGGGGTAGGTTATGAAAAGGGAAGGTGTTAGCACCCTTTTCATCTGTAGTCATCTAAGGGCTCTTAATCTCTTAGCTCACTTTGAAAATTTTCTTTTTTGTGTAAGTGTTTGAAAATATTTTGAAAAAATGCCATAGTGAGGCAGACTTTGTAATTATTGTTATATCAGTCCTCAAGAATGCGTATAAAGTGTTTTGAAAATATTTTGAAAAAATGCTTCGTGCTCATGTTTGAAACTTTGTAATGATTCTTGTATTAGTTAAGAATGCGTACAAAGTGTCTATTTTTGAAAATATTTTAGAGAAAGTGTTTGTGAAAAAGATGTTTTGAAATGTTCGCGAGCAAGGGATTAACAACTATCTACCTAATCAAAGTCTTTCATGTTATTTTCCTCCACCTTTAATAGTGCTATCCTACCATTAGTTAGCAGGAAGCCCTATTGTTGGATGTGAAGGGACATGCACGGGTCATTGTACATTCATAATGGCAACTTGTAGGGGCGCTTTAGCAATTTTATCGTAAGGGACTAAGATCGTTTACTGAAGGAAGCATCAAAGGTTCATTGAGGGACTATGATCTTTTTAACCGAGGGTCTTTGCTAAAGTTCCCCCATGTTCGAGAGACATGACTATTTTCCTAAGGCAACAAGTAAGGTTGCCCTAGAGGTGCGTGTGTGAAGAGTGATTCATGACCAGTTATTTTAGTTTTGTAATTATGGTTTTCTTTGATTGTTTTTATATCTTTCCATACAAATCCTAATTACTAGCAAAATAATATATCAATAATGAAAAGCAATAAAGTGCGGGAAATAAAATTCTATGCTATTACAAGGCTTCGGGAGTGGGGGGTAAAAATAGTAAAAATGGGGGGAAAATACTAAACCCTAATTAAACTATTACAACCATAAGCACGTACATAATTGGAAAAGAACGCGAAAGTAATAAAGTACGTGAAGCAGTAAAAAGAAAAAGAAAAGAGAAAATTGTTTTGTGATCGTTTTGATGAAAAAGGTTTGACGATTTACCTAAAACCTAATTAATTTTAATTAATTTAAAAAGGTAGTTAATTAAATTAAACAAAACCCTAAAATATAAGTTGATTTAAATTTATTTAAGAAAACCTAAAAATAAATTAGAGTTGATTAAATTAAAAAACCTAAAATTGAATTAGGGTTTATTAACAAAAAATCAAAGGTTTGTGAAAAATGTTATGTTTTATGAAAAGAAGAAAAGGTGTTAAAAAATAACCAAATGGTAGGGGTGGGTGTTTGTTGGAAATCCACAAAATATCTATGATGAATTTCTTCCAATCTTTATGAATAAGATTGATATCACCACACAATGACAATGAATCATGAGAAGAGAAAAGAAAAAAGGCACTTGTTTTCAGCAGAGTTTCTCTCTGCCCACAAATTATGGAAAACTTTATTAATCACTTGCAACTGCAAATTCTTTAATTACAATGAATTGACTTAATTACAAAATTAGGGGTTACTCCCTCTATTTATAGATTTAGGTTAGCTTGCTCCCTAAGCCAAAGCCCAAAATTATAAAAGCCCAAAATACCTATTTTAGTACTAAATTAAATCTATCTATTTTAGATCTAAATCAAATCTATCTAAATATAAAACAAATAAAATATGTGTGTTACTTGCTTCGATCCACAAGCTCTTCGACTAGGCAACCTCCCTTCGACACACACACTATTTTGACACAATCGATTTACAATTTAACATACCACCTAATTTATTGTGTCTAAATTGTCTATATTCATCATGGTTCTTAGTCTTCTGAATACTTCGACCTGCACTCCCTTTGTCATGATGTCTGCAATCTAATTCTCAGTTCTGCAGTGTTCCAAATTCATCTTCCCATCTGCTACCTGCTCTCGAAGATAATGGAACCTCATTTCGATGTGCTTGCTTCGCCCATGTGCTATCGAGTTCTTCTCCAGATTGCTAGCTGACATGTTGTCGATCTTCATGGTAATTGCTCCATGATCTTTCCCTGTTATCTCTTCGACCAAGTTCACCATCCAAGTTTCTTGACATGCACAAAGAGAAGCAGCTATGTATTCTACTTCGCATGTTGGTAATGCCACTACTGGTTCCTTTCTTGAACTCTAAGAAACTGGTGCACCATCTAACATAAACACATATCCTACTGTTGATTTTCGATCTTCAGCATCACTACACCAATTTGAATCAGTGTATTCCACTAACTTGCATTCTTTTCTTTATCAGCTGCCGGAAACAAAATGCCATAATCGAGAGATCCTTTTAGATACCTTAGTATCCTCTTCACCACTGCTAGATGTGATACCTTTGGCTTCTGGATGAATCTACTTACCATACCTACACTATATACTAAGTCAGGCCTTGTATGACAAAGGTATCTCAATGACCTAATAAGTCTTCTGTATTGGATTGGGTCGACATCATCTTCATCTGCATCTTTCGACAGTTGCAGTCTTGGTTCTACAGGTGTCGAAGTTGAGTTCCATTCTTCCATCTAAAATATCTTGAGAATTTCTCCTGCATATCTTCTTTGATGCATCATCAAACCTCTACTTCTCTTGTATAATTCGATGCCAAGGAAATATGAAATCTCACCCAAATCAGACATTTCAAATTACTTTCTGAGATCACCTTTAAAATATTCGATCTCACTTTTGCAACTACCTGTTATCAACAAATCATCGACATGGAGACATAGTATAAGAAATTCACTATTTCTTCTTCTTACATATACTCCATGTTCAATTGCGCACTTCACAAATTCCTTCTCCCTTAGGAAACTATCAATTTTCTTATTCCAAGCTCTTGGAGCTTGTTTCAATCCATACAGGGCTTTATGCAGCCTGTACACCTTTCTATATTCGTCATGTTTTACAAACCCAGGTGGTTGTTTAACATAAACTTCTTTGTCTAAGGGTCCATTCAGGAACACACATTTCACGTCCATATGACATATCTGCCATCTGTTTATTTCTGCTAGACCAACAACCAAGCTGACTGTTTCGATCCTAGCAACAGGTGCAAAAACTTCATCAAAGTTTATTCATTCTTTCTGTAGAAATCCTTTCCCCACTAGCCTTGCTTTGTGTCGATTTACTTCCCCTTTGGAATTCATCTTCACTTTGTATACCCACTTGACATCAATTTCCTTCTTGCCTTAAGGAAATTCGACAAGTGACCAAGTGTTATTATCTTTGATAGACTTCACTTCTTTGTTCATTGCTTTCACCCACTTCGAATCCTTCAATGCTTCAGTTGCATTGACAAGTTCGACATCTGCATAGAAAGTATAATGTACCAACTCACCTACATTATCTATCACATCATTTGATGTAATCACACAATCTTGCAATCTTGCCGGCATGCGTCTTGTTCTTTGAGGTTTGATTGTACTTGGTTGATCTATAACTGCTGGTTCCTCTTGTTGAACTTCTCTTTCGACTTGAGTTTCTGGTTCTTCAAGTAGGATTCCCACTGAATCTTTCTTGACATTGTAACTCCAATCCCATTCTTTAAGCTCATCTATGATCACGTCCCTGCTGATCACAATCTGCTTGTTCACTGGGTCAAACAACATGTAACCTCCTGTCAAATGATATCTAACTAGAATCATTTGCTTCGACTTGTCATCAAGTTTTCTTCTCAACTGATTTGGCACATGTCTATGTGTAATAGATCCAAATACCTTCAGATGACTCAAGCTAGGCTTCACACCAGACCAACATTCTTCTGGAGTAATTCCTTCTAGCTTCTTCGTAGGACATCTGTTCATAATATATGTCGCAGTCGACACAGCTTCACCCCAAAACTCTTTAGGTAAATTCTTGCCTTTAAACATACTTCTCACAATGTTCATGATGGTTCGGTTCTTCCTTTCTGCAGTTCCATTAAGCTGTGGAGTTTATGGTGGCACCACCTCATGCATAATCCCTTCCTTTTCACATAACTTATCGAAGTCTTTTGACACATACTCTCCACCATCATCAGTTCTCAAAACTTTGAGTTTTCAACAACTTTGTCTAACGACCATAGACTTAAACTTGGTAAATACCTTGATCACTTCACTTTTCTTCTTGATCAGGTAAGTCCACAACTTTCGACTAAAATCGTCTATGAATGTAACAAAGTATTTGTTACCTCCCATGTAATCCAGCTAGATTGGTCCACATACATCACAGTATATGACTTCAAGAATAACCTTCGATTTGCTTCCTGCATCCTTGCTGAAGCTATTCTTATGCTGCTTCGCCTGCACACATTCCTCACATACCTCGTTTGGGAATGTCGATTTTTGGAAATCTTGAAACCATATTTCTTCTCTTCAAATCTCTGATGTCTCTAAAGTTGAGATGGCCTAGTCGATAATACCATATCCATTCATCTCTGCTAGCTGCAGTCAAAAGGAACTTGTGCTCCATCACATTTAGTTTGATCTTGAAGGTTCTATTCTAAGACATAGGAGCCTTCAAGATTAATCTTCCATTTGCATCGACAAATCTCATTATCTTATCTTCGATCAACACTTTATAATTCTTTTTGACTAACTTCCCTATACTGAGCAAATTTGTCTTCATGCCTGGTATGTACAACACATTGGAAATTCTTGACCTCTTTCTATCTTTCATAATAATGATAACATCACCAATACCTTCAACTTCTAGGGTATTTTCATTTGCGAATTTTAGCATATTTTTCATTGAGGACTTTATGTTGACAAACTAGTCTTTCCTTCTAGACATGTGTGATGAGCATCCTGGATCCAATTACCATTGGTCCTTGAATCTATCTTCATCTCTTGTTGTGACAATCAACATCATCTCTTCTTCTTCATGTTTTTCAAACTTCGCATCACTTTCTTGATTATTTCGCTTTTATGGACAATCACTCGAATAGTGACCACACTTTTGACAATTGTAACATTGAATGTGACTCTTGTCAGGTTTTTGACCACCACCTCTTCCTATATTTGCAACAACACATCTTTGGTTTCCTTGGTATGGTCTTCTCTGATTCGACATGTTTCCTTCGTTCGGGTTTCCTCTACCATTCGATTTTTTATAGCCGCCTCTACCTCTATCGAACCACTTTCCTTTGCCTTTGGTTTCTTTTGATGAATGTTCCTGTAAAGCCATATCACTCATCGACTTTCCTATATCTCTTTCAGTCATTCTTTGTTCATGAGATTCAAACATTCCTTGAAGCTCTTCATTTGTCAATTTCGACAATTCTTTCCTCTCTTCTATAGCCACCACCAAGTGGTCGAACTTAGGAGCCAAAGATCTCAAGATCTTCAAAACAACAGCTCTTGTTGTTAATGTTTCTCCATATACCTTGATTTGATTCATTAGTTTTGTAACCATAGTGAAGAAATCAGATATGCTCTCACTATCTTCCATTTGAAGAAATTCATATGTTCTCTTGTGAGTTTGTAACCTCAATTCTTTCACCTTTTCTACACCACCAAAAGACTTTTCAAGAACCTCCCAAGATTCTTTTGCAGATTCTGAATCACTCACTTTTTCAAAATTTTCTGGACTCAGACATTGATGAATTATAAAGAGTTATTTATAACCCAGCTTCTCAGATTCCGTGTGTTTCTTATTTTCTTCTTCTGGAGCGTTTTCTCCAAGCGCTTCCAATCCATCCTATACAAGATCCCAAACACCTTGACACCTAAATAAGACTTTCATCTGTTTGCACCAATTCTCATAGTTGTCTACTTTCAAAATTGGTAGAGTTGCTGGATAATTTGCATTCCCATAACTCGCCATCGTGAATTCTTCTTCTTCCTCAATCATTCTTGATTGATACTTCCCTTGAATCGATTAACCGAGCTCTTGATACCAGATGTTGGAAATCCACCAAATATCTATGATGAATTTCTACCAATCTTGATGAACAATATTAATATCACCACACAATGACAATGAATTATGAGAAGAGAAAAGAAAGAATACAATTGTTTTCTGTAGAGTTTCTCTCTGCCCACAAACTGTGGAAAACTTTATTAATCACTTGCAACTGCAAATTCTGTGATTACAATGAATTGACTTAATTACAAAATTATGGTATACTACCTCTATTTATAGATTTAGGTTAGCTTTCTCCCTAAGCCAAAACCCAAAACTATAAAAGCCCAAAATACCTATTTTGGTACTAAATTAAATCTATCTATTTTAGATCTAAATCAAATCTATCTAAATCTAAAACAAATCAAATCTGTGTGTAGCTTGCTTCAATCCACAAGCTCTTCATCTGGGAAACCTCCCTTTGATACACACAATGTTTCGACACAATCGAGTTATAATTTAACAGTGTTGAACCCACTCCATCAAAACCTTCCAGCAGCACAATCACCACCAGGCCAAGCTCGCCTTGGTGATGGGTAACAGGTTCAGCGTGTTTTGTATGCTGCCCCTGCAAAATATGAAATATTAGTAAAATAAAGTGGCAAAAGGTTGGATCGAACCCAGGCCTTTTGACACAAATAACTTAACGTGCGCGCTTCTATCGCTTGGGCGGATGTACATCCATTAGTTAAAATGAAATAATAAATATATAATATAAACATGATTGTATTGACCGGAGAGGCGCCAGAGCCCTAGCTCCGGTCATCTTCTCTGGTGAGAAGGTTTTTATTCCTATAAAACAAATACGCGTTAGAGAACCAGGGGGACCCTACCCCCCCATAAATTAGACCCTACAAATCCATTGGAGGCCTTAGTTTTGGGCTGAACATCTTGTATAATGAGGTATAAACAAAATACTAGAAATCGGTGCAAGAATGGTGGTTCAAGATTCTGATTGCATGGGACCTCCACGATGGGCCATTCCTGCATAGTTGAGTCTCATAAACACATAACTAGCATTAGTAAACATTAGAATGCAGTGAAACGAAAAATACAAAATTCAAACAAAGATGAAATCGTGATGCATTCGAAAGTGTTTTCTAGCTATTTGGATCATCGTAAATGATCCAATATTACCCTGGGAATGAATGAAGTTCATTGGGATGGCAAGTTTGTGGTGAAAGGGCTTGTGATAAGAGTTTCAAAATTTTAGGGTGCTTTGAAGAAGTTTGGAATTTTTGAAGACTTTTGAGGCAAGAGTTTTTTGTGTCCTTGTATGAGAATGGATGAGAGAGTATATAGGTTGAAATTAGGGCAAAGAAATGGGATTGGTCTTTGTGTAAAAGGGCTTTGTATTTTATTTTATTTATTTTGAATTATTATTGAATAAATAAAAAATAATTAAAATAATTAAAATAAAAATAGGTCAAGGGGTCTATGAATGAGTTATGAGGTATATAAGGAGTATAGAGTTCGTTTTTACTTTTAAACAATGTCCCAATAATCTAAAATATCATGTTTGCTCAATTTGAACTTCATGCATTTGCTCAAAATTTCCCAACTTGTACTGGTTATAACTCTCTCAATTTTCATCTTTTCAAAGTGATCTGGAACTTTTTGGAAAGCTCAATATGTCCTCTATAATCTCTATGTTTATCATTTTTTCTTTTGAAGAATTATTCTTGATATAAGTTTCCTTGACAAAAAGTGTCTTTTGTCGACTTTTGAAATGACATGTAATGTATTGACTCATATCTCTAAAATGGAGAACTTTTTGGACTTGATCTTAGAGATACCAAGATTTAGAGAATTGAATTTCCTTCAAAGTGAGCTTTGGTTGGGGCAAAAGTGATGAAGAATGTGAAAGTTATGCTTTGTCAAAGTTCAGTTGACTTCTCCTAAGGAAACTCTAATTTGGCAACTTTTGACTTTTTATGATTTGAGGGTTTTCCTTGAGGAATCATGATCAACCTTTGATAAAATGATAAATATCACTTCAAAATGTTTATGTTGACCAAAAATATTTAAGTTTGACTGTATGTTGACCTTAGTTGACTTTTTTCCCAATATAGTTGATTTCTAGTCATCTGAGCCATTGACTAAGCAAACTTGTGATGCAAAGCTTGAAACTTAGTATGAGCATCCTTGGGTACATATGAAGAACCCTGAGAACCACTTGAGACCTTAGAAACCCAAATTTCCCCATGAAAGATGAAACCCTAGTTGTAAGTCCATTGCTTAGGAGGAGAATTTGTCTGATCAATTCTTGAGCATCCTTGAGCATTTGAGAACCCTAGTAAAATGTATTGAAGAAAATGGGAGGGAAAATTTTGGGTTACATTAATCACCTACATACAGTAAGCTTTGTTTCCAACGTCAAGTTCGAATGGTACAAGATCAATTCAATCAACTTCTTCCGAAAATGAGGGATGAGATGCTCGAAGACGTAGGGGCAATAGCAGCGTTGAAACTCGATGAGATCGTTTACACATAGCTATATATTTCTGTTTTATTTTGTACTTTTTTCATTTTTCGACGATTTCCTTGTACAGAACTGCATGTTTATAGGAAAATTATCAATACAAATATCATTCAAAATTCAAAATTGTTTTGCTTTCCCTATTTTGTTTGCAAAAACGTCCAATGACTAATTTGAATGAACATATGCATATGAATATGATTGTCCTTAAAAAATATATGCATAAAAACAGGTATAAGCATTTACTAAAGACTCTAGGAGTTGGGATAGTGTTCCAGTCATCTACCAATCCCCACAGAGAAATCCCTGGAAGAATTCTCTTCTCCAGCAAGGTTTATTTCCCAAACACTGTAAAAACATCGACAAGATTCCCTTCTCCGGCAAAGCATGGTCAAGGTTGCTATCCCAAGAGAGTTGCTATGGAATCTGAAATCGGGTCAGATATCACTTAACTTTGTCCTCCCCAGAAGAGTTGGTATCCATATCGGAAACTCAGTCAGACAACGCCTCAGAAGGTTATCCATCTCTTTTATCCTCAGTCAGTGTATATAAGAGCTAAATTCCCTAATAGAGCAAAGAACGACTAATGTTCCTAAACTTTTCTATCCCAAACAGAAGTCAAACATTCCTAGCAGAGTATCCTCAAAACAGAAAAAACCGGAATCCCTAGTCGATACTTTTTAAACAAGATTGAAGAGACAATCCTTCATCCCCAGTGATAGTGAAGGATTTATGTTCCCCAGCCAAAGATGTTATATAAAGCTATCGATACGCTTCAACGACATCCTACATCCATACATCATAGCATATGCATAGAAAAATGCATATAGCACACTCTCATTTACTTTGAGAACATCATTACGTAATGCATTACGTACGTCATGACATTGCATAAAGACTAACTTTATCTTTTCAAGTAAAAGTCTACAAACAGACGAATATCATCAGTAATTTTCAAACAAGTCAGAGATTAATTCTCGAAACAGGACATAGAAATTACCTATATGATCAGGTCAAAGATTAATTCTCGAAACAGGACGTGGCAACTATCTATACAACCAGGCGGTATGAATTCCCGAAACAAGATGGGGGTTCGCCAACAAAAAGTAGGTCCTAAATTAACTCCCGAAATAGGACGGGGAAACTATATATATGACAAGGCATAGATTAACTCCCACAGCAGGACGGGGAAACTATCTGTATAACCAGGAAAAGATTAACTCCTGAAACAGTATGCGAAAACTATTGACATGGCCAGGTGGTAAGAATTCCCAAAATAGGACAAGTTTACCAACAAAAACAGGTTGTAGATCAATTCCCGAAGCAGGACGAGGCGATTATCTACATGACAAGAATTGCTCCGAGAGACTAAATCTGAAAAGCATTTCCCTCATAGACTAAATCCGACAAGTATTTTCCTCAGAAACTAAATCCGACAAGCATTTCCCTCAGAGACTAATTCTGACAAGAAGCTACTTAAGCACTTTCCCCAGAGATCCATTCTAAAAAGCATTCTTCAGATATAATCGAATGTAGAATCATTCTGATAATTTTATCAACATTTACTTCGGATGGAATCTGCAAGCCCATCTCTAATGTCACTATCACACTTCTCCGAATGGCATCTTTAAGCCCATTCAAGCAATATTATCGACCAACAACATTACCTCCTGCATACCCAAGTGCAAATTTCTGGGCACTTAAGTGTTCAATCCTCTTCCACCTTCAGATCATGAATGAAAGACATGTCAATCTAACTCTTCAGGTTTAAGAAGATTGAATATGGGCAGATGTTGTACCCCAAAATTATCCCTTCCATTTATCTAAAGACATTCTCCTAGGGTTCTCAAATGCTCAAGGTTGCTCAAGAATTGATCAGACAAATTCTTCTCCTAAGCAATAGACTTACAACTAGGGTTTAACTTTCTCAAGGAAGATTGGGTTTATAAGGCCTCAAGTGGATTTAATGGTTCCTCATATGTCTCAAGAATGCTCATACCAAGTTTCATGCCTTGCATCACAAGTTTTCTCAGTCAATTGCTATGATGACTAAAAATCAACTATATTGAACAAAAAGTCAAATATGGTCAATATACAGTCAAACTTCAACATTTTGGTCAACATCAAGGTTTTGACATTATATTCATCATTTGATCAAGGTTTGATCATGATTCATCAAGAAACACTCTCAAATCATCAAAAGTCAAAAGTTGTCGAATTAGGGTTTTCATAAGAAGAAGTCAACTGAACTTTGACCAAGCATAAATTTCACATGCTTCATAAGATTTTCCTTAAAAAAAGCTTATTTTTAAAGAAATTAAATTCTCTATAGCTTTTCCTTTCTAAGCTCAAGTCCAAAAAATTCTTCATTTAAGAGATATGGGCCAATACATTATAGGTCATTTAAAAAGTCAACAAAAATACACTTTTTTCTCATGGCAACTTACATCAAGATAAATTCTTCAAATGTAAAAATGATCAAAAATGAGATTGTAGAGGACATATTAAGCTTTCCAAAAAGTCATAGATCACCTTCAACTGATAAAATTTGAGATAGTTATGACCAGTGCAAGTTGGGAAATTTTGAACAAATGCATGAAGTTCAAATGGAGCAAACTTGAGTTTTTGGGCTAATGGGCTATTGTTTCAAGGTCCATGCGTATTTTACAATTCAGATGAAACTCTAAATTACTTCTTGCACCCCTTGACATCTTTATTTTATTTATTTTGATTTTTATTAATTTTAAATTCAAAATAAATAAGATAAGACTAATGCTTCATACACAAGTCCAAGCCCATGTTTTATTGACCTAATTTCATGCTATATATTCTCCTCAATTCAGACAAGGCAGGGACGAAAAAATCTTTGCATGAAACACCTCTCAAAAATCTCAAAATCATTCAAACTAGGGAAAACCTCCAACCCTAGTTTCTTCCACCTTTAACACATACTAGCACTTCCAATCGATTCCAGGAGAATTACAGAGTAAGAATGAATCAAACCTAATGATCCAAAGCTCACAAGACCCGCACGCATACATCTCTGATCTTATTTTTTTTTGGAAATTCATATTTCAATTTTCGTATTGTTTTAAGGCATGTTAACACTATTAATATGTTTTTGAAATGTGTTTATACATGACCAGATCATGGTAGGGGTCCTATGAAATCAAAACAATGAGTTTTCATGTTTGGTCTGATCCATTATATTTCAGTCGTATCTCATAACCTAGTGCGATTTGGCAAAAGATATCACTCCTACTGAATTTGCACGGTTAGATTTAGGGGGGAGGGTGCCTTTGGATACCTAACATTTGTTTTTTTTTGCAGGTTTGAATAATATAATCACCAGAGAAGACGACCGAAGCTAGGGCTCCGACACCTCTCTGGTCTAGTGAATTTGTTTATCTTATAATTATTTTGTTTCGCTGATAACAATGGAGGAATCACCACCCCAAAGGTTAAAACACGGACTCTAATTCACTACTATGCCAAGGCGTGGGTTTGATCCCATCCTTTTGGCATTTTAAGATTTTTTTCACATTTTTTATGTTTTTCAGTTTTGATATAAAGCACGTTGATTTTCATTATACTTACACAAATGTAGCGCTGGCGCAGTGGTGAGCTTGTTGGATGAAAGAGCTAAGGGGGTGCGTTCAACACCCACCACTAGCATTTTGTGGTTTTCTATTTTTCTTACTATTTTTCTCCTTTTCTCTTAATTCATAAAACTGTAAACATTTTCTTAACAAACCTAATTTTTTAAAATCTTTTTTTAAACCCTAATCAAATTAGGTTTTAAGTTTTTTTTAATTTAACTAATCAATTTCTTTTTTTATTAAAATTAATTAGGTTTTTCTTAGGTTAATCATAAAAACTTTTTTTATCAAAAACCACCAAAAACCCTTTCACTTTCAGTTTTCCTATTTTTTTAAATTTTGTGTAGTTTATTCTTCTCGCATTTTTTTGGATTATGTAATTGTTTCCCGATTTGTAATAGTTTAGTTTTTTTTACTTTCCGAATTTCTATTATGTAACTACCCCAAAGCGATGTAATAGGTTTATGTTTACTTTCCGCACCTTTATAGGTTTCTTATACTTGCTATTTTATTTTGCTTAGTAATTAGGATTACATGGAAAGACTAAAAATGAATCGATAGCTAACCCTAACGCAAAGATAAACATAATTGAAAAAAATAAACCTCACACACTCACATCTCTAGAGTAACCTCCCTTGTTGCCTTCAGAACAAAAATCATAGTCCCTCGATGACCCTTTTGATGTTGCCTTCGATGACTGTGAGATTACCCACACCTTTCCCTTTACATCCAACGATATGGCTGCCTTCGAACTAATGGTAGGATAGTGTTGTACCCCAATTTTTGCCCATAATATTCCTCTATCATCTCATATCAATTCAACCATATCAAGATCATAATTGGTTTTGGTTCTTCTCCCTATCTTTAGGTTTGCTCATGAGGAATCGCCAAGCACCTTAATTTGTATATTGTGATCATATTTGTTTTGTATTGATTAAATTTTAAACTAGAAAATGCAATTAATATTTTCTCTAGTTGATGATACTATAGGTGAGGACACAACACATTTCATCAGGTTGATTTATAGGTTCATGAGTTTATTTTCATGCCTTCTTCAACAAAGCTTCATTGAGATTCAAGCTTCATCATTGAATATGCTTTAAAGTTATATCATGATAAGGTCTACTATGATTAATCAAGCCTCAATTTATCAAACAAATTCGAAATATGCAAGAGTTGATTAAAGAAATTTGACCTAATTGGACAAGTTCTTGATTTCTTAATCACAACTGCATAACTCTCTCAATTCTTAACATTTGGGAGTGATTTTTGGTGCTATGGTTTCTTATTGCCATCCTCAACAAATTCTATTCACATGGAAAAATTTATTATGCAAGAAAGATTGTCAAAATTGAAAAAGGTTTCCAAGTCATTTTGGTGCTTAAGAAGCTAGGGTTTTGAACTTCTAAGGGCTATATCTTGTTCATCTTTTGAGATTTTTGGGCGATTCCAACGGTATGCTTCTCCTTAAAGGGTTATAAACTAATCACTTTGAGAGTTTCAATAAAATTTGGTGTGGAAGATATCTAATGATGAAGAAAGATTACATGTCCTCTAGATAGTCCATCAAATTCCTTTATGTGATTTCAAAAGTTCATAACTTGGTCAATTTTTATCTCCTTGAGCCCATTCTTTTTCCACAATGATCTTAAGGGTTTGAACTTAAACTCTTATTTTATATTCAAAGCTTTAAAATGAGTGGAGGCACAGGAAAAGGAAGTTCAGAAATTCCAGAAGAATAGGAAATCATTCTGAACCTTCTTTTGGATACAGAAAGTTAAGTAACAAAGAAATTATCTGCTATGAAGGCAATGAACAAGGGAATTTCAAAAGCGATTGTCCAAATATTCAAAAAGAGAAACCTAAAAAGAAGTTCTTTAAGGAAAAGTAGAAAAACCTCATGGCAACATGGGACGACTCAGACTCTTCTAAAGCTGGAACATAATCAAAAGATGAAAGAGCCAACATAGCCCTAATGGCCAACATATCATAAGACACTGAATCATCTGGATCAGAATTAGAATCAGAGGCAGAAGAGGTATTCTCTAACTTCTCTAGATCTCAATTAGAAGAGAGTGAAGATGTTAAAAAAACACAAGAAGGGGGGGTTGAATTGAAAAACTTGAAATTAACAGTTCAATGACACAGTGCTTTTATCCTGGTTCGTTTGATCTCAAACTTCTCCAGTCCACCCGTCAAGGTGATTTTTCCTCTCTCCAACGAGGTCTTAATTCACTAATCTCAACAAGATTACAAAATCTACTTTAACAATTGTTAAAGTCTTCTTGAGTACAACCACAGTCCGGTTAATCTCAAGGGACATTGTTTCAATATAATTATACAAGATGTGTGTGTTGTTGTTTTTCTTAACAAAAACTGTGATAAATTACACATGATTATAGCTTGGAAATGTAAATGAAATTGCTTGCAGCTTTTAATATCCGTGAGTGGTAATATGGAAAAATCCATCATTGATTTTGAAAGTTGACTTTGTTTATATAGGCAGTGGAATAAAGTTGATCATAAAGCGTGTTTAATGTCATTAACACACTTTCCTTTTGGAGAAGATCTTGTCTGAAAGAAGTCGTTGGAATTGATGCTGTCTTGAATGATCAGTAACGCTTCAGAATCTTATCTCCTTACTTGCTGATGACGCTTCAGAATACTGATGACTTGGAATGGTATGTTGTTGTTCATAATCAGAGTTTACTTTGTTTAAGCGCAGGTTCTGGTCATTAATCTTTAGCGGATATTCTGATTGCTTCAGCGTGTAGCACTTATGGCTTATCTTCTGATGCTGATATGATCAGAACTTCTGCATACATAAAACATAATTTTTAAGGTGCATATTTGTTCTTTGTATTTTATTATTTATTCTTTGTATTAGTTATCATCAAAACTCTAACCAAGGTTTGTAGAATCAAACTATGTTCTAACAATCTCCCCCCTTTTGATGATGAAAAAAACTAGATTTTTCAATTTAAAAAAAAAGAATAAAAGGTTTAGAAGAAACTCCCCCTGAGTTAATTACTTCCCTTGAGATCCTTGAGCATCAGAGTTTAACTGCATCATTCATCAAAGCTTGTACATGTTCAAGCTTTTCAGAAGATAGAGGTTAAGTAGTCCAGAATGTTTAAGACTTCTGTCTCAGTAAACCGTTATTGAAAATATCTTACTTTTCTCCACCTTTTTGTCAGTTATCAAAAAGGAAATATAATCAGATCCAAAATAGTTGAATTATATTAAAAACAAGAAGCAATGATAAGTTCCAGAACAGAAGAGGTAAAAAAAATTAAGCGTTACAAATAAACAGATTTAAAACAGAAAAGAATTTAAGAAGGAGGAGGAAGACGTGTGAACAAAGCTTCCAGCAAGCCCATGATCAGGGTATTAGATTCTTCTTGTTTTCCCAAGATGCTTTTAATCTCTTTGTTTGTGTCCTTCTGCTTATCCAACCTTTCCTGGATAAGAGCATTTTCTCTCTTCAACTCTTCCAGAGTTTGCATGACAGAGGAAGGTGCTGGAGATTCTAGAGTAGTTGGACGCTTCTCAGAGCATTCTGCAGCTTGTTTACAGTGAACCATTTCCTTTGTTGTGATCATCTCTTCTGGAGCAGCATTCAGGGAGAGACTTTCTGATTCTGGTTGTACTTCATCTGAGGGATGATGCTCTGACCCGGGAGCATTATCCAGAAGGAGAATCTATTTCTTGGGCAGATGGCTCAGAACTTGGTCTTCAAAAGCCTTTACCTTAGCACTGAAGTTCCCTTGAACCTGTTCATAACTATGTTCCTTTAGCTTTAGTGTTTCAAAACTCACCCAGTTTCTTAATTTTGTCCATATATAATCAGAGGCAGCAAGATTAGTCATCTCTTGACTAGCATTCCTCAAAGAATTTATCCATTCTTTTATCCCTATTTCAAAAATCAACAAATTTGTACCAACATCTGATGTGGTTTCAGTTGGTTTGGGTTTGGGAATGGCAGTTTTGTGAGAGATAGCAGCTAGTCTTTCCAGCGCAATTGGATCAATGACAAGTTTTGCGTTGTCAGCTGGATTGCTATTGGGTGAAGGAGTGGGAGAGTCAGATATGATGATTGGACTGATAGGGGAGTTTGGTGGTGTGGATTTCGACGAAGAAGGAATTACTGGAATGTCGTGGATGGTGAGAGGAAGGAAAATGGCAAGTGGTTCAGTGATTCTAGGTATAGGGATTGTATCATAATCTGAATGAGGTTCTTCAGATTTCTTTTTTGAAACATGGTGATGTTCTGGTTCATGGATACCGGAGGATTGATTCTCAAAAGGTTGAGCTTCTGGTTGTTGTTGTTCAGGTTTAGGTGATGGTGGATGAGGAATATCTTGTTGTGGACATAGAGGTTCTGAAATATCTGTTGTGGTATTAGAGTTTGGATTGTCAGGGGGTTAAGTATTTGGATTTTGTGGTACGGGAGCTGAAGAGTCTTGGTCAAATGAATCAATATCAGACAGAACATTGGCAAGTTCTGGTTGACTTTGTTCATGGTTTTGATTATGAGAAAGGGAGTGAGTTTCATTCAGACCTAGAGTTTCTGATGGATCACACCCTATGTCAAAGTCTTCAAATGTTTGTGGGGTTGGATGTTCTGGTTGAGTAGTTATGGTTTTAGATGTTGATAAATTAATTGATTCTAAAACAGGAACAGAGGAAGGATTGCCTTTCTTTTTGGCAGCTTTTGGAGTCCTCTGAGATGGTCCTTCTGCTTCAGCTTTCCTCTTCTTGATCTTCTTTAGAACAACTTATGGAGCAGTCTGATGCAAGTCCTGGATATTGATTTCTGGTGAAGTACCAAATTCCTTACAAGAATCCATGTATCTGACTATTATCTCTGGCTTGGAGTCAATCTCAGAGAAAAGAGGAAAATCATCCAGAGGAATTCTTCTTGAAGTGATGGTTGCA
The DNA here is from genome assembly GCA_948472305.1 of Vicia faba. Classification (NCBI taxonomy): domain Eukaryota; kingdom Viridiplantae; phylum Streptophyta; class Magnoliopsida; order Fabales; family Fabaceae; genus Vicia; species Vicia faba. The sequence continues at coordinate 146,636 of CATIWC010000561.1, forward strand.
AAAGAATTAACGTTGGGTTCCTTCTTGATATTCTCAATGATTTTCATCTTCTTCACATTTTTTGCGTTCAGAGGCTTCCCAGCAGTTGCTTCCAGTGAGTTGATTTCCTAAGCTTCAGTCAAGTGCTCTATCAGCCTATTCTCTGTCAGAATATTTGATATGAGCCTGCCTAAGGGAATCCAGTCCCTCTTGGTCTGTTCATCTTCTCTTGTTTCCTTCACACTAGTTCTCAGATGATTAAACAACAAGTGTGGGAGGTTTACCTTAGTCTTCTTTGAAATAAAATAGATCAGAAACTGTTGATCAATGTTTATATAATCAAGAGAGCTAGTTGGATTCCTGTGGTTGATACACCCCAAAATTATTTTTGCGCAAATTCTGTGATGATCCTTCAGATCTCTGATTTTGCTGGAAGGAAGTCCAAGAGTAAATATTTCCCTTGCAATAGAAGCTACATCAGAGCATCTTTCAGCCATGTCAATACATCTGACACCTCCACAATTGTAACCAATAAGCCTTGAAATTAGGTCTTCTGTAATGACAATTTTCTTCCCCATGACATAAGAGGTAACTTGATGATTTGAAGAAGAAGCATGTATCCAGAATTCTTTGACAAGAATTGGAAATGTTGGCCCTAGAAGACGGTCAAAGTATATGTTCTAACCTTGAGCATTGACGTATTCATACAGATTGAAGTCATTTTCTTGCAAGCTTTCAAAGTCAATAATCAGTTCTGAAAGAACTTCCAGATTATCAATGGGAGTGAGTAGCAATCTGTAAGGTTCTTCATACTGTTCCATTGAAGCAGTTTCCTGAGTTTTAATGTTTTGGACGCTTGAAGAAGCCATTGTTCACACAAGATTTGAGAAAGATGAAAGGGTTTTTTTGAAAATACGAACTTGAAACGATTGAAAGTATTTAGAGAGTAAAAAGATGTGATTGTAAAAAGTGAGATTTGAGTTTAAATAGCTTTTCTTGAAAGTGTAAACAGTAAGAGAGATAAATAATTAGTCATGATTATAAGCATTAATGACAGTTGAAATTAGGGGATTCAGAAAGATACTGGAACGGTTACCCATGATGTGTGTCTCAATGCACCCAATCAGCGCTTTTGGCCTTTCAGAAAAGTGAACACGTGTTTAGCCTCAGAAGGTAGCTGATGAATGGATGACAATTGTTTGATTAAGTGAATAGCACACGTATATCCGTGAAATGAAACGTTCAGATCTTCATGGATAGATTCTGATGCAATCTATACTTCTAAAACTCTGAAGGCAGGTTGATCAGTAGTTCACAGAAAATAACAAAGTTCTGAAGGTTAAATATATGTAAATAAAACAATTTATTTTGGGCATAGCTTCATGATGAGATGCTTGAAATGAAGTTAAATCTATCTTTAGAAAGAGGTTTTGTAAAGACATCAGCCCATTGATGGTCTGTGTCAATGAATTTTAAGTTAAGAATCCCTTTCTGAATATAGTCCCTAATAAAATGATGTTTTATTTCTATATGCTTAGCCATGGAATGCAAAATTGGATTTTTATTGAGACAAATAGCAAAAGTATTGTCACAGAGGATGGGAATGTTACTCTCAAATATGTTGAAGTCTTCAAGTTGACTTTTCATCCAGAGCATTTGCGTACTACATCCAGCAACTGCTATGTATTCAGCTTTTGATGTTGATAGTGCTATTGTGGACTGTCTCTTGCTGGACCATGAGATTAGATTTTCTCCTATAAATTGGCAGCTTCCATAAGTGCTTTTACGTTCTACTCTATCTCCGGCGAAGTCAACATCACAGTATCTTACTAATTTGTAATCATTTGATTTTCTATAAAACAAACCCAGATTAGAAGTACCTTTCAGATACTTGAAAATTCACTTAACTGTTGTTAAATGAGATTCTCTAGGATCTGATTAGAATCTAGCACATATGAAAACACTAAATAAAATGTCAGGCCTTGAAGTCGTCAGATAGAGAAGAGAACCAATCATACCTCTGTATACCTTATGTTCTACCTTTTTACTTACCTCTTCCTTTTCCAGAATGCACGTGGGATGCATTGGAATCTTTGAGGGCTTACATTCTGAGAGATCAAATTTCTTCAGAAGTTCTTTGACATATTTGATCTGATGAATGTAAGTTCCTTTTGGAGTTTGGTTTATCTGAAGGCCCAGAAAGAACTTGAGTTCCCCCATTAGGCTCATCTCAAACTCTGCCTGCATACATTTAGCAAACTCTCTTCCTAGAGAGGGTTTAGTAGATCCAAATATGATGGCATCAACATAAATCTGACATACTAACATGTAATTCTTATCTGTCTTACAGAATAAGGCTGTGTCCACTTTCTCTCTGGTGAATTTCTTTTCTAACAGAAAGTTACTTAGTCTTTCATACCAAGCTCTGGGAGCTTGTTTCAGACCATAGAGTGACTTCTTTAGTTTGAAAACATATTCTGGATTTTTGGAATTCTTAAAACTAGGAGGTTGGTGCACATATACCTCTTCATATATATAGCCATTTAAGAATGCACTTTTGACATCCATCTGATACAGAGTGATGCCTTTATTAACAACAAATGATATTAAAAGTCTGATAGATTCTAACCTGGTGACTGGAGCAAAGGTTTCTGTATAGTCTATCCCCTCTTGCTGACTATAACCTTGTGCTACCAATCATGTTTTGTTTCTGATGACTTCAACTTGCTCGCTCAGTTTGTTTCTGAACACCCACTTTGTACCAATGACGTTGAATCCTTTTGGTTTGGGAACCAGATCCCATACGTCATTTCTGGTGAATTGATTTAGTTCCTCTGGAATTGCGAGAATCCAGTCATTGTCCAAAAGTGCTTCATCAATAGTTGTTGGTTCAATCAGAGAGACCAGTCCCATGAGGGATTCTTCAGAGTTTCTGATTGTTGATCTCGTTCTGATTGGATCATCCTTCTTTCCCAATATTGTATCTTCTTGGTGATCAATGCTACTTCTGGATAGTCATTTCTGGAGTTGATCAACAGAAAGTGCTGGATTGCTTGCAGTATCTCTTTCTGATGTTGAGGGAGTGTCTCTGTTAAGAACTTCTGATGAGTTGTCTTCAGTACCTGTGAGTTCAACTTCCATACCTGCAAGGAATTCATTCTGCTTTGACTTTTGAGATTCAAGCTTATCATCAAACCTAACACTGATTGACTCTTCAACAATCTGTGTTTCTATATTGTATACTCTGTACCCTCTTGAGCATTCAGAGTATTCTAACATAATACACTTTTGTTCTTTAGAGTCAAACTTGTTCAAATAATTTTTTGTATTCAGAATAAAGCATGTGCATCCAAATGGATGAAAATAAGAAATGTTGGGCTTTCTGTTCTTCCACAATTCATATGGAGTCTTTTCCAAAATAGGTCTTATGGAGATTCTATTCTGAATGTAACACGCTGTGTTAATTTCCTATGCCCAGAAGATATTAGCAACGTTAGTCTCGTTGATCATGGTTCTGGCCATTTCTTGCAATGTTCTGTTCTTTCGTTCTACAACTCCATTTTGCTGGGGAGTTCTAGGACAAGAGAAGTCATGCAGAATGCCTTTCTCATTAAAAAATAATTCAAAATTTTTATTTTCAAATTCTCCACCATGATCACTTCTAACTTTGACAATTCTAAGATCCTTTTCATTATGAACTTGGTTGCAGAATTTAACAAACACAGAGTGTGACTCGTCCTTTTGTCTTAAGAACTTTACCCATGTCCATCTGCTATAGTCATCTACGATTATTAACCCATACTTCTTGCCACTGACTGAAGCAGTTTTTACTGGTCCAAATAAGTCAATGTGCAGAAGTTCTAATGGCTTAGAGGTGGCAACAACATTTTTGGATTTGAAAGCAGGTTTTGCAAATTTGCCTTTCTGACATGCTTCACACATAGCATCTGAGTTGAACTTCAAGTTAGGAAGTCCTCTGACCAGATTGAGTTTGTTAATCTGAGATATTCTTCTCATACTAACATGCCCCAATGTTGTGTGCCAGACCCATTGCTCGCTGTTAATAGAAAGTAGGCATTTTACATTATGACTCTTTAGTTCAGAAAGTTTTATTTTATAAATGTTGTTTTTCCTCTTTCCATTAAATAGGATAGTCCCATCTTTATGACTAACAACTTTGCATGAATTTTGATTGAAGATTATATCATAACCATTATCACTTAATTGACTTATGGATAACAGGTTATGCATTAATCCATCAACTAATAATACATTACTTATAGAAGGAAGATTTCCATTACCTACTGTTCCAGAGCCAATGATTTTTCCTCTTTGATTGCCTCTAAAGCCCACGTAGCCTCCGGGCTTAAGTTCCAGGCTTTGGAACATATGCCTTCTTCCCGTCATGTGTCATGAGCATCCAGAGTCCAGGTACCATGATTGGTGTCTTAGCCTTGCTGCTAAAGATATCTTCCACATGTATGATTTTATCCTTAGGTACCATATTTTCTTGGGTCCTGATTTGTTAGTTTTACCAAAATTCTGATTGAATTTTGGTTTGACAGAATAATCACTACTTGTGTATTTTATGTCATGTGTGTGCCCATACATAAAATTTGAATTGAGTGGTGTGCGTTTTATAACTAAATCCATGGCATTTTTTGGTGTAGATACCTTACCTTGATATCCTATCCCTTTTCTGCCATTTCTGCTAACTCCATAGATCATTGAAGCCATCTTGCTTATGTCTATGTTTTTAGCTAGAAACTTCTGAAAGTTGTGATCATACTCTTTGATGATCTTATCAACATTGTTGGGAGTGTCAGAGATGGTTTCCTTCTGAGAGTTTTTCAAATCATTTTCTAATTTTGAAATTTTTTCTCTTAACTCAGAATTCTCTAATCTTAGACTCTCTGACTTTTCAGAGTCAGGGGCAAGGTTCCTTTTCAGGTTCCTGAATTTGACTCTGATTTGCTGATACCTTTCCAGAATTTCATTCAGACTTTCTGTAAGTTCAGCCTTAGTAAAGTTTATGGTAAATTCAGGGAATACCTCTTCAGTGTATGATTCTGAGTCTGAACCAGAAGCTTCGCTGTCTTCTGATACGTTTGCCATGAGAGCTATGTTTTCTCTTTCATCATCTGATTCTGAGTCAGCTTCAGATATGTCAGAATCATCCCATATAGCCATTAGGCTTTTCTTCTTTTCCTTGAAGAACTTCTTTTTAAGCTTTTCCTTCTGAAGCTTTGGGCAATCACTTTTATATTGCCCTTGCTCATTACATTCATAGCAGATGATGTCCTTGTTGTTTGGCTTTCTTTATCCTGAAGAACCTTCAGATCTTCTGTGTCCAGAAGAAGACTCAGATTTTTTTGTATCTGGAGGAGGATTCATTTTGATTCTCTAATCTTCTGGGATTTCTGAACTTCCTTTGTCTCTGCTTCCACAGTGGATTCACCCTTCTGGAGAGGAGAGGGGGGGGGGGGGGGTTGAATTGAAAAACTTGAAATTAACAGTTCAATGACACAGTATTTTTATCTTGGTTCGTTTGATCTCAAACTACTCCATTCCACCCGTCAAGGTGATTTCGCCTCTCTCCAACTAGGTCTTAATTCACTAATCTCAATAAGATTACAAAAGCTACTTTAACAACTGTTAAAGTCTTCTTGAGTACAACCACAGTCCGGTTAATCTTAAGGGACACTGTTTCAATAAAATTATATAAGATGTGTGTGTTGTTGTTTTTCTTAACAAAAACTGTTTATCACAACTGTGATAAATTACACAGGATTATAGTTTGGAAATGTAAATGAAATTGCTTGCAACTTTTAATATGCGTGAGTGGTAATATGGAAAAATCCATCATTGATTTTGAAAGCTGACTTTGTTTATATGGGCAGTGGAATGAAGTTGATCATAAAGCATGTTTAATGTCATTAACACACTTTCCTTTTGGAGAAGATCTTGTCTGAAAGAAGCCGTTGGAATTGATGCTGTCTTGAACGATCAGTAACACTTCAAAATCTTATCTCCTTACTTGCTGATGACGCTTCAGAATACTGATGACTTGGATTGGTATGTTCTTGTTCAGAATCAGAGTTTACTTTGTTTAAGCGCAGGTTCTGGTCATCAATCTTTAGCGTACGTTCTGATTGCTTCAGCGTGTAGCACTTATGGCTTATCTTCTGATGCTGATATGATCAGAACTTCTGCATACATAAAACATAATTTTTAAGGTGCATATTTGTTCTTTGTATTTTATTATTTATTCTTTGTATTTGTTATCATCAAAACTGTAACCAAGGGTTGTAGAATCAAACTATGTTCTAACAGTGAGTCTGTCAGAAATTCTTGAAAGATATCAGAAACTCTGGGTCATAAACAAGAACCTGAAAAAGGATCTAATTTCTGACTCTGAAGAAACTAAGAAACTGATATTAGAAAACTCTGAGATGAAAGAAACAATTTCTAAACTAAAAAATAATTTACAAAATTCTCAGAAAGAAACAGTATCAGAAGTTCCTAGTAACTCTGATAAGATCACAAAGGAATATGATCATAGCTTTGAAAAATTTCTTGCTAAAAACATAGATAGAAGCAAGATGGCTTCAATGATCTATGGAGTTAGCAGAAATAGCAGAAAAGGAATAGGATACAAGGGAAAATTATCTCAACCTAAGAAAGTTAAGGATTTGGTCATTAAACGCACACCTCTATATTCTCATTTCACCTATGGGCACACACATGACATAAAGTATACTAGCAATGCTTTCTCTGCTAAACCAAAATTCAAACTGAATTTTGGTAACTCTAAGAAACAAGGACCCAAAAAATATGGGTACCTAAGGATAAAATTGTCTATCTTGCAGATACCTTTAACAGCAAGACTGAAACACCAATCTTAGTACCTGGACTCTGGATGCTCTCGACACATGACAGGAAGAAAGCATATGTTCCAAAGTCTGGAGCTTAAATCTGGAGGCTACGTAGGTTTCAGAAGCAATCAGAAAGAGATGATTATATGCTCTGGAACTATTGGTAACCGTACGCTTCCCTCTATAACTAATGTTCTATTAGGAGATCGATTAATGCATAACTTGTTATCCATAAGTCAATTAAGTGATAACTGTTATGACATAATCTTCAATCAAAAGTCACGTAAAGCAGTTAGTTAGAAAGATGGATCTGTCCTCTTTAATGGAAAGAGAAAGAACAACATTTACAAAATAAAACTTTCTGAACTAAAAAGTCAGAATGTGAAATGCCTATTGTCTGTTAACGGTGAGCAATGGGTCTGGCACAGAAGATTGGGGCATGTTAGTATGAGAAGAATATCTCAGATTAACAATCTCAATCTGGTCAGAGGACTTCCTTACCTGAAGTTCAACTCAGATGCTCTGTGTGATGCATGTCAAAAAGCAAGTTTGCAAAACCTTCTTTCAACATAAAAAATGTTGTTTCTACCTCTAGACTATTAGAACTTCTGCATATAAATGTATTAGGACCAGTGAAAACTCTTTCCATTAGTGGCAAGAAGTATGGATTAATGATTGTAGATGAATATAGCAGATGTACATGGGTAAAGTTAATAAGACACAAGGACGAGTCACATTCTGTGTTCTTTGCACTCTGTAACCAAGTCCAAAATGAAAAAGATCTTAGATTGTTAAAGTCAGAAGTGATCACGGTGGAGAATTTGAAAACAAAAAAATTGAACTATTTTGAAATGAGAATGGCATCTCTCATGATTTCTCTTTTGCTAGAACTCCTAAACAAAACAGAGTTGTAGAACGAAAGAACATAACTTTACAAGAAATGGCCGGAACCATGATCAACGAGACAAACATTGTTAAGAACTTCTGGGAAGAAGCAATCAACACAACATGTGACATTCAGAATAGAATCTCCATAAGTCCTATTCTGGATAAGACTCAATATCAACTATTGAAGAATAGAAAGCCCAACAGTTCTTATTTTCATCCATTTGGATGTACTTGTTTTATTCTGCACACTAAAGAACATTTGAACAAGTTTGAATCTAAAGCAAAAAAGTGTATCATGTTAGGATACTCTGAATGCTCAAGAGGCTATAGAGTATATAACACAGAAACACGGATTGTAGAAGAGTCCATGAGTGTCAGATTTGATGATAAGCTTGGCTCGCAAAAGTCAAAGCAAGATAAATCTTTTGCAGATATATAAGTTCAATTTACAGGTACTGAAGACATTGCATCAGAAGCTTCTCATAAAGAATCACAGTCATCTCCATAAGAAGATGTCACAAACATTACAATAACATCTGAAGAGCCTCTCCAAAAAAGACAATCCAGAAGCATCTTAGCTCATCCGGAAAACAAAATTTTGGGAAAGAAAGTAGACCCAATCAGAACAAGATCTACATTCAAAAACTCTAAAGAATCTCTCAAGGGATTAGTGTCTCTGATTGAGCCAACTTCCATTGATGAATCCCTTCTAGACAATGATTGGATACTTGCAATGCAGGAAGAATTAAACCAATTCACCATAAACGATGTGTGGGATCTGGTTCCTAAACCAAAAGGGTTCAACATCATTGGAACCAAATGGGTATTTAGAAACAAACTGAATAAACCAGGAGAAGTCGTTAGAAACAAAGCACGGCTGATGGCACAAGGTTATAGTCAGCAAGAGGGGATAGATTATACATAAACCTTTTCTCAAGTCGCCAGGTTGGAATCTATCAGACTTTTAATTTCTTTTACTATAAATAATGGCATCACTCTTTATCAGATGGATGTTAAAAGTGCATTTTTAAATGGTTACATTGATGAAGAAGTTAATGTGCATCAACCCCCTGGTTTTGAAAATTCAAAACATCCAGAATATGTCGATAAACTAAAGAAATCACTATATGGTCTGAAACAAGCTCCCAGAGCTTGGTATGAAAAACTAAGTTGTTTTCTGTTAGAAAATGACTTTACCAAAGGGAAGGTGAACACTACTTTATTCTGTAAACTATTTAAAAATGACATTCTAGTTTGTCATATTTACGTAGATGATATTATTTTTGGATCTACTAAAACCTATCTGGGAAGAGAATTTGTTAAGTCTATGCAGGCAGAGTTTAAAATGAGCTTGATTGAAGAACTCAAGTTCTTTCTGGGCATCCAGATCAATCAAACACCAGAAGGAACATACATACATCAAAGCAAGTATGTAAAAAAACTTCTAAAGAAATTTGACCTATTAAAATGTAAGCCAGCCAAAACTCTCATGCATCCCACATGCATTCTTGAAAAGGAAGAGGTAAGTAAGAAGGTAGAACAGAAGATCTACAGAGGTAGGATTGGTTCTCTATCATATCTAACAGCTTCAAGACCTGATATTATGTATAGTGTATGACTGTGTGCTAGATTCCAATCAGATCCTAGAGAATCTCACTTAACAACTGTTAAGCGAATTTTTCAAGTATCTGAAAGGTACTACTAATCTTGGTCTGTGTTATATAAAAACCAAAGAATACAAATTAGTAGGGTAATGTGATGCTGACTTCGCTGGAGACAGAATAGAAAGAAAAAGTACTTCTGGAAGCTTCCAATTTCTGGGAGAAACTCTTATCTCGTGGTCCTGCAAGAGGAAATCCATAATTGCATTGTCAACTGCAGAAGCTGAATATATAGAAGCAGTTGGATGCAGCACACAGATGCTCTGGATGAAAAGTCAACTTGAAGACTTCAACATATTTGAGAGTAACATTCCTATACTCTGTGACAACACTTCTGCAATTTGTTTATCAAAAAATCCTATTTTACATTAGGGACTATATTCAGAAAGGAATTCTTTCTTTAAAATTTGTTGACATAAACCATCAATTTGCTGATGTTTTCACTAAACCCCTTTCCGAATATAGCTTTAACTTCATTCTGAAACATCTCAGCATGGAATTTTGTCTATAATGATAGTTTTACTTATGTATGTTAACCCTAAGAACTTTGTATTTTTTTGTGAACATCTGATCAATAATTCTTCAGAAATTAGAAGGAAAGTTGTATCAGGATCTATCTAAGAAGATCTGAACAGTTTCCAAATGGTTCATTTCAAATATAGAAGCGTGCAAGTTCACAATATCAACATTTGTCATCTCTTCACAAGGGTTTCTTCTAAGGCTGAACACGTGTTCAAATTCTGAAAAGACTAAAGCGTTGATTGGATGCATTGAGACTCGTGTCATATCGGTAATTTTTTCATATCTCTACGCCATCCCCCTCTTTTCAGGAACCATTAATGCTCAATAATCATTTATTTTTACCTTTTTCTTGTTAATTAAGTTTCCTATTATTCTATAAATATGTTGCTCACTTTCACTTTCACTTTTTCACTCTCACTTCTTTTCTCTACTACTTGTGTTCTATTATTTTCAAAAAGAAAACCCTCAAAAGTTTGTGTGAACAATGGCTTCTTCCCAAACTTCTCAATACTCTCAAAGTGTTCCTGGATCTTCTTCTTCAACAACAGACAAGTATGAAGAACCCTCAAGAACACTCCTAACTCCCATTGATTCGCTGGAAGTTCTATGTGAAATCATTATGGACTTCATCAGTATGAACGAAAACGGTTACGATTTAACACCTAGTGTTGAATTTCAAGGATGGACAAAGTATTTTGATGGTCTACTGGGTCCAGTTTTTTTAAGATTGGTTAAAGAATTATGGATTCACGCTACTGCTTCAAATCATCAGGTCACTTCTTATGTGATGGGAAAGAAAATAGTAATCTCTGAAGATCTCATTAGGAAATTGATAGGTCATGAAGGCAGAGGTATTCGTTGCAGCGAAATGGCAGACAAAATCTCTAACCTAACAAAGATTTCAAAAGAGATCTTTTCTTCTAGCCAACCTTTAAACAAGAGCAAATATCTAAAAGACTACCTCAGAACTTGGTCAAAAATCATTTTGGGCTGCATCAAGCAAAGAAAACTCACAAGTTCTCCAGACTATATCAACATTGATCAGCAGTATCTTCTATACTTTATAGCAACCAAAGAAAAGGTAAATCTTCCTCATATTCTATGTAATCATCTGAAGACCAGCATCAAAGAGACAAGAGAAGAAGAAAGAACCAAAAGAGACCGGATTCCTCTAGGCAGGCACATATTAGATATTCTGACAGAAAACAAACTGGTAGAACATCTGATTGAGGCTCAACAAGTCAATGCTCTGGAAGTATGTGCTGGTAATCCCATGAAGCTAAGAATCTGAAGAAGATGAAGATCATTGAAACCATCAAGAAGGATCCCACAATAACAACCAAGGAAGTCTTCACAACTAGAAGAATACCTCTGAAGTATTTTCATCTCTTCTCTCAAACAAATGCTTCTCCAAAAATTATTATCAGATATCTGGATGCTTGCAAAAGGGACGGGACAGATCCAGAAGTGAACATCCGTAATTTGAGTCAACAACCTCTGGAAGTTGCTCCAAGATAATCAAGAAAAAGGAAAGCTACTGGAGAATGATCTTCTCAAAAGATTCCCAAGGCTGCTAAGAAGAAAGGTAATCCATATTTTATTTGTTATTAAATCAATTATGTTATCAACATCTGAAAATCCTTCCTCTCCAAAACCCACAGAAGATCCATCACCACAAACCTTTGATGACTTTGACATTGAATTTGACCCTTCATTATCCCTAGTTAACCTTCTGGACAATCCACCTACTACCCGTCTTGACCAAAATCAGCCTGAACTTGCTCAAGTTCTTTCTGATATTGATCAATTTGATCCGCTGTTTCAAGTTCCCCACTCAGAAAATCCAAATTTTGAAGCTTCCCACTCAGAAAATACAAACTTTGATTCTGATACCACAACATCTATTCCTGGAATCACCTTCCCTCTCATGGTCTCATAACCACTCATTATCCACTCCATCCCAGATATTCCTTCTCCCTATCATTCCACTCCACCAAACTCACCACATTCACCCATTATTATCTCTGATTCTCCCTCTTCAAACAACCTTCCAGAAGACCCCCTTCGCACAGTTATAGACTTAGAAGCTTTGGACAATCTTGTCTCATGCTCTCAAAATTTTCGTACCAAAACCAAAACCAAAAATCACCAAAGCAGATGTTGGTAAAAGTTTGCTGATTTTTTAAACAAAAATATAGAAATGGGTTAACTCTCTGAAGCTAGCTTGCTTAGAGAATCTTAATCCTGCTGCTTCTGATTCACATTGGAACCAGTTCAAAAAATGGTTCAATTCTGAATCCCAAAAACTTAAGGAGTTGAGTTATGAAATTGCTCAACAGAACTTCTCTCATTATCTGAATGTATTCAAAGATCAAGTTGTGCGTCACTGGGAAAAGAAATCACTTCTTTTGCTGAAAAATGCTCCCTGGGAAGATCACAAGCCTTCAGAATATGATGAACCATCCTCTAGTCCTCTGCCTCTGGTTAGGGTTCCAAACAAAGGCAAGAAAGTTGTAGAATCTCCTGAGTCAGAATCAGCCGCAGCTTGCTCTGAAAAGGTGATACCTTCAATTGATATACCCTCTTCATCTCTTGTGCTGCAAACCCAGGAGGTGTTGAAGAAAGAGAATGCATTGTTTAAGGAAATACTAGACAAGCAGGATGATACGTGAAGAAGAGTCAAACAACCAGATTAAGAGTTTGTTGGAAGCCCTGTTCATAGGACATCCTCCACAAGCATCATCGATGTGAAAATAAATCACAATCGAAATCTCAAGCGCATCCTCATATCACAAAATAAACCTGCATGAGACTCAAATCTCTACAAGCAAAAGGTGAATTACCAATCTCAAGTAATCGAACAATCGAGATTTAATTCCTAAAACTAAATACAAAAATCTAACAAATTTTATTTTTGATTTTATTATTTTTATCATATGAAGAAAGGTACAAAAAAATCTAAACAACTCAAAAAATTATTCAAAAGAAAATATTAAAAGTGTAAACTCAGTAGGTGTTATGCTGAAGTCAGGGGGTGCTGAAATAGTCTGACTGCTACACCCAAAACTGACGGTCTAGGAGCAGGCCTTTTTGGTACCAACTACATCAAGTATGCCAAAAACAATAATGGGCTTGGGGTGTAATCTAGAATCCAGGATGGTTGGCTAAAGCCCAACTCAAAAGATCCATAAGCATCTTTTTTGTGTGAAAGCATCAATTACCAAATAAAATAACAAATGGGCTCATGGAAGCAAGAATCGGTCCAAGGTCCACAAAATCATTCAGCCCAAATCACCAACACCCTCTGCCGATTCTGATTCCCTTAATCACACTTTCAAATCAATTAACACTTAATCACAATTAAACGAACAAAAGGATAAACAAAATGCAGAATTCAAGTTTTTAGGGTTAAGAAGTTATGTGACTCTTGGAGTCTTTATCGCGAAACATTCCATGTTTCTGCAACGGAGGCACTTTGGGGCTTCTTCTTCAATGATGCACCACGACAGTGTGATCTGATTCCCCTCTTCTCCATCGATTATTCTGAATATTCCATCACGTTTCTCCAACAGGGGCCTCCTTCTATCCCCAATTTTGATCGATAAAGGTGATACCTTCTATTGATATACCCTCTTCATCTCTTGTGCTGCAAACCCAGGAGGTGTTGAAGAAAGAGAATGCATTGTTTAAGGAAATACTAGACAAGCAGGATGATACGTGAAGAAGAGTCAAACAACCAGATTAAGAGTTTGTTGGAAGCCCTGTTCATAGGACATCCTCCACAAGCATCATCGATGTGAAAATAAATCACAATCGAAATCTCAAGCGCATCCTCATATCACAAAATAAACCTGCATGAGACTCAAATCTCTACAAGCAAAAGGTGAATTACCAATCTCAAGTAATCGAACAATCGAGATTTAATTCCTAAAACTAAATACAAAAATCTAACAAATTTTATTTTTGATTTTATTATTTTTATCATATGAAGAAAGGTACAAAAAAATCTAAACAACTCAAAAAATTATTCAAAAGAAAATATTAAAAGTGTAAACTCAATAGGTGTTATGCTGAAGTCAGGGGGTGCTGAAATAGTCTGACTGCTACACCCAAAAAATCATTCAGCCCAAATCACCAACACCCTCTGCCGATTCTGATTCCCTTAATCACACTTTCAAATCAATTAACACTTAATCACAATTAAACGAACAAAAGGATAAACAAAATGCAGAATTCAAGTTTTTAGGGTTAAGAAGTTATGTGACTCTTGGAGTCTTTATCGCGAAACATTCCATGTTTCTGCAACGGAGGCACTTTGGGGCTTCTTCTTCAATGATGCACCACGACAGTGTGATCTGATTCCCCTCTTATCCATCGATTATTCTGAATATTCCATCACGTTTCTCCAACAGGGGCCTCCTTCTATCCCCAATTTTGATCGATAATTCATAATTCCTCTTTAAATCGAAACCCTTGGATGTCCTAAAGCTTCAATTAAGTAATGTCGACACCTCTACTCGAGCTAAAACCATGGGAAAGAAGTCATGCGTTTTTAGGTGAATACTTCGAGTAAGCTTATCCCTTCCTTTACTCTTCTTCTTCTTCTGTACATATATTCACCTTTTTCTTCTTCTGTGATTTCTGAATCTCTGGGTTTTCGCGGTTTTAACTACGCGTTGTTGTTACGCAGAAAGAAAGAAGACAAAGATGATTGAAGGTACAATGATGATTGATGGTAATGAATATCTTAATGCGGTGCGATTTGTCTTGTTGCCGTAGATACGGAAGGAAGATTTGATGTCGTTGAAGAGGATGATGATGAAGATCAATATCGTTGCTGAAAAAAAGAGATTGAAGAGGAAGTAGCGCAACTTTTGCGATGAAGCGAAGAAATTGCAGTGATAAAGACTTGATGTTGTTTGACAGAGACTCGAAGGGGATTGCAGAACGGTTGGAGTCGTTGAAGGTGGAGCTTGAATAACGATTTCTTGGAGGTTGATGATGATTATTGGTGGAGCGTGACGATTATTGAAGTTTTTGGCGCTGCAACCGTGAAATTGATGAAGAAGATTATGGAGTGCGGAGAAAGAGTGAAGGTGATGATGATGGATGAGGAATAGCAAGAGATTGTTGAAGAATGAAGGTTGAAGATAAAGATTGAAGAGAATTTTTCAGAGAGAAAGATGGGAGAATTTTCCGGTTTTTGGTGACTCCTCTGAGAAGAAGCATCAAAGTTGAGTTTTCTGTTATATATTTTTGTTAGAACTAAAAGTTAGTTAGAAAATGAATTCAATCCTGGCCTTTGGTTGCTGAATTTCTGTTAGGGATCTGAATGGCTGGGATCTATTAGCAGCATAGTATTGGGAGGTTAAAATTTTTTTACGAAGTTAGCTAAGTGGTCAAAAATATGTTAGAAGTTGGTTAGCTGCTGAGCTGGAAATTATGTTATGGTTTAATTTTATTTCTGATGCAAGGCTTTTGCTACCTGTTTTGTATTATGATTTTCTATGTTAATAAGCTCCATCTGAATTTCTGATTTGCTTTTACACCGTTTGATCTTATAATTTTATTTTTTTGTTTCTAGAGTAGGGAAGCATGATCACGGTTTTAAGATAATCTAATGAGGTCATGATATGATGAACTTTGTGATCGGTGGGAATGATAACCGACTGTTTTGGAATGCTGGTTCGCGTTTGCGTTTGTTTTTGCAAAATGTCGCGGTAAGCAAGAGTCACCACCGTCTTTTATTTTATCCAACAAGGAAAGGACAAAAGCACAGAAAAATTCCTTTTCGAGATGTTTCTCGGGTTCAGGAGGTAGATTATAGAAAGGGAAGGTATTAAGACCCTTTTTATCCGTGGTTATCCACGGGCTCTTAGGTACTTGCTCACTATGTTTTCAAAAGTTTGCTTTTCTTTGTGTTTGTGGGTTTGAAAAGAATTTTTTTGTTTCAAAGGGGTGTCAGTGCGAAAAGTTTTGTTTTGTTTTTTTTAAAAGAGCAAGTACTTAAGAACATCTACCTACTCAAAAAGGAATTAAACTGTGCAAATGTCCTTTAGACAGTGCTATCCCACTATTGAGGAGTAGGTATCACCGTCGTTGGAGTTTTCAGGTCAATTCAATTTAAGGGACGTGTGGTCATTAAAGCAACGTTAGGACGCCTTAGCGGTAATCCTAATGTCTTAGATCATTTTATCTGAGGCAACCGTTTCGAGGCAACTTATGATCTTTGGACAAAAGGACGACCTCTAACACATCCTATACTTAATGACCACATTCGAGGCAACCAAGTGAGGCGTACCCTAGGAGTGGCATGTGCGAGTGTGTCAATTTTCAGTTTATATTATCTTTACATGTCATGGTGATCTACTGTTGATTTTAAGTTAAGAGTTAATCTTGTCATGCATAGCCTAGTTAGCATACATCTAAACAGTTAATATATGTACAGGAATTTAAAGTGCGGGAATTGTAAATCCTACGCTATTAGAAGGCTTCAGGGAGTGGGATTATTTACATGTCCAAAATTGGTGAATAAAGCAGTAAAGTGTAAAAGTCTTAGTTAAGCTATTACAAACCAGTAGACAGTTATAATAAAATAAACGTGCGCGAATCTGAAAATAACCTCTAAAAAATCCTAAGAAAAAAAAGCCTTTTTGTTCTTTTATTTTATTTTGGGGAAAATGATCTAAATCTACTTAATTTTAGTTTTTGAGAAAAATAATCTAAATCTACTTAATTTTAATTTTGGAAAAATGTTAAAATAATTAAATGATTAATTAACAAAGTTAATTTAATAGAAAAAAACTAGCCTAATGTTTTTGTTTTTTTGATTTTATGTTGATTAAAAAAAGGAATAAAATGGTCAAAACAAAAATGAAAACGAAGGAAACAGGCAGAAAAAGAAAAAAAATGTAATTCTGGAGGCCTGGGTCGAAAGAGGTGTGGGTTGTCTTTCGACCCAGTGAAGAGGCTTGATCGAAGGTGCATGAGGGGCTGCACTTTGGGGGTGTTCGATCTGGCTATGTCATCCTTCGATCTGGAAATCCTGGATCTGGTTCGAAGCTAAGCTGCTAAGCTTCGAAACTCTGAACAGGGTTCTAAGAATATATTTCCTACAAAACGAAATAAACGTTAAAGATCCATGGGGGATTTTACCCCCTGATTCGAATCTCCTCCCAATTCGAGTCCTTCCTCAATTCGAATCTGCTGAATCTGGACCTGGGTTTGTTTTTATTATGAGGTTCGAAGGGGAAACTCAGATCGTGCCCAAGTAATGGCACGATCTCATCTTTGCACTTCAGCTTACATGCAACACAATCAGTAATAACAAAAATATATATGCAATGTGTATTTAAATATCATGAAGTAGCAATTTTGGTTTTGCAAACCCTTACCAACTGAAGATGTATGATCTATGGCTCTGGGTGTGGAGCTGTTCGCTGGATGGCTGCTTTGGCTTAGACGAAAATTCTGATAACCTTTGGTGGGTTATTGGCAGCGTACCTTCAAATATTTCCTGTTTCATTTCTCTATTTTTTTCTCTGTCTTTTTTCGTCCCCTCTGTAATGTGCCACTGGCCCTTGTATTTATAGGAGTGTGGGGGTCTAGTAACGGCAAGATACGGCCAATTAAACAGGCCATTAAAGCCATGAGACAAGAATCAGACACATTAAAATATTTCATTTTTTGAAATATTCGTGTCTCTTGAATGAACCTGGACAATTTTGAATTTCGAATGTCTTCAGGCCATGTTCTTCGATTGGTCCTAAGTTGCCTCCTTCGAATGGACTTCTTCTGCTTCGACTGCTTGATTTGAAAAGAGTCACTCTGGTCGAATCAGCTTTTGTTGAGTAGAAAAGGCAAGAATCTGGCCTTTAACTCAGGAATTAAATCCACAATCAGCATTTAATTATTTCTATGTTTGCAAGGGAAACACACCATTTTCTCATGTTCAGTGTACCTGGACATGTTTTTTGAGTGCCCTCTTGATGGCCTCTTTCGAATGGCTTGGAAGGAGTTCTTCAAATGGCCCTTGTCCAAACATCAATCGAAGGGTATTTATTGAAATTCCAATCGAAAGGCTTTGTTAGCAGGCCAATCGAAAGGTGTTGTTCATGCTAATCGAAGGATCCCTTGACATGCCAATTGAAAGGATTGGCCCAGGGTGACAAACGAAAAGGTCTTTCAGAATCCCAATCGAAAGCCTTGACACAATGCCAATCGAAGTGCTTATCCATAATGCCAATCGAAAGGCTCCTTCAGATTACCAATCGAAGGGTCTTTCAGAATGCAAATCGAAGTGCTTGTCCATAATGCCAATCGAAAGGCTCCTTCAGAATACCAATCGAAGGGTCTTTCAGAATGCAAATCGAAGTGTTTGTCCATAATGCCAATCGAAAGGCTCCTTCAGAATACTAATCGAAGGGTCTTTCAGAATGCCAATCGAAGGCCTTGACATAATGCCAATCGAAAGGCTCATTCAGAATACCAATCGAAGGGTCTTTCAGAATTCCAATCGAAAGGTACTTAAAGCACCACTCAAAAATTTTCTTTTTCCTTAGGCAAGGGTTTTTGGTCAACCATGCAGGGGGAAGACTTTGGAAAACATGAGCAGGCAAATTTTGGGGTGCAACAGTTGCCCCTGTTCAATTTTCTTGAACCTGAGGATATAGATTGGCTTTCGAGCCTTTCGTGATCCGAAGGTGGAAGATAATTGAACACTAGAGTGCCCAAAAATTTGCACTCGCATGGTGTAGTATTAGCATTGTGACGTCGGGAATGGGCTTACAGATGCCATTTGGAGATTGTTGGTAGTAGGATGGGCTTATAGATGCCATCTGCAAGAGTGTCGATCGCATAAGAGATTCCTTAGCGAGAACTTGCATACCTGTTGTTGTAGAAGATTCCGCTGGGGAAGTCTAACTTTGTTGAGATTTAGGAACCTTCCTGTACTTCAACTGAGAGAATGCTTCAACTGAGTTTTAAGAACCTGTTCATAATTCAATTGGGGGGAAACATCTTCATCAAGATCTAGGAACTGTCTCGTGCTGACCGGGAGTATACCGTTGAGGTTATAGAACTTGTCCTGTCTGGTTCCAACTATTAATCTTTAATCTCTTCATGTAGATAATTTTCTTGGCTTGTTACAGGTATTAATCTACAATCAGTCATCCACAAATATTTTCCTGGCTTGCTACAGGTATTAAACTGGGACCTGAAAAGGTTGGTCGATGAGATAACTGTCCTGGCTAGTTTCAAGTATTAATCTCTAACCTGAGAAAGAAAGGTCTTCCTGGCTTGTTACAGGTGTTAATATTCAATCTCTTCATGTAGATAATTTTCCTGGCTTGTTACAGGTATTAATCTAAAATCACTCGTCCACATATATTTTCCTGGCTTGCTACAGGTATTAAACTGGGACCTAAAAAGGTTGGTCGAGGAGATATCTGTCCTGGATGGTTTCAGGTATTAATCTCTGACCTGAGAAAGAAAGGTCTTCCAGGCTTGTTACAGGTATTAATCTTCAATCTCTTCATGTAGATGATTTTCCTGGCTTGTTACAGGTATTAATCTACAATCAGTCGTCCACAGATATTTTCCTGGCTTGCTACAGGTATTAAACTGGGACCTGAAAAGGTTGGTCGATGATATAGCTGTCCTGGCTAGTTTCAGGTATTAATCTCTGACCTGAGAAAGAAAGGTCTTCCTGGCTTGTTACAGGTGTTAATCTTCAATCTCTTCATGTATATAATTTTCCTGGCTTGTTACAGGTATTAATCTATAATCAGTCGTCCACAGATATTTTCCTGGCTTGCTACAAGTATTAAACTGGGACCTGAAAAGGTTGGTCGATGAGATATCTGTCCTAGCTGGTTTCAGGTATTAATCTCTGACCTGAGAAAGAAAGGTCTTCCTGGCTTGTTACAGGTATTAATCTTCAATCTCTTCATGTAGATAATTTTCCTGGCTTGTTATAGGTATTATTCTACAATCAGTCATCCACAGATATTTTCCTGGCTTGCTACAGGTATTAAACTGGGACCTGAAAAGGTTGGTCGAGGAGATATCTGTCCTGGGTGGTTTCAGGTATTAATCTCTGACCTGAGAGAGAAAGGTCTTCCTGGCTTGTTTCAGGTATTAATCTTCAATCTCTTCATGTAGATGATTTTCCTGGCTTGTTATAGGTATTATTCTACAATCAGTCGTTCACAGATATTTTTCCTGGCTTGCTACAGGTATTCAACTGGGACCTGAAAAGGTTGGTCGAGGAGATATCTGTCCTAGCTGGTTTCAGGTATTAATCTCTGACCTGAGAAAGAAAGGTCTTCCTGGCTTGTTACAGGTATTAATCTTCAATCTCTTCATGTAGATGATTTTCCTGGCTTGTTATAGGTATTATTCTACAATCAGTCGTCCACAAATATTTTTCCTGGCTTGCTACAGGTATTCAACTGGGACCTGAAAAGGTTGGTCGATGAGATATCTGTCCTGGCTAGTTTCAGGTATTAATCTCTGACCTGAGAAAGAAAGGTCTTCCTGGCTTGTTACAGGTATTAATCTCCAATCTCTTCATGTAGATAATTTTCCTGGCTTGTTACAGGTATTGATCTACAATCAGTCGTCCACAGATAATTTCCTGGCTTGCTACAGGTATTAAACTGGGACCTGAAAAGGTTGGTCGATGAGATACCTGTCTTGGCTAGTTTCAGGTATTAATCTATGACCTGAGAAAGAAAGGTCTTCCTGACTTGTTACAAGTATTAATCTTCAATCTCTCCATGTAGATAATTTTCCTGGCTTGTTACAAATATTAATCTACAATCAGTCGTCCACAGATATTTTCCTGGCTTGCTACAGGTATTAAACTGGGACTTGAAAAGGTTGATGGTAGCCATCTTTTGATTGACCTTTTCCTGAACAAGGTAAAATGTTAGTTGTATGCAATGTCATGATGTATGAAATGCATGAGGTCATGATGTTCTAAAAAATAAATGAGATTGTGTCGTATGATGCGTATATGCATGTATCATGATGTATGGGAATGTGATGTTTTAGCTGGGGGAAATAAATCCCGGAGCTGCTGGAGAATAGAGTTGAGTTCTTCGTTTCCGCTGGGGATGATGAACGAAGATGATTGTGAGAATAAACCTGCAGGAGAAAAGAACTCCGTTGGGGAATAAACTTGATGAAGAGATTACTCTGCGGGGAATTACTCTGTGGGGAAGAGATACTTTGCTGAAATTTTACTGATAAACTCCGCTGGGGGTTACATTGATAAGCTCTGTTGGGGATTTCGATGATGAACTCCGCTGGGGATAGAAAGAACTTCGCTGGGGATGATCTTTCAGTTGCAACTTGCTGAGGATAACCCGATTAGACTCTTGTGAGGATAACCTCTGAATTTGGCAGGGGAGACTTATTTGGGCTTCGCAGGGGATAAGCTTCCAGAATCTACTGGGGAAGATGATTCAACTCCATTGGGGAAACTTTTTTAGACTGCGCTGGGGAAATGGCTCCACTGGGGGTATCTTGTATTCCGCCGGGGAACATTCTTATATTCTTTCGAGGAACACTAAGACTGCCAGGGATACTCTTATGCTTGTTGGGGAATATCCTTATACTCCGCTGGGGAATATTAAGATCTTCTGGGGATACCCAACCTTTTTAGGGCTGACGATAGACCAACTCTTCTTGAGGAGAGTCTTGCTGATTCGTTCATAGTTGTAAGTCTCGATGGGGAGAGCTACCATTACTGTTTTACTCTGCGGGGAGTGAAAGTATCTTAGCCATATTCTTCAGCTGAATATATACCTTAGTACCTGGTGGACAGAGCAATTTGTACAGTTCAGACAATTCTTATTTGCCCCTGTTTTTTGTGGGAGAAGGTGCTTGCGGAGGCCTTGTGGATCGAGTATTATCCCAACCTAAGAGGTGCTTGGTATCTTTCGGTCAAAATGACAAGTCTTCTTCTGGTAGGCCAGTGACGAGATGACGGGACATAGTCGTACGCTTTGATCCCTAATTTTTTCCTGGACCGCCCTTTCGGGTTATCAGTTCATCGGGATACCCTTTTTTGCCCAAGCCGCCTTTTCAGGTTTTCGACTTGCCAGGTGTACATACTTTTTCATTTTCATTCCCGAACAATTTTGGTTCGCCGGGAAGCCCTTATTTTTGCCTAGGCCAGTCAACCTAGCGGGTCTTTGATTATGCGTAGTACTTTTTGACTATGTCCATGCTCTCAGGATGTAGAGAGGTGTCACTATCAGAAGTGGTGTGTTGCTATACTACCAGAAGATCTTCGTTTGATCATGCAAGATTCGTTGCTGGAATTCACGTCCAATGCCCCAAGTGATTCAGATAGAGATCTTCCCCTGGCTATTTGGCATCTTTGAGAGACTCCTTGAATCTTGACTTGACTGCCCCAGATGATAGACAATGCTCATGCCGTGCCCCTTGGTTGGAAGTGTTTCTTCCACTTGAGATGACCCTTTTTATTGCAAAGGTTTTTGTTCACTAGATATTCGTCGTGTGAATTTCTTCGCTGTCAAACAAATAGCCAAATGCAAACAGTGATATTCAAATAATACAAAGTTTATGCTTGTCTCGAAGTTTTGAAAAATGCGTTTTTTAGCAGAAAACTTTTTATAAGACAAATTCAACACAAGATTTAGGGCAAAGCCTTACAGGAGTCAGGATACCTTTTGTAACAGTATGCTTTTGAACTAACCCATGCTTCAGTTAGGACTTTTGAAGGGTTGTAACGTGGCTTGGTTCACGGTTTAAGAAACAAAGGATAAAGGCTCAAAGTATATTTGTACCCACCCGCTCTTCGTGATGTTCTTCAATCCTAAACTCAGTTAATTGTGCGTCAAACTCTATTCGAATTTGGAACGACGTTTTGGTGATGGTTCATACAAGTTGGATTTTGGAAGGCAGTCATTTTTGCAACATTTTTCATGTTGTTGAGGATTTTTAGCGACCTCGTTCTTTTGATTTGTTATCCCTAACTTTTGCTTGATTGTTCCTGTTTTCGAGATTACAGTCAGTGGGAGGCCCCAGCTTTCTTAAGCCTCCTTTATAGGTTTTGGCTCAGTGGGCTTTTCTCTTTTGAGAGATTGACTGCCTATGAGATAAGGAACCACCACTGTCTTTTGATTCCAGAGGAATGCTTTTGATGTCGTTCGTTGTATATGAACTGAGAGTTTTGCGACTTCAATGCACATCTTTTGAATTAACTGAGAGACTACCCTGCCCCAGGTTTAAATTAAAGGTTTCAATTTGTGTTTAAAATAAAAAACTCCTACTTCTTTGGCTCGAAGGGGTTGACTAGGGATTATCTTCCTTATAACTCCAGTGTTTAGGATTTGAAAGAAACGCCTGTACATCGTCAGCAAGGTCTGTCCAAAAGCATACTGTATGAGATTATGGCATTGTTTCGTCATCCTCCCTCTAAAGGCTTGTAACTTTTAGCAAGAGTTGAATGAGTAAAAAGCATAGTTTAAATGTAATTAAAATGATTGGATCAAATCAAGACAAACATATGCAATGCATTAATGAAACAAAGTTTGGCATTAATAGATAATTGTTTGAATAACAAAGAGATTACAACTTGAAAATTCAAATGAACAAAAGCTTTCAATGATTCGTAAAAAGGAGCAGTGATTATGCTAGAGTCTCCGCAGGGTCAAACTCGATCTCCTTGGAATCAATCATGTCTTGGACCTTGTTCTTCAGAGCCCAACAGTTGTTTGTGTCATGCGCTAGGCTACCACAATGATAAGCACATCTTGCATCCGGGTTGTAGTTAGGAGAAGAAGTCTTAGGGTTCGGATGAGGAGCCTTTAATGTAATCATATCTTTATTCAACATGTGTTGTAGCGCTTGAGCTAGTGACATGTTGATCTTAGTATATTGTCTTTTAGGCGCGTCTGGCCTTCGTTGATTTCCCCTTTGCTGTTGTCGGTGTGACGCAGAACCAGAGATCAGGACTGCCCCTACGTGTTGGTCATGACGACCCTTTTGACTGTACACAGCATTAGACTCTTTCTTCCCACTGTAAGGCTTTTTCTGAGCATCAGAAGGTGTAGCTTCTTGAATCTTTCCACTTTTGATGCCAGCTTCGACCCTTTCGCCGGTCAGAATTAGTTCGGTGAAACCCACTGACGAGTTGCCGATCAAATGATTGAAATAGGGACCAGACAAAGTCCCAAGAAACATATCTACCAACTCCCTATCAGACAGAGGGGGTTGGAATCTTCCGGCAAGATCTCTCCACTTATGAGCGTAGTCCTTAAAGCCTTCACCTGTACCCATAGACATACCCTGAAGCTGAGTACGCGTGGGAGAAATGTCGGCATTATACTGGTATTGCTTGTAAAAAGTAGCAGCAAGGTACTCCCAGTTGCGGATGTTAGCTCCTTCCAGTTGACAGAACCATTCAAGTTGAGTCCCTGAAAGACTATCTTGAAAGAAATGAACCCAGAGATTTCTATCAGTAGTATAGGGTTGAATCTTCCTCACATATGACCGGAGGTGTAGCTTTGGACAGGAAGCTCCGTCGTACTTGGCAAAGGCAGGTGCCTTGAATTTATGGGGAATCACCACCCCAGAGGATAGACCTAGATCTCCGAAGTCCAGACCGGGCACCTTCTGTGTTTCCATAGCGCTCAAACGGTCTTCCAGTTGTTTGTACTTATCCTCAGCAGGAGGATACTGTTCCTCATCATAGTCTGTCTCATTGTCGGAGACCATAGGGCTAGGAGCCCTCCTTTCTTTTGGACTGTCTTTCCCTCCAGATGGGAAGGTCAGATCAACTTCATTCTGCGGCCCGTTTCCAAACCTGCGTCCAGTATTGAACAAGATGGTCCTCCTTTTCTTCTTCTTCCTCTCTTTCAGAATCAGGGTCTTCAGGTCCTACTGACCCTTAGCTAGGCTCATGACCAACTCTTGAAATTGGGCATTCTGGGCCTGGAGGGCCTTGATAGCTTGCTCAGCGGAAGGTTCAATAGACATGATGATTGCTGAAATAAACAGCGAAGAAGATGAGAAACCTGTACTGGGAGACCTGTTATGCAATGATATGTATGATATATGTATGCAATGTTTTCAAGGATCTCGCGGGGTAACCAAGAAACTGTTAGAATCTGAATCTGGTAGCTTGATTGAAGGAACTTCATGTTGCTGAGATTCCTTCCTCAAGAGTCAAGCTCACCATATCGAGTGGGTCATAGCCCCTGACTCAAGTTATCATGCTTTAATCTCTAGACAGCATTGGCTAGAGGAAAATAAATCCCCTTGCCCCTTGCTGGACATTTGATTTACCATAACCTGCATCACAAACCCTTGAGATCCTTGAAATGGTTAAGGAAATGTTAAGGCATGATGTTATGATGTGTATGCTATGCGTTTAAGCAAAAGTGTGAAGTGATGTAAGTAAACCCTGCACTAAGTCCAAATTATTGGATAAGGACTGTAAACAAAACCTGCAAGGAAACCATGTTGTCAGATAACAAGAATGTGCAAGTAGTTCCAGTTTGAAGGCACACAAGTCACACAAAAGAGCCCTTAGATTTTAGGCTTGCATGAGGTTTCATAGGTAAGTACCCTCCTGAGTTTAGTTGGCTCAAAACCTGTCCTATAAATAGTAACCGGGTTCTAAGGAGCTCAATATCATTGGATTATTTTCTATGTTCATCGTTTTGGTTTAGCCACTGAACTAGCGACCAAAATATTCCAAGAAAACAATCCTCAATGAGTGTAGTATCGAGTATCTACCCACTTCAGACTGCACCAAAGTCGGTCATCTCACTACCCCTAAAAAAGGCCAAGATGGTCAAGTAAGGTTCTAGGTCATTAGTGCTTAGTGACATCACTCAGCGGCCCCGTATTCTCTTTGATTGACTCAAAGGCTACCGGTACTCACAAATATGTCGCACTAATATAGCTATTGCTTCAACCGTGTTGGTATACCCCGCACAGTTTCCACAACGTATTGCTATCTATGAATGTTTCCCAAATCCGGGTGGAGGATTTCAAACCCAAACAATAGAACCAAAATTAAAGCATACAAAGCATACAATTGAAAACACAAGTGATCTAATCCTAAGGTACACCCCACTTATTAGACTCCCCAACAGAGTCGCCAGTTCTGTGATCGGTGGGAATGAGAACTGACTGTTTTGGAATGCTGGTTCGTGTTTGCGTTTGTTTTTGCAAAATGTCGCGGTAAGCAAGAGTCGCCACCGTATTTTATTTTATCCAACAAGGAAAGGACAAAAGCACAGAAAAATTCCTTTTCGAGATGTTTCTCGGGTTCGGGAGGTAGATTATAGAAAGGGAAGGTATTAGCACCCTTTCTATCTGTGGTTATCCACGGGCTCTTAGGTACTTGCTCACTATGTTTTCAAAAGTTTGCTTTTCTTTGTGTTTGTGGATTTGAAAAGAATTTTTTTGTTTGAAAGGGGTGTCAGTGCGAAAAGTTTTGTTTTTTTTTTTAAAAGAGCAAGTACTTAAGAACATCTACCTACTCAAAAAGGAATTAAACTGTGCAAATGTCCTTTAGACAGTGCTATCCCACTATTGAGGAGTAGGTAGCACCGTCGTTGGAGTTTTCGGGTCAATTCGATTTAAGGGACGTGTGGTCATTAAAGCAACGTTAAGACGCCTTAGCGGTAATCCTAATGTCTTAGATCATTTTATCCGAGGCAACCGTTTTGAGGCAACTTATGATCTTTGGACAAAAGGACGACCTCTAACACATCCTATACTTAATGACCACGTTCGAGGCAACCAAGTGAGGCGTACCCTAGGAGTGGCATGTGCGAGTGTGTCAATTTTCAGTTTATATTATCTTTACATGTCATGGTGATCTACTGTTGATTTTAAGTTAAGAGTTAATCTTGTCATGCATAGCCTAGTTAGCATACATCTAAACAGTTAATATATGTACAGGAATTTAAAGTGCGGGAATTGTAAATCCTACGCTATTACAAGGCTTCGGGGAGAGGGATTATTTACATGTCCAAAATTGGGGAATAAAGCAGTAAAGTGTAAAAGTCTTAGTTAAGCTATTACAAACTAGTAGATAGTTATAATAAAATAAACGCGCGCGAATATGAAAATAACCTCTAAAAAATCCTAAGAAAA
This sequence comes from Vicia faba, assembly GCA_948472305.1. Classification (NCBI taxonomy): domain Eukaryota; kingdom Viridiplantae; phylum Streptophyta; class Magnoliopsida; order Fabales; family Fabaceae; genus Vicia; species Vicia faba. Next base: position 173,706 of record CATIWC010000561.1, read on the forward strand.
AAAAAGTCTTTTTGTTGTTTTATTTTATTTTGGGGAAAATGATCTAAATCTACTTAATTTTAGTTTTTGAGAAAAATGATCTAAATCTACTTAATTTTAATTTTGGAAAAATGTTAAAATAATTAAATGATTAATTAACAAAGTTAATTTAATAGAAAAAAACTAGCCTAATGTTTTTGTGTTTTTGATTTTATGTTGATTAAAAAAAAGGAATAAAATGGTCAAAACAAAAATGAAAACGAAGGAAACAGGTAGAAAAAGAAAAAAAAATGTAATTATGGAGGCCTGGGTCGAAAGAGGTGTGGGCTGTCTTTCGACCCAGTGAAGAGGCTTGATCGAAGGTGCATGAGGGGCTGCACTTTGGGGGTGTTCGATCTGGCTATGTCATCCTTCGATCTGGAAATCCTGGATCTGGTTCGAAGCTAAGCTGCTAAGCTTCGAAACTCTGAACAGGGTTCTAAGAATATATTTCCTGCAAAACGAAACAAACGTTAAAGATTCAGGGGGGATTTTACCCCCCTGATTCGAATCTCCTCCAAATTCAAGTCCTTCCTCAATTCGAATCTGTTGAATCTGGACCTAAGTTTGTTTTTATTCTGAGGTTCGAAGGGGAAACTCATATCGTGCCCAAGTAATGGCACGATCTCATCTTTGCACTTCAGCTTACATGCAACACAATCAGTAATAACAAAAATATATATGCCATGTGTATTTAAATATCATGAAGGTACAATTTTGGTTTTGCAAACCCTTACCAACTGAAGATGTATGATTTGTGGCTCTGGGTGTGGAGCTGTTCGCTGGATGGCTTCTTTGGCTTGGACGAAAATGCTGATAACCTTTGGTGGGTTATGGGCAGCGTACCTCCAAATCTTTCCTGTTTCTTTTCTCTATTTTTTTCTCTGTCTTTTTTCGTCCCCTCTGTAATGTGCCACTGGCCCTTGTATTTATAGGAGTGTGGGGGTCTAGTAACGGCAAGAGACAACTAATTAAACAGGCCATTAAAGGCATGAGACAAGAATCAGACACATTAAAATATTTCCTTTTTTGAAATATTCGTGTCTCTTGAATGAACCTGGACACTTTTGAATTTCGAATGTCTTCAGGCCCTGTTCTTCGATTGGTCCTAAGTTGCCTCCTTCAAATGGACTTCTTCTGCTTCGACTGCTTGATTTGAAAAGAGTCACTCTTGTCGAATCAGCTTTTATTGAGGAGAAAAGGCAATAATCTGGCCTTTAACTCAAGAATTAAATCCACAATCAGCATTTAATTATTTCTATGTTTGCAATGGAAACACGCCATTTTCTCATGTTCAGTGTACCGTGACATGTTTTTGAGTGCCCTCTTGATGGCCTCTTTCGAATGGCCTGGAAGGATTTCTTCAAATGGCCCTTGTCCAAACATCAATCGAAGGGTATTTATTGAAATTCCAATCGAAAGGCTTTGTTAGCAGGCCAATTGAAAGGTGTTGTTCATGCTAATTGAAGGATCCCTTGACATGCCAATTGAAAGGCTTGGCCCAGGGTGCCAAACGAAAAGGTCTTTCAGAATCCCAGTCGAAAGCCTTGACACAATTCCAATCGAAGTGCTTATCCATAATGCCAATCGAAAGGATCCTTCAGAATACCGATCGAAAGGTCTTTCAGAATGCAAATCGAAGTGCTTGTCCATAATGCCAATCGAAAGGCTCCTTCAGAATACCAATCGAAGGGTCTTTCAGAATGAAAATAGAAGTGTTTGTCCATAATTCCAATCGAAAGGCTCCTTCAGAATACCAATCGAAGGGTCTTTCAGAATGCCAATCGAAGGCCTTGACATAATGACAATCGAAAGGCTCATTCAGAATACCAATCGAAGGGTCTTTCAGAATGCCAACCGAAAGGTACTTAAAGCACCACTCAAAAATTTTCTTTTTCCTTAGGAAAGGGTTTCTGGTCAACCTTGCAGGGGGAAGACTTTGGAAAACATGAGAGGGAAAATTTTGGGGTGCAAATAACTTGTTTATGAACGGCTAGCTTAACTGATTTGTGCTTCTATTTTCTATGATATTAATGTGTTTCTCTGTTCTTGATGGTTTCCGTGGACTGGTTCAATATGAAACCCTTTTTTATTGATTGTTTGTAGGGAAATTTCCAAGTGTCCAGTAGGGTTTATGTTGAAGCAATATAAATATTATGGTGAAGAGGTTAGGTCAAACAGTTGGATTTCGTGGAAGACATATGAATATTAGGCTTTGGTGTTGTGTAGGATTTTTATAGTTTCTTTTGTAATATGATGGTAAAGTTGTAATGGAAATGTTTTGAATGTCATCTTGTATTGCAATGTAGAATAGAATTTTTAAACTTGTAATGTAACTTTGAGAATTCAATGATAATTTCTTCAATGTACCTTTCTCTTCCAAATTGATTTTGAAGTTCCAAGTTCTTTTCCTCCAATATTTCCTATAAACGCCTTTGTATGAATTTAAATAATCATGGCATGAATCCAAAATATTTGCAAGGTAATCAAAAAGAGACTTGAATCTTTAATGAGTTCTAGAATGACTATTCGGATGACACTTTGATTGTTGGATAAAACAAGTGAATTTGATACATGCCTTTTTATACTTGTAACTTGAATTCTAAGAAATCCCACACAAATATTTAAGAACTTTTATTCACTCTAAATCCTCTTCAAATCTTAATGAACGAATTCCAATAAAATTACAACTTCAATGAATCCATAATTCAATTCAATTCCTCAATCTAAACCAAACTTATGTGTCAAGCAACAAGCATTTTAAATAATGACGCCTTGAGCACAATGGACCTTCAAACTAAACACCTTATATCATGGTTCAACAGTGGTCTTAACATAACAGCAAAGCCTTGAGGAAATCTGGAGAATGAATATGGGACGTGAAAATCCAATGATCCTCGGTTGAATATTAACAAAACTCCACCATGTTAAAACATAAACCTTGAAAACTCACAACCCTAATCCACATGCTTCATAAAGTAACTTGAAGATGGCTTTGTCTTGTTTATAACTTGGACACTCGCCTTAAAATTTTGAATGAAACTCGAGCTATTCCTTGAAATTTATCGTAATCATGAACAAATCTTCCATCCTTATAATGTGTAACCATTTACAAAACTTGAATCAAAATAAACACTTGAGTGCACATGCCTTGAAAATTTTAATTGGAATTTGTGATTTAGTCTTTGATTTAGAAATAGACCATGAATGAATTACTTGTACTTTAAGAAACTTGGATTATCTTGACAAGTATTCAATTCCAAACCTCAATGACAAATTCAAATTAACTAGAGCCCCTAACTTCAAATTCCAAATTATCTTGTCTCATAGAACTCCATGCCCCTGAAGAATCTTATAGAAGATAAGGCTTGAAGTATATATAAAACATGATCACTGAACATTTAAACCTCAGGGAATTTTATTGAATGAAATGTATGCCATGTTAGTGACCTAATGGAATATATGTAGATGAATGAAGGCAAAATCTAAGAGAGAATAAAAGAAATTAGGAGGGAAAATTTTGGGGTGCAACAGCTGCCCCTATTTAATCGTCTTAAACCTGAAGGTGATATTGGCACCAGCCTTTCGAACTTTCAAGGTGGAAGAAGATTAAATACTAAAAGAACCAGGAAATTTTCACCTCGAAGCCAGTCAGGTATTATTATATTTTTTGGTTTTCTGTATTTTCAAAATTTTTTTGGTTACGGTGGTTATCTAGGTAAATCTCTTGGACTTCAGGTCAAGGTTATACACAAGAAAGAGATTAGATACTTAAGAAAAAGATCCACTACAGTGTACTCTAACAAAGATATATAACAAGAAAGAAACCTAATAAAGCGGACTCAATCAAAGGTGTCGGGAAAAGATGGAATCTCACAGTGATTTTACCCAAAGATAACAGAGATGAATGATACCTAAGAGGGAGATCTCTAATGAAACTATCAAAAATGGAAGGCATCTAACAAAGCGATCTCGACTTGAAATATGGAAGAAGGAGGTAATCTAAAACAATGATTTCGACCAAAGATATCGAAGAAGGAAGAGACCTAACACAGTAGACTCAACCAAAGATAATGGAGATGGAAGAGATCTAACAAAGAGATCTCGACCCGATATATCAGGAGAGGAAGAAATATAACACAGTGATTTCAAACAAAGATATCAAAGGAGGACGAGACCTAACACAGTGGACTCGACCAAAGATATCGAAGATGGAATAGATCTAAAAAAGCGATATCGACTAGATATATCAGAAGAGGAAGAAATCTAACACAGCGATTTCGACCAAAGATATCAAAGAAAGGAAGAGACCTAACACAACGGACTCAAACAAAGATAATGGAGATGGAATAGATCTAACAAAGTGATCTCGACCCGATATATAGTAGAGGAAGAAATCTAACACATTGATTTCAACCAAAGATATCAAAGGAGGAAGATACCTAACACAGCGGACTTGACCGAAGATATCGAAGATGGAAGAGATCTAACAAAGCAATCTCGACCAGATATATCAGAAGAGTAAGAAATCTAACACAACGATTTCAACCAAAGATATCAAAGGAGGAAAATACCTAACACAGTGGACTCGACCGAAGATATCGAAGATGGAAGAGATCTAACAAAGCGATATCGACCAGATATATCAGAAGAGGAAGAAATCTAACACAGCGACTCCAACCAAAGATATCAAATAAGGAAGAGACCTAACACAGCGGACTCGACAAAAGATATCAGAGATGGAAGAGATATAATAAAATGATCTCAACCAGATATATCCAGGAAGGAAAAAATATAACACAATGATTTCAACCAAAGGTATCAAAGATGGAAGAGGCCTAACACATCGGACTCGACCGAAGATATCAAAGATGGAAGAGATCTAACAAAGTGATCTCAACCAGATATATCAAGGAAGGAAGAAGTCTAACACAACGAATTCAACCAAAGATATCAAAGATGGAAGAGACCTAACACAGCGGACTCGACCGAAGATATCAAAGATGGAAGAGATCTAACAAAGCGATATCAACCAGATATATCAAAGAAGGAAGAAATATAACACATCGAATTCCACTAAAGATATCGAAGATGGAAGAGACCTAACACAATGAACTCGGCCGAGGATATATCAAAGATGGAAGAGATCTAACAAAGTGATCTCAACCGCATATACCTAGGAAGGAAGAAGTCTAACACAACGACTTCAACCAAAGATATCAAAGATGGAAGAGACCTAACACAGCGGACTCGACCGAAGATATCAAAGATGGAGGGGATCTAACAAAGTGATATCGACCGAATATATCAAAGAACGAAGAAATATAACACATAGACTTCCACTAAAGATATCGAAGATGGAAGATACCTAACACAGTGGACTCGGCCGAGGATATATCAAAGAAGGAAAACTAACTGCATATAGACTCATGGAGAAAGAACACCGAATAAAGAAGAATTGGGAGTAAAATATACATGTCTAGAGTTAAACACATATAAGAAAGAGATCGATCGACGTAGACTCTTAACAAAGGATGCATGCACAAGGGTGCATCAACAAGGAAGTTAATCCAAAGGTATACTTTTGGAGAGATAATGTTGACCAGAGGCGAACTTTCTGGGGATACAACGAGACAGATTCCATTGAGGAAACTGGACGAGGATTTTAACCAAAATAGATTCACAAAGAACGCCGCATCAAAGACGAACTTCATAGGAGAAAGAAATCAGTTGAAGGGTACTCTGACAAGGATACCAACCGAAGATGGATTTAAAGGAAGAGAACTTACTGGGGATTCACATATGTATTAAGCCGAAACAGAATGTCAGTCGAAGGAGAACTTGTGATTATAAAAGAGATACCAACTGTAGAGACTCTAAACAAGGATTGCCAACACATGTTGGACTTTAAGAGTTACCAATATGCAAGGACTACAAAATCCTTCAGGCTAAAAGTGGGGTGTAACTCTTTAAGAGTGGCAATTATCTGAATTACCACACACCAAGTATAGATACTTAAACACTTGAGAAACAAGAAAGTCTATACTTTGACTCTTAATCACACTCTAACAGCAAAGGAAAACACAGGAAAAATAACCGAAGACTTGCAAGGGCGAGAAGAAACCATAACTAACTAGGGAAATGGAAGATACCAATGACCCGACCGGTGGTAAATAAAACAGACTCCACTGAGGAAACAAAATATGGTCACCCTAAGCTTGTTGTGGAGATAATTCAAATATGAGCGCATAACAATCTGGTTACCACGGGTAAACACAATTGGCTTATACTTGTGTATGTTTGAATATTTTTTATAGCGTAATGCTCCATACAATGGAAATGCTACGCGTTTTGGTAGATGCAATGTAATGATGCATGTTTAACAATGTACTGGGGGAAAGCACATTAATAATCGACTACTGAGAAGACAATGAACTTCCGAACAATTATTCTTGCACAACTGATCCTTTGTAGAGAAAAGACAATTTGAACTTCAATGGTGAACCGAGACTCAGAACAACCAACCTCCAAATATCGAATATCATTAGGGAAGTAACTTCCTGGAAGAGATACTAAAAAAATAAACTGCAGTTCAAAGAAAATCTTGAATCTTGATCAAACTCCCAACTTCCTAGGGAATAAATTCTCTATCTTTAGTCAGAAAGAGGAGAGCTTCACTGGGGATGATAGTTTTCTCGCGTAGAATCTCTTAACGAAGATAAATTCTACCGGGGAGTATAGAAATTCTTAAATAAAAAGAATTATACTCATACCACACTAGGAATAACACCATCGAGGGGTAAAAATCTTCACTTTGGGAAGAAACAAACATCATGGGACAGAAAATCCACTGGGGTTATCTCAACAAAATCTTTTATCAATGGGGTGAAAGAGTTATGACTCCCCCCCCCCCCCCCCCCCTCCATGTATACCATGTTGAGGATACAGGGCACTTAGTCCCCTAGGGAAAGAAGAATTTTCTCCACTGGGGAATAATAGATAAATTACTCTGGAAGGTTCTCGAAATTCGACTTCAACAAGGGATAAAGACTACATCTTACACTGGGGGGCCAAAAGACTTAGATGGTAACATCAAAAATATACATTGCACTGGGCGTAGCCATCTCGGCAAGATTCAAGTCAGTAAGAAGTTTTGTACTGGTGAGTAGAAATCACTTCGTTACGGATGATGGTCGTCCTCATGAGGATAACAAACTAAAATCTCACGTAGGTAAACATGAGTCTCTTCAAGAACTCTGATATAGAAAAGTCTCATTGGAGAGAGAGGTAGTGAATTCCTCAAAGAGTATGAGAATACATACTTCATGGGGATAATCATCGCAAACCTCAGTGGGGAAGTCGCAAAAAGTCGACTTCAAGGGGAGTGTATCACGAATCTCTAATGGGTGAATAACACACTTCTTCCGAGAAAACCTGGAAAGAAATAGACTGCATTGAGAAGGAGGAATACTCGGGCGAGGGTATGCCTTCACTGGGGAAAATACTACAAAAATAAATTGTAGTTCAGGGAAAGTTTTGAACTCTGATCCAACTCCCAACTTCTTAGGGAAAACTCCAACATCTCTTTCCAAGGATAAAGAGAATATTAATGGGAACTAGGACCTTCTGATGTAAGTCCTCAATAAAAGCGATTTCGACTGGGGAATTACACAAATTCTTGAATAAAATAATTATACCCAAGCCACACGGGGGATACTACCGTCGAGGGTAACAATCTTCACTTGAGGAAGAGAAGGGCGTATTTGAATCATAAGCTTGAGGTTAAGAACTACACCGAAGAAACATTTCTGCAATACTCTATCATTTGGGATCAAAGAACCCTATATGGTTTTTGTCTATGCACACCACTCCAGAAAAACAGGAGACTTGCTTCACTGAGGCATAATAAGCATGTTGATCACGCATCTCTTCAAGAAAACTTGACTTGGGTAAAACTTCCATGGGGGAGAAAAGATATAAAATTTATAGAGACGATGAACGACAATCTTACTAGGGAGATAAATACCAACCACAGAGATGCAAGGTATAGAATTCAAGAGGATATCACAAAGGTATCTAGTACATAGAAGCAATTCTTCCCAGATTCATTGAAATTAATGGACTGCGCTGAAGAAGAAGATTGTACAGAATCGCGCTGAAACACACTTCTTAAGAGATTAGCCTTATAGAAGAGACAAACTCTTAAACAAACTCTCATCAAGAGTGATGACTACAATGGGGATTATGCATGGGTACACTTTCAATGGAGATAAAGAATTTTGTCTGGATGAAAGTATACCTTTACTCAGGATACAGGATTCTGTCTTGAGCAGAAGTGAGAATTCACTGGGGAGATTGAATCCCATTCTACAGAAATCCTCATGTTGGTCACATATAGACCTTTTTTGATTCACTTGTTGGTATGCTTCTTATCATAAAAGACTAACAATACTTGCAAAACAGAAATCGTGGCAATATGCCCCTGTTTGGAATGGAAATCTTCACTGAAGAATAAACAATCTGGACTACCAACCACTGGGTAAGGACTGCGATACAAGATTAAAACTTCATCATGTCAAGTCCGAGAAGAAATGCTACTGAAAAGTGGACTTTAGAGAAGATGCTACAAAAATAAATTGAAGTCCATTGAAAAGAAATCATCTTGACTTCAAACTGCTTCTGAATTTTCGGGGAGAAGAATCACTCTCCTCCTGCAGAGAAATGAGGAATGCTTCGCAGGCGAAAAAAATCTCAGAAGAGAAAACCCCTTAGTAGGCAGACTTTTGTCAAGTAGCAATGGATCTTTTATTGGGGAAATAAGTCCTTCTCGGAAACAACATTTCCATCACGAACTTTGTATGGGTAACAACCTCACATGCTCTTTGCGTTGCTGCTCGTATCCTATTGAGGATAACGATCTAACTTCGACTGAAGATAATGATCTTGACTTCTAATGAAGGAACATAAATAAATGGACTTAAGTCTCTGATGAGCCGAGGATAACAATCCCCACTTCCCGACATCATTTTCAAATTCATAAATTGTTTAGCATGCGCATGGAATTAATCTGATCAACCATTGAAGAGGAGAAAATGCCCCTGTATAATTTCTTGTCCCAGTCTATAAGGCCTTTGAAGAGAACTTCCCTGAGAGGACTTTCTAATATTTGTACCAACAAGATAAGTTTCCCCAGTGTTGTGAACTTCATAACACTGCCCCTGACTGACCAAAATGGGTTATGGTTTCAACCATGCCTGAGTGAATTCTTGTGCATCTGTAGATTCTGAAAAGATTCTCCTCTAATCAACGAATTCTCCAAGAGATTTGTCAAATCTCGACATAATTTCCCCAGTTTGACTGCACTTTGAGGGATAAAATCCCGATTTGAATGCCTCACATTGGATGAATACCTACTCGACAGGGTATTTAACATGATTGCCCCTGCTCAATAGAGTCTTGACAAACCTTTTCTTCATCTGATACTCACATAGAGCTGAGAAACTCGCGAAGTTATGAAGACAACACAACCTTAGGGTGGCTGGCTTTCATCTTGAAAGTAGGTTATTACATAATTGTACTTCTCAACTTGAATTGCATCATGTTTAAGAAAATATTTGAAGCAATACGCCCCTCGGGCTCCACTGAAAGTAACGCACCACTGCTTGACAGAGACTCTGGGCAATCAACTTTTGCAATCTATTTCATACTATTTCTGAAACTGGTATTCTTTTACTCAACAGAGTCAATAGAAAGTCTGCCCCCGATTAAGATCATTCTCACAAATGATTTACCTTTCACTTGCCTCTCAAAGCAATTTGTCCCTTGAGATAATCAACTTTTCATCTGATGCTCATTATGCAAGATTACTTGATGTTTAAGCATTTGTTCATATGCAAAGAATTTTTATTCTAAAAATGATAATTCTAATGCAAAGCTTATGTTTGTCTTCAAGTTTAAAAAACCTTTATTGAAAAGATCAAACAAAATTTTTTTGTACTGAAGAAATTTAAAAGATAGTGTTATACCAACTAAAAAGTTTTAGCAAGCCTCCTAGAAGCCAGATTAATGTATTCTCATTATGGAGTGTTTTCCAATTAACCCTTGCTTCAGTTAGGACTTTTAAGGGTTGTAATGTGGCCTGGTTCACGGTTTTAGGAAAAAAAATATTAAGGCTCAAAATTTATTTGGTGCCCACTCCTTTCATGATGTTATCCAGACCTACATTCAGTTAAACCAATATGAGCACTCATCTCTCAAGAGATTTGGTATGGTTGAGGGTTCAAACTAGGTTTCTTGGACAAGCTGTCACTCACCTCTTTTCTTTATTGGTATTTGATCACACGAATTTGTTCTTTGCTAAGGAGTTTTTTTTTGTAATCCTTTTTCACTTTTCGCGCTTTTCCCTTTCTTTTTGTTTTCCCTAACTTTTTCCTGGACAAATTCTTTTTGACTTTTACTCTGAAGTCCAGCGAGATGCCCTGACTTTTGCCTGAGCGACTTGCTTTTCAAGTTTCGACTTAGCTGGGATTTTTGTCTCTTTTTTTTCATCATTACATTTTGTTAGAACCAGTCATGTGACTTCGAATCATTCTTTGACTTGATGAAAAGGTGTAACTGCCTTGCTATTTGGTTGACGAGGAGTATCTGTTGTGGTATTGTCGTCTTTTGAACTTATGACGTACGAGAGATATCCACTGGGATATCGTCAATTGATGCACGCTGCTGATAAATAAGGATTAACCATTGATGTTTTGACTTTCCTCGGCCTCTTGATGGATAACCATTGTTGTATCCTTAGATGCGCACTCCTGAAGAGTCCTGAGCGCTCAATCGGATTAACTGAAATCTACCATGCCCCGGGTTATATGTGAGGGTTTTTTCTGAACAGAAAAGAAACTCCTACTTCAAGGCTCAAAGGGGTTAACGAGGGTTTCACTCCCTTATATCTCCAGTGTTTAGGAATTGAATTAATGCTTGTACATCGCCAACAGGGTTTTTATTCAAAAGCACGCCGTTTGAAATTCTTAGTATATTTATCGTCATCCTCACTCCAGAGGTTTTTGCTTTATTTAACAAGAGATAAGTATCAAAAAACAAAAATAAACATTAATGAGTGAGTACAAATGGATTAATTCAAGACAAACATATTCAATGCATTATGATTAATATTCAAAGATAAGAGAATTTTGCATACAAGAAAGTACTAAACCAAAACAAAGAAAGATTACAAATGAGAATGCAAATGTAATTTGAAATTTCCATGTTGAGGAGACTAGTCTCCATATGGACTTGTTGCTTCGGACGATGATCTGCCAGTCTTGAAAATAACTGAGTCAAAGGAGACCCCAAATCTGACTGGATGACCCGAAATTAATAGCCTTTGTATCAAGCAGGTCTCACACTTCATCTTTGAATGGTTTACAACCTTCAGTTGAATGACCATATGCCCCATCATGGTAATCACATTGGATTCCCTAAACAGATATGATGAATGATTTATCAAGCCAATTTGCATAAACTGCATTGCAACGTATCTTCTACTACAGAGAAGAAAGGCCAACCATCTTCTACTACACAAAAGAGAAATCCAACAACGATACCAAAGGATCTTCTACTATATAGAAGAAAATAAACTCTGAATATAGAATTCGGCCTTTGAGGTATTCTTCTTTCTACACAGTAGTGGATGCCCAAGGTCTCGATATCTTATACTTCTTTATCACAAAAGCATCACCCCATCTTCTAATTACACAGAAGAAGTATTCAGCTGAGGAAAATGAGCCTGAAACAGTTTTCCAAACATGGACTGAACCTTGGAAAAGAAGCCAGACAAGTACCAGACTTCATACTTCAACCCTTTGCAGTCTTCAATATTATAACCAGGTGCCCCAGAATGGGAGACACATCTAGCATTTTTCTCGAAATCAGGAGAGAAATTTGTGGGAAGATGACCCAACGCACGAAGTTTAATCAACTGAGCTTCCAACATACAAGTAACTAACTGTATACAAGGTATATAGATTGTATCAACCTTCTTCTCAAGCTTTTCTGTCACCCCTGGTAAAAACATTTTGCCCCATGGGTTCACTAGGAGACCAGAAACTAGTTGTTAACGAGAAAATATGAGAACACGAAGTTCCGGGTGAGACCCATAAAGTATCTCATTATTTGAAAAATGTCCCATAGACTGGGGATGAGTGACAGCTTCTGTAGAAACACCATATATAGGATCTCTTTCCCTTGTTGACATTGTCTTCAGAACTTCCATATCTGACTCAACTGAGTCTCTAAATGGTTATCTTTTCCCCTTAAGAATTTTTGACCACGGGCCAAGACCTGCATGTTCATAATAAACAAGCCCATCTGATTTTTTCATCTCATCATCTCATCTAATTGCCCACGAATTTGTTCCACGACTTTCTCATATACACTAGAGTAGTGAGAAGTCAAGATTCACAGTTCTGACAAGAAAATACCGAGTCTGAATAAGGATCCCCCATTCTGAGTACCTTTTGAGTACCTGTTATGGACGCATTAAGATGCATGTGGTGAATGAGCGGATGCAATGCCATGTTCAAAAATCTTTTTTATGCATACAATATTTCACTTTTTGCGTGTAAAATAAACATGTTATGATGCAAGGTGGAATAACATAGGTTGAAAAGCTCAGCGTGACAATTGTACAATCCACTGATTAATTGGTGTATAAATCTGCTGAATAATAAGGATATCACTGGATTAAAGGTTCGGAACCAATTTTATAACACAATGGAACCAAGTACCATGAATAACCATTGTATAATCTCTGGCAAAGTTGAATAGATCAGGATCAAAGGTCCATGACATAACCAAAGAATCAGGTCACCAATAGAACAATACGGTCACCATCAGAACATAATCACCATTTGTACCTGTAATAATCAAGTCCCTTCCCTCTCACGGAGAATACTAGGTCAGGGTAAGGTCGGGTAACCCAGAATCAATGGTACTCCTTAAAAACTATCGCCATATCACCTACGTGAAAATGATAGAACCTCATTGGTACCTCATCTGAGCGTGGACGACATGACGGTGTGATACGGTGGCAAAACCGACTGTTTATACTGGTTTTGAGTTTGTGTTTGCAAATGTTACGGTAAGGGAGAGTCGCCACCAACTTTTCTTTTATCCAAATTAACCAAAGTGTGAAAAGAATAAAAAAATACCTTTTCTAGAGTTTTCAGAGTAAGGGGGTAGATTATGGAAAGGGAAGGTGTTAGCACCCTTTCCATCCGTATTTTTCTACGGGCTCTTAGATGCTTAGCTCATTTTGAAAGTACCTTGTGCTTTGTGTGTTTTGAAAAATGTTTTGAAATGCCTTAGTGTGGCGATTTGCTTTGCGTTAACTCTTGTATCAGTCCTCAAGAGTGTTGACAAAGAAAATGTCTTTTTGAAAGTTATTTTTGAAATGTGTAGGTGTAAAAAAGTTTGTTTTACTTGAGCAAGTATTTAACAGCTATCTACTTGGACTCTAAAAGGCCTGTTATTTTCCTCCTATCCTTTAGAAAATGCTATCATACTATTAGTGAGTAGGTAGCCCTAGTCGTTGAATGTTTGAGGGACATTTGAAGGGACTTTACAGTCACGAAGGCAACTTGGCAAGGAGTTTTAGTAATTTTCCTAAAGTTCTAAGATCACTTTTTACCTAGGCAACATTGAGAGGGTCATCGGGGGACTTGTTATCTTTCAAGCTAGAGGACAATCACTAAAACTTATCACGTTTCTAGAATTGTGACCGTTTTCCGAAGGCAACCGAAGTGGAATACCCTAGAGGTGCGCATGTGTGATTGTGTTTAGTTCAACTATTTATCTTGTGCATTTAGAGTTTGCTAACATTTTCTTTCAGTCTTGTCATGCAATCCTAGTTACTAGCAGTTAATATAGATACAGGAATTTAAAGTGCGGAAAGTTAAATCCTACGCTATTACAATGCTTCGGGGGAGGGTATTTACATTTCCAAATGGGGAAAAATAAAGAAAGCGATAAAGTCCTATTTTAATCTATTACATTCTATCAGCAATTACAAAAAATATGAAAAAGAATAATAGAAAAAGAAATATATGAACGCGCGTGAATTGAGAAAAATACGTCTAAAACCCTGAAAATTTCTAAGTAAACAAGAAAATCTTTTTTTGGTTTTGTTTATTTTAATAAAATACAACCTAAGTATATTTAATTTTAATTTCAAGAAAAGGTTAAAATGATTAATTAATTTGTTTACAAATTAATTTTATTAATAAAAACTAATCTAATGTTTTTTGTGATTTTTTGATTTAAAGTTAATTTAAAACCAATAAAGAAATGAATAAAGCAAAATTAGAGATAGAAGAACCCTCCTTCGATTCAAAGGGAAAACGTGGCCTTTCGATTCAGGGAAGAGTGATGGGATTTCGATTTAAAGGAAGGTGCCTTTCGATCCAGGGGAAATAAATATCCTTTGATCTAATGAACGGATATTACCCTTCGATCCAGTGAAGGGATGTGGCTTTCGATCCAGAGGGTAATGTTGAAAGAGCCTGATGGATCATCTGTGAGGACACTGAACCTGCAAAGATACATTAGCAAAATAAAGATGCAGGACCTGGGTATCGAACCCAGGTCCTTCGATCTTGTGTGCATTTGGTCTATTCAGGCTAGATCTGCAGCAAGTGTTAGAAACAAAGAAAAATGCAGACCGGGTGTCAAACCTAGATCCTTAATCGAATGCATTACACATGTTAATATATCATGCAAATTTAAACTATGATCTCTTTCCCATTCTTACCAACAGTTGGAAGCTTCGATTTGGCACTTCTGGATGTAGAGATGCTTGCTTAGGGGCTAATGATTAGGAACACTTCCTGTAGAATTTAGTTAGAGAATAGAGTGTTGTTGATGACTCCTTCGATTGGGACTACTTATGAGGATTTTGATAGTTTTAATATGTCCTATGAGGCAGCGTGTGCGTGTGTATATGGTCTCCTCTTCTTTTTTGTCCCATTTTGCAATGTGTCCTACGCCTTGTATTTATAGGAGTGTGAGGGTGCATGAAAATGGCAAGGGACAGACATTTAACTAGGCTTTTAAAGTAATGATACAAGAATCAGACATATTAAGAGATTTCCTTTTTTTGAAATACTCATGCCTCTTTGGAATCTCGAATGATCCTAGACACCTTTGTATTTCGAATTCCTTCCAGCGTTGCTCTTCGATTGGCCTAGAGTCTTGATTCATAGTGTTCAGAAACCTCCTTATTAGAGCTTCTTCGATTGAGTCTATCTACTTTCCCTAACTGCTTGATTCAAACAACTCAAACGAAAACTTCATTCTGGCCAAATGAAACCTCCTTTGTTACCACCTTTGAATGCCATTGCACAAGAGGCCTAGGCCTAGCCACATGTAGGACCAAGACCCATCATAAGGAAAGTTTGTATTTAGTAACCATGTGTCCTGCGAATGGACCAATGAATTCTTCTTAGAAGGGATATCATGAATGCGCCATCGAAGGGACTAACATGTGTGTCGAAGTATGAAAAAACTGTTTCAAAGGGGACCATTGCCCAGTCGAAGCTGGAACAAAGGCAGCCAATGCCTTGTGGGTCAAAGGGAGATTTCTTCCTGGTGGATTGAAGGAAAATCTGAAGGATTCTTGGCCTTGTGTGTTGAAGGCAAGCTGAAGAGGGGGCCTTTGCCTTGTGAATCGAAGGCATGTTTGAAGCAGCCCTTTTGTTTTACGAATCGAAGACCGATGAAAGGGGCCTTTTGCCTTGTAGATCAAAGGCAAGCTGATGGGTCTTTACCTTGTGAAACCAAGGCAAGCATGAGGAAGCTTTGTGAATTAAGCTTGATCTAAGGAGATTCAGCGCCCAACCAAAGCTTGTGGGCCAATGCTTTGTCGAAGGGTTTTAGGAGCCCAGTCGAAGCTTGTTGTTATTCCAATCGAAGGACACTGTTTAGATACCAATCGAAGGACATTGTTGAACTTCCAATCGAAAGACACTTTTTTCTAACATTCAAAAAATTTCTTTTATTTAGGCAAGTGTTTGTAACCACCCATATAAGAGAAAAGAACCTTGGGAAACATGAGAGGGAAAATTTTGGGGTACAACAGGCAGCAAAAGTGAAACCTACGTCAACTAGTCTTTCATGTTCCACTCTATTCCTAGGGTCCATATGGTTGTTACTTGGCCTGGGTATTGGGCCTTTTACCTCTTGTAACACCCACTCAATCATGAAAACAGATCCAGTACAACAGTATCACTAATATATGGAAAGCGATAAAATGCAATGCAAACATATGCTCAAATAAACATATACAAAATGAACAAGCTACAAAGCATAAAAATAAACACCCAAGGAAAAAAAAACAAGAGCTACGATTGAGTCTAGGATGGACCAGCAATAGGTCAATCTGTCCCCAGTGAAGTCTTCAGCTGAAACAACTGGCTAAACAATCAACTGATAATGAAATCAATGAAGTCGCCATCAAACGTTTTTTATCCCACGAGAGGGGAAAGATAAACATTGAGTAAACCTGAGAAGGGTGAAATCAAGGTCAAATTATTAAGAGATCGGGTAAGGGAGTCTGTTATACGAAGGGAAGGTATTAGCACCCCACACGTCTATAGTACTCTACGGTATCCACTCTTCTTATTCTGATCAAAGGGTATGTAAGAATCTATATTTAAAATATACACGGAATGCATGCAAAAGAAAAGAGAAAATAATATAGGGAAAATAAAATTGTGCTCGTTCGGGCCCTACCCCAATGCCTACGTATCCCTTTTAAGGGATCAGAGAAGCCGTAGTTCGGTTTCAAATGTTTTTGTTGGTTTAAATTTTTTAATGAAGAATATTAATTTCGCCTTCTACCGCAACTCGACCTTTGGAAACTTACGCGTCAACACAGAAGAGAATTACCTTGTTCTTTTGAAAAGATTTTAAAAGAAAAGCCCGTAGGCAAAACAAGTTTATGTTGGTTGGTGTTTTTACTGCAGATAATAGCTAGTTAATCTCAAGAGAGAGATATTAGCCATTTCTCTACTTATTCATGAAATAAGTATTTGAGACTTAAACCATACCAAAGCTTAGAATAGGAGAACAATAAGACCGAGAAGAAACCCTCTTATCATCTCTCATATTTAACAAAGGTATGATTCTCATCAGCAATCTGTAAGTGTTTTGAAGTTTGAAATAAAAAGAAGTTTTTGTTTTAATGCAAATGCAAAAGGGAGAAAAATTATCTGAGGGAGACTAACCTAGATATATCCCTAAAGTTATCATATAATGATTAATCCTAAGGTTTAGTTTTGAAAGGGAATTTCTATCCTATGTTAGCATGCATGGATTCCTATCCTAATGTCTATCTCAACTTGATCTCTATAGATGAATCAAGAAGTCCTAAAGGAGTATAGAAAGGGTCTAGAACCTAAAACTATGTTTATCTCCTGTCATCATCTTTAGTTGAATCGAGAGCTCCTATAGGGACATGCCGATGGTATATCATCTCAAAACATGCACACAAAGATAAAATCAAGCAAGCAAGCCAATAAGCTCAAGAGAGCACACCTAGAGAGATCCTATCTAGACTAGAATACCAAATAAAGTCTAACAAAACTATCCAATGGGGAACATGCAATGAGAGAAAAGTCGTGATATCAATTTCTAAATTGAGTGACTCATCAATCAACAAAAAATCAAGGAAAGCAATAAAACCCTATATGAGCATGCACTGAGAGCGAAGTTGTGATCTCAATTTCTAAATTGAGTGACTTATCGATCAACAAGAAATCAAGGAAAGTGATAAAATCCTATAGGGAGCATGCACTGAGAGCGAAGTCATGATATCAATTTCTAAATTGAGTGACTCATCGATTAACAACCAAGGAAACAAACACAAGCACAACACATATAGCAAATGAAGTGAGGAATGCCTGCTACAGGTCTTTAAATAGCGACTTCGAGCGCACACTGTTTATTTCCTGCTTCCTACTTCACATGATTTCTAGAAAGCGATATAAGCTGAAATGAGATAAACAAGGGAAAATACCAAACGAACAAAAGTTCATAGCATGGAAGGTAAAGCAGAGAAACCCAGAAAAATTTGAGTAAACTTCACCAAGCAAAGAAAAGTGTCAAAAATCAAATGTCCGGGATAAGTCTTGAAGCAGCATCGATGTGAAAATAAATTACAATCGAAATCTCAAGCGCATCTGCATATTTCACAATAAACCTGCATGAGACTCAAATCTCAACAAGCAAAAGGTGAATTACCAATCTCAAGTAATCGAGCAATCGGGATTTAATTCTTAAAACTAAATAAAAAATCTAATAAATTTTATTTTTGATTTTATCATTTTTATCATATGAAGAAAGGATCAAACAAATATAAATAATTCACAAAATTATTAAAAATAAAATATTAAAAGAGTAAACTCAGGGGGTGTTATGCTGACGTCAGGTGGTGCTGAAACAGTATGACTGTTAGGCCCAAAACTAACTGTCTAGGAGCAGGCCTTTTTGGTTCCAACTACATCAAGTATGCCAAAAAAAATAACTTGCTTGGGGGTGTAATCTTAAATCCAGGATGGCCGGCTAAAGCCCAGCTCAAAAGATCCATAAGCAACTTTTTTGTGTGCAAGAATCAATTACCAAAAAAAACAAATGGTCTCGTGGAAGCAAGAATCGTCCAAGGAACACAAAATCATTCAGTCCAAATCACTAACACCCTCTTCCAATTCTGATTCCCTTAATCACACTTTCAAATCAATTAACACTTAATCGCAATTAAATGAACAAAAGGATAAACAAAATGTAGAATTCAAGTGTTGTGGGTTAAGAAGTTGTGTGACTCTTAGAGTCTTTATCGCGAAACCTTCCCCGTTTCTGGAAATGAAGGCACTTTGGGGCTTCTTCTAAATGATGCACCACAGCAGTATGATCTGGTTCCCCTCTTCTCCGACAATTCTTCTGCAATGTTCCATCACGTTTCTCCATCAGCAGCCTCCTTTTATCCCCAATTGTGACCGATAATCCTTAATTCCTCTCTAAATCGAAACCCTTGGACGTCCTAAAGCTTCAATTAAGAAATGTCGACACTTCTACTCAAGCAAACACCATGGGAAATAAGTCTTGTATTTTCCGGCGAAGAACTCGAGTAAGCTTCTTCCTTCCTTTACTCTTCTTCTTCTTTTGTACCTATATTCACCTTTTTCTTCTTCTGTGATTTCCGAATCTCTGGTTTTCGCGGTTTCAACTACGCGTTGTTGTTACGCAGAAAGAAAGATAATAAAGATGATTGAAGGTACGGTGATGATTGATGGTGATGGAAATCTTGATGCGATGCGATTCGTGTTGTTGCCGTAGATACGAACAAAGATTTGATGTTGTCTAAGAGGATGATGATGAAGATCAATATTGTTGCTGAAAAAAGAGATTGAAGAGGATGTAGTGCAGCTTTTGCAATGAAGCAAAGAAATTGCAGCGATAAGGACTTGATGTTGTTTGATAGAGACTCGAAGGGGATTGCAGAACGGTTAGAGTCGTTGAAGGTGGAGCTTGAAGAACGATTGCTTGGAGGTTGATGATGATTATTGACGGGGCGTGAAGATTATTGAAGTTTGTGGCGCTGTAATTGTGAAACTGATGAAGAAGATTATGGAGTGCCGAGAAAGAGCGAAGGTGATGATGATGATTGAGGAACAACAAGAGATTGTTGAAGAGTGAAGGTTGAAGATAAAGATTGTAGAGAATTTCTCAGAGAGAAAGATTGGAGAATTTTCTTGTTTTTGGTGACTCCTATGAGAAGAAGCATCAAAGGTGTGTTTTTATGTTATATATTTCTATTAGAACTAAAAGTTAGTTAGAAAATGAATTCAATCCTGGCCTTTGGTTGTTGAATTTCCGTTAGGGATCTGGATGGCTGTGATCTATTAGCAGCATAGTCTTGGGAGGTTAAAAATTCTGTTAGGAAGTTAGTTAGGTGGTCAAAAATATTTTAGAAATTGGTTAGTTGCTGAGCTGGAAATTCTGTTTTGGTTTAATTTTATTTCTGATGCAAGGCTTTTGCTACCTGTTTTCTATTATGATTTTATGTGTTACTCAGCTCCCTCTGAATTTATGATTTTCTTTTACACTGTTTGATCTTATAATTTTATTTTTCTGTTTCTAGAGTTGGGATGCATGATCACGGGTTTAAGATAAGCTAATGAGGTCATGATATGATAAACTGGTTTATGAACGACTAGCTTAACCGATTATATTAATGTGTTACTCTATTCTTGTTGGTTTTCATGGACTAGTTCAATATGAAACCTTTTTTATTGATTGTTTGTAGGGCGATTTCCAAGTATCCAGCAAGGTTTATGTTGAAGCAATATAAAGATTATAGTGAAGAGGTAAGGTTAAACAATTGGATTTCGTGGAAGACATGTGAATATTAGGCTTTGGTGTTGTGTAGGATTTTTATAGTTTCTTTTGTAACATGATGGTAAAGTTGTAATGGAAATGTTTTGAATGTCATCTTGTATTGCAATGTAGCATAGAATTGGTTAACCTTGAAATGTAACTTTGAGAATTCAATGATAATTTCTTCAATGTACCATTCTCTTCCAAATTGATTTTAAAGTTCCAAGTTCTTTTCCTCCAATATTTCCTTTAAACGCCTTTGTATGAATTAAAATAATCATGGCATGAATCCAAAATATTTGCAAGGTAACTAAAAAGAGACTTGAATCTTTAATGAGTTCTTGAATGACTATTCAGATGACACTTTGATTGTTGGATAAAACAAGTGAATTTGATACATGCCTTTTTATACTTGTAAATTGAATTCTAAGAAATCCCACACAAATATTTAAGAACTTTTATTCACTCCAAATCCTCTTCAAATCTTAATGAATTAATTCCAATCAAATTGCAACTTCAATGAATCCCTAATTCAATTTAATTCCTCAATCTAAACCAAACTTGTGTGTCAAGAAACAAGCTTTTGAAATAATGACGCCTTGAGCATAACGGACCTTCAAACTCAACAACTTCTATCATGGTTCGACAGTGGTGTTAACACAACAGCAAAGCCTTGAGGAAATCTGGAGAATGAATATAGGAATATGGAAGATAGCCTTGACTTGAAAATCTAATGATCCTCAGTTGAATATTAACAAAACTCCACCATGTTAAAACATAAACCTTGATAACTCATAACCCTAATCCACATGCTTCCTGAAGTAACTTGGAAGATGGCTTTGTCTTGTTTCGAACTTGGACACTGGCCTTGCAATTTTGAATGAAACTCGAGTTATGCCTTGAAATTTATCGTAATCATGAACAAATCTTCCATCCTTAGAATGTGTAAACATTTACCAAACTTGAATCAAAATAAACACTTGAATGGATCTAGAATGCACATGCCTTGCAAATTTTAATTGGAATTTATGATTTTGTCTTTAATTTAGAAATAGAGCATGAATGAATTACTTGTACTTTAAGAAACTTGGATTATCATGACAAGTCTTCAATTCCAAACTTCAATGAAAAAAATTCAAATTAACTAGAGCCCCTAACTTCAAATTCCAAATTATCTTGTCTCATCGAAGTCCATGCCCCTAATGAATCTTGTAGAAGATAAGGCTTGAAGTATATAGAAAACATGATCACTTAACTTTTAAACCTCAGGGTATTTTATTGAATGAAATGTATGCCATGTTAGTGACCTAACGGAATATATGTAGATGAATGAATGCAAAATATAAGCCAGAATAAAAGAAATTAGGAGGGAAAATTTTGGGGTGCAACACTAGGATGAAGAGTACAGTTGCTTTTGAGGTTGTCTTTGCTCTACTTGGTTATGGGTTGTTCTTATTTCCGAACGTCGACAACTTTGTGGATATCAATTCCATCAAGATCTTTTTCATAGGGAATTTTATTCCAACATTATTAGGATATGCCTATTACTCCATTCATCTTCAGGATTCTTATCATGAAGGGATGATCATTTGCTGAACGCATTTGTTGTATCAGTGGTTTATTTCTCACTTACCTTGGTCCGATGCTTTTTGGGATGTTAAGAATGAACCTCGTTGGGCTCCGAAGATTATGGTCGTCACTAATTCAGTTATTGTTTGGTATCATCAGGCT
Organism: Vicia faba; assembly: GCA_948472305.1. NCBI lineage: Eukaryota > Viridiplantae > Streptophyta > Magnoliopsida > Fabales > Fabaceae > Vicia > Vicia faba. Next base: position 195,879 of record CATIWC010000561.1, read on the forward strand.
TACTATGATGTGGAGATTGTCGATATTTGTGGTATTTTTCCCAATGTACCTCTTCTTGGTACAAAGGGAGGAATTAACTACAATCCCGTTCTTGCACGACGACAACTTGGATATCCGATGAGAGATAAGCCAAATAGTATTCATATGAGTGGTTTATTTCTCAAAGAGGGAGATGATCATAAGAAAGATAAGGAGGAGATTGGAAAGGCTTGGCGCCATATTCACATGAAGAGTAGAAAGGAGTTGGGGCCTAGAAGAGCAGTTCCTTTTGAGCCTTATCTTTGGTGGGTATAGGAAAGGAAAATTCAGTTAAAGATGCCATATTCCCGTGAAGAACCTATGCCTGATATGTTTGTGAAGACAACACCTCCCCTTTTGAATAATGTGGAAGAGCTTCAGCTTGCCCTAGTTAGGATGCAGCAGGAGAAGGAGGCCTAGAAGAATAAATGTCAGACTTTAGAGATATCCTACTGAGCAGACTTGAAGGAGAAGGATGACCTAATTGAGATTCTTGAGAGTCGTGCCATAGAGACGATGGAGAAGAAAAGGTATTTATTTTCCTCTAGAGCTTGATTAGGACTTTTTCATCCACTTCCCGACTCTGGTGATTGGAAAGGGGTCTCCGACAGATATGCAGAAGAGAACAAGCAGTTGAAGACTCAGATTGCAAGACTCATAGGAAAGCGTCAGTGTATGGAGGATATTCATCAACTTTGCATTCTTATGAGTTTAGATTGTATATTTTCTTGTACTTGGGATTGTTGAAACTTGTACTAAAAAGTTGTAATCCATTTTGAGGTTATTATAATGAGATTTTCAGTATTTCAAAATATGTTAATACTTTGGTATTTGTGAATCGTCTATAAATCTTTGAGTCCCTTGAAATTTTTAATAAAAATAAAATAAATCATGTGAATTTCATGTCATGCATCATCTTGTACATATTTCTTGCATTTATGTTCATACCCAAGTGTCTTACTGAGTTTCTCTACTTCGTTCAGCAAGCTGTCTCACCGGTACAATACTGCTCATTTCGTGCCTAAGAAAAAAAATTCTTGATTAGTCTTGTGCATGTGATGACCATCATAATTCTCGTTACCTTAATTGGATTGTCTGAATGAAAAAGGAGGAAAGTCGAAAAGAAACTTAAGTACAAAGCATAGTTAGAGAGGAATCTCAAGTGTAAAATGTTCTTACAAAAACTCTTCACGTCATGTGAATACCAAACAAACTACCTCTTGAACTATGTAAACAAAGGCCTCATGTATGAGTACCAGTGTGCTGTGAATTTCATGAGCTATTGTAATAGTCGCTTAAGGTCAAGCAACAGTTTAACTTTAAGGGAGTTTAATCGGTGGTTTTTACATCTTTATTTACCATTTATTTTATTCATATTTTTTTATATTGCCAAGTGTTTCATTTCGTTCTTCTACATTTTATGTGTTGGTTGTGTGTTTTACTGTTTTTAGGCTCACGTGAATAAATAAGGACAAATAAGTGCGAAAAGTGCAAAACTCAAAGTTTCGGAAAAGTTTCCAGCATGCTTCAGAAGGTCTGACACGACCGACCGTGTCAGCTAACACTGCCCGTGTCAGCCAATGCGCTGATTGATCAGGATCATTAGTAGTTTTCACTAAAAAATTCATAATAGGAGCTACGAGAATCGGATCAACATGTTCTGATATTTGTTGGAAAGTTGAGAGAAAGAGCTATAAATTTCAAGTTGAAGTCAGAAGCTGATTCAAAGTGTAAGAGCCTCGAAAACATCATTTAAGTTGCAGACTTTAGAAATTAAGTTGTTTCGGGTCGTTTTACGGGCCTAATTTATGTTTCCGACTATGTGAGTTAGTAGTGAAAACCCTTAATTGGTTTATACGACTTTTTGGCAAGTGAAGAAGGAGGAGTGAAGATTGGAGAAAATAAGGGTTTCGGTGGAAGGATATTTTAATGAACGGAAAGGATTGAAGATCAAATTTCTCTCCAATACTTGTAATGTTTACAATTTATCTTTTGTTTTCTTTGAATAGCATGAGTAGCAAAACCTCCTGATGCTATGGAGTGTCCCTGATTTGATTTTACAATGACTGTGAATTCCTAATTTCAATAATTTATTGGTTTTTCATATTCAACTTAATTGTATAATGTTTTTATGCTTTCTTAGTCAGACATACAAGGATTGATTTATGTTTAACAATTATCTAGACCCCGATTGTTAGGTTTTTGTACGATTAGACTATAGTAGATATCACCTAGTACTAGCGATACCCTATAGTTACCAGTTAACTCTTGATAAAAAAAGGTTGGGTTTTATCATAAATTTATGAGGACTTTGGATTTAGGATGAATGTTCCAAGGTTTTCTCACTAAAGACATATGGGAAAATAATCTAAAGAGCAGTAATTGAATGTTATGACCTTGTTGAAGAAATCAGGATTCAAGGTTATTATAGAGAAAATTATACACTGACCCTAGCATGCTCCTCATATCTGTCAAAACAGTCCTTCGCATCAATTTATTTTATTCGCAATCATTTTATTTTAGAAAATCAAACCCAAGCGATAGGTTTTGCTTAATTGAACAATAATTTGAACTCGATATTTATACGCAATCCATGAGATGGACATTCGGGGAACTTTCCTCATTACTACTACATAGGAAAAATAATACACTTGTTATTTTATCGATCATAAATATTTGATGATGATACTAAGTATATTATACAGACAAGTGGCCTTGATAAAAAAAAGGAAGAAAAAATGGCGCAAAAATTAATACCAGCACAACCCCATTGTGTTATCTAACATAGTCATTTTAGCCCAGACCCCAAGACCATAAAAAGAACAAAACTCAATTTGAAACAAGGCATGATCATGTTTATCCAACATGAACGTATTTATTGGCTTCATAGGTTTTTAGAAACTTGATTTTGACTCCCCATACCTCATCTTTATCATTCTAGCTTCCTCTCCTCCATTATAAACTTACCTTTCTAACCTCTTAAAACACTTTAATCTCCCAAAAACTCAATTTTCTCCTCACCTTTACAACACTTATAACCAAAAATGCATCACAATAAAAAAATCCACCATTTTTAACAAAAATAATCTTCTCCAAACAAACCTCAATATTATTGTTAGAAGTAATTCATATTCATAAGTTGTTATTAGTCAGAAGCAGAAGCTTCTGAGATTGTGTCTCAGAAGTATGTTTAGCATTTGGGGTCCTAGTTCATTTTGTTAACTTAGCTATTAAGTTTACATTTGCCAGTGCCTACCTAGAAGTTTATTTTGTGTATATAACCAACTTTGTAACTAAGGTTTTAAGTATGAATTTAACATAGAATTTCTTCCTGAACAAGTTTGTTGTAGCCGTCTTTCTTTCTCTCTCTTCTTCCAAATTCATTTTCATCTTTAACCTTTGTGCACCAACAATTGGCATCTAGAGCTCTACTTTGATTCATAGGGAAACACGAGTGTATGTGAGGCATGTGTGATTTGACTTTAGTTTTTGAATTCACATTGAATTCATTATCAGAATCATAGCAGAATTACATTTCTTGATTTTGTGGGGTCGGGAAACACGAGTGTTTGTTGAGATCTAAATTTGAGTTTTAGTGCATAAAACAAAGAGGAGCAATGAAAGAAGTTTGAATACTAAACTTCTGGTGTTTTATGGAAATAATTGGAATCGATGGATCATTCAAATGCGTATGTTATTTGGTGCTCAAGATGTGATTGATCTTGTCAATGGAGGTTATGCCCCAGTTACAAAAGATGCGGCAGGTGAATAGAGAGACGCACGGAGAGAAACAATGAATAAGGATTAAGATGCATTGTTCTACATCCATCAATGTGTGGATGCAAATGTGTTTGATAAAATTGTTGATTCAACAACAGAGAAGGTTGTGTGGGATATAATGACAAGGTGTTACAATGGTGATGCGTCAGTGAAGAAGGTGAAGCTTCAATCCCTACATAAGCACTATGAGAATCTCAACTTGAAGAATAATGAGAAAGTAACTGATTATATTTCTACAGTGATTTTGATCATAAATGAGATGAAATATTGTGGAGAAACCCTTTCTGAACAAGTAATCATTAAGAAGGTATTGATGTCTCTTACTAATCATTTTGATTACATTATTTTAGAAATTGAACATTCTAATGATCTGAGCACCATGAGAATTGAAGATCTGCAAAGCAGTCTATAGGTGCAAGAGTTACATCTGACTGAGATAACTTCTGAAAGAGAGGTTGAGCAGGATCTGAAAGATTCTTTTATCAAGAAGGACCAGAAGCATTCTTCGTCATAAGCAAAGAAGATACATGGTGGAAGTTCTCAAAATTTTGAAGCCTCTAACTATGATGATAAGAAGTATCATAAGGGAATGAAGAAGTTTGACAAGAAGAAGGATCGATGTTACTGTTGTAAATAGTTTGGCCATTTTGCTAAAGATTGTTAGTCAAACAAGGAAAAGAGATCAGAAGAAGCACATAGCCAAAAGAGATTCTAATAATGAACCTATGTTATTGATGGATTCTGAGTCTGATGGTAGGTGTTTGGTAGATTGGTGGTATATGGACATTGGCTGCTCAAATAACTTAACTAGGAACAAACAATGGCTGGTTGATTTTGACTCCAGAAGGTGGACAAAGATCATATGTGCTAATGTTAAGTACCTTAATTCAGAAGGTATATAAAATGTCAATGTCAAAGTGAAAAATGGTAAGATCGTTCTGATCAAGGATGTTTTGTATGTTCCTGAAATTAAGAGCAATATGATGTGTAGGTTAGGTCATTGAGAAAATTTCTCAATTGTTATGAAGGACAATCTCTTGAAGTTGCATGATTCCGATCAAAAGTTGATTATGCAAATTAATAAGGGAAGGAACAGAACATTCAAGGTGAATGTGGAGACAGCTGAAACTGAATTCCTTAGTGCAGAAGGTACAGAAGGTGATAGTAAGTTGTGGCACAAGAGATTGGGGCATCTGAAATTCAGAAGTATAGGGCATATGAGTTCTAAAAAGCCGGTACATGGAATTTCAATGATTTGTGAAGCGTGAGAATTCATTTGAGGTATGAGTGAAAGGAAAGCAACTCAGGTTGCCATTTGCGTCAAAATTATCCCCAATATCAAAGCTTGCTTTAAGAGTAGTGCATTATGATGTATGTGGATCATTTCCAAAACCTTCACTTGGAGGAAACAAGTATTTTGTGTCGTTTGTGGATGAGTTCACAAGAATGACATGGATAACACTCATTAAGTGTAAAAATGAGTTGTTTACCGAGTTTTAGAAGTTCAAGGTGAAGGCTCAGAAACAAAATGGTTAGCAGTTGAAAGTTCTGAGAACTGACGGTGGAGGTGAGTATAAATCTACAGAGTTCGAGAAGTTTTGTGAGGAGAATGGAATAAAACATGATGTTACTACTTCATACACTCTATAGTATAATGGTCTTGCTGAAATAGGAAATTGGACTTTGGTTGATATGTCAAAGAGCATGCTGAAAGAGAAGAAGTTTCCTCACACTTTGTTAGGAGAAGCAGCTGCCACATCAGTGTATATGCTCAACAGGTGTCCAATGAAGAAGTTGGAGGAAATTTTTCCTTTGGAAATTTGGATTGGTGATAAGAAAAGTGTGATTCATTTCAAGGTATTTCGTTTTGTTTGCTATAAAAAGGTTCCAGGTGCTAAGAGAAAGAAGTTGGATGATAGAGGCAAAGTGATGTTACTAGTGGGGTACCACAGTACAGGTGCTTATAAGCTTTATTGTCCAATCACTAATAAAATAAAAGTTAACAGATACGTCATTGTGAAGGAATCAGAAGCATGGGATTGGAGAAAGTCTCAACCCAATTTTGGTGGAGTGTCAACACTTGAGTTAGATTTTGAAGATACTTCAGAAGGTTCTGAAGATGAGTCAGAACTTGAAAGTTCTAAAGACGAGTCAGAAGATGATTTTTAAGGCTTTGAAGATGAGTCATAATTCGAAGGTGATTGTGATGGAAAATATGATTTTGATCCAGATTCTGACGATGATCCAGAATCTACTGCTAATCATGCTTCTAAAAGCGAAACCTTTGAAGATGTAGGTTCTGGAGGACAAGCTTCAGAAGTTGATCATGTTTCTGAAGGTATTACTTCTGAAAGTGGTGGTTTCGGAAGAGGTACAAAAGCTAACACAGTTCCAGACTATGTAGAAGATTCATAATAAGTTCATAGGCCATAAAGAATCAGACAAATACCAAGAAGGTTTGCAGAGTTTGACATGTTGCAAGACACTGAAGTATATTCCGAGGGAGAAGTCATTCAGTGTGCAATGTTAGTAAATTCTGAACCAGTGGGTATTTAAGAAACTCTCAAGATGAAAGTGTGATTGAAGTCCATGAAAGAAGAACTTGAGAATATAGAAAGAAACAAGACTTGGGAATTGACTAAGCTTCCAAAGGAGAAGAAAGCCATCAGTGACAAATGAACTTTTAAGATAAAGTTGAAGTCAGATGGACCAATTGGAAAAGACAAAGCCAGGTTAGTAGAAAGAGGTTTTTTTACTGAAACCAGACTTATATTACATTGAAGTGTTTTTAGTTGTAGCCAAACATGAAAAAATTTGAATGGTGATTGCCATAGTTGCTAATAGAAATTAGCATTTGATAAATCTGGATGTGAAATATGATTTTCTGAAAGGTTCGTTACAAGAAGAGGTATATGTGTCACAACCTCCTGGATTTGTTAAAAAGAACCAAGAAGGGAAGTGTACAAGTTGCATAATAGCCTTGTATGGATTAAAACAAGCGCCCATATGTTGGAACTTGATGATTGGTTTATTTTTCAAGAAGCGGGGATTTTATAAGTGTGAGATGAAGTATGGTGTTAATGTCCAACATACTTCTGGAGGAAATATGATTTTGATGTGTCTGTATGTTTATGACATATTGCTGATAGGGAGTTGTTCTGTGGAAGTAGTAAAGTTCAAGAAGGTGCTGATGAATGAATTTGAAATAATTGACCTAGGAAAGCTGGTATACTTTCAAGAGATGGGGGTATTGTACTCTCGGAAGGGTATTATTTTGCATCAACTGAAGTATGAACTTGTTCTTCTGAAGAGATTTGAGCTAATGAATTGCAAATCACAAGCTTATTCTGATGTTGAGGGTGATAACGTAGATGCTACAACTTTCAAACATTTGGTTGGCTTGTTGAGGTATCTGTGTAACATCAGACCTGACATTTGTTATACGGTGGGAATAGTGAAGAGGTTTATGAACAAATCAAAGTGGTCACATTACCAAGTTGTTGTCAGGATTGAGGTACATTAAAGGGACTATGAGGTATAGAGTGTTTTTCCCTTTTGGTGCTAAATCAAATGTAGAGGTAATATGCTATTCAGACTCTGATTGGTGTGGAGACAGAGTTGAAAGAAGAAGTACTTCTGGATTTTTTTCAAGTATCTGAGAAGTCCCATTTCTTGGTGCTCCAAGAAGCTGCCTGTGGTTGCATGGTCAACTTGTGAAGCTGAATACATTGCAGGTGATTTGACTGCGTGTTAAGTTGTTTGGCTAATGAGTTTGTTGCATGATCTAAAGATCAAGGTTAACAAACTTGTGAAGTTGATGATTAAAAACAAATCATCTATAAGCCTTACCAAGAAACTCGTGTTGCACAGGAGAAGAAAGCACATTGACACGAAGTTCTATTTTCTGAGAATTTAAGTCAAGAATGGAGTGTTAGAAGTTGCACACTGTAGCACCCAGAAGTAACTTGCAGATGTTCTGCCAAAAGCTGTCAAGATTGAACACTTTATCCGCTTGAGGGATGTAATCGGTGTTGCAAAATTTAGATTGTTGAATATGAACTAAAGGATGGTGTTAGAAGTAATTCATATTTAGAAGTTCTTATTAGTCAAAAGCAGAAGCTTCTGAGGTTGCATTCCAGAAGTATGTTTAGCTTCAGGGCTCCTAGTTCGTTTTGTTAACTTTTTAGCTATTAAGTTTACTTTTGTTAGTTCCTACATGGCAGTTTTTTTGTGTGTATATAAATAACTTTGTAACTAGGGTGTTAAGTAAGAATTTAACATAGAATTTATTCCTTAATAATTTTGTTGTAACCGTATTTCTTTCTCTCTCTTCTTCCATCTTCATTTTTATCTTTAACCTTTGTGCACCAACAAAAATACCTAAAACTACAAAATCCCCTAATTGAACAAGTACTTGATTCAGTGATCACAAGTGCATAACTCTCTCAATTTTTAATATTTTTAGTTGGTTATTTTTTCTATGGATTCTTATCATCATCTACAACAACTTCTCTTCACATAACAAGATCCAATTGTGCAAAGAAAGTCATCAAAAGTTGAAAGGGGTTCCAAGTCATTTTGACACTCTCTGAGCTAGGGTTTACTGACTTCTAAGGACCATATCTTGCTTATTTTTTGAGATTTTTGATTGATTCTAAAGCCATGATTCTCTTAGAATATTCCTTAACAACTTCTCCTCAAGGATCTAAGCCTAATTTTAAATGGAAGATCACTAATGGTTGAAGAAGATTACAAGTCCTTCGAAAAGGCTATCAAATTCTCTTGTGTGACTTCAAAGGATCATAACTTGGATAGTTTTTATCTCCTTGAGCTCATTATTTTTTCAAAATAATCTTTGGGATGTCTACTACAATTTTGTTTCAAGGTGCTAGGCTTGAAAATGCTTGGAAGTTTGTTTAAGGATTGAAAAGATTATAGGTCATTTGTGAATTTACGCAAATTTGTTCATCATCTTCGGAAGACCATAAATCTTTCAATTTTTATGATATATGAGTGATTTCAATTCCATAATTCAATTCAAAGGGTCTACTTCATTTCATCTTCAAGGATCAAGATCAAATAGGGTGTGTAATTTGAAGAACATTGTAGGTCATTTTGAAGCCCATACTTTGAAACTGAGATTTCACTTGTAGTCGGAAGTTAATTTGGTTACGGTGTTTTCTAATCATCAAATTGATGTGTCATTATTATCTAAACATGTTTAACAAACTTTCTTGGACCTGTTTAAGCCTTGAAACGCAATAATTGTGTGAGTTTTGATGCTAAGCAAGTCACATTTTTCTCACCTTCAACCTCCACTCAAATTCCCTCCAAACCTCACCATTTCTCTCAATTCTCATTTCCATTCACTCCCCTATAAATAGAAGACAACATTCTCTTTAATTTCTGAAGCATTAGAGAGCCAAACAAGTCCTATTCATATCCCATACGAACTCTGAATTTGTATCTTCGTTTTCTTCATTTCTCAACCACATTCACCTAAATCTCCATTGAGTTAGCGTCATTGAACTTATCTAAAGGTAACCACGCTCTTACCACCATGAACCGGGCATTAAATAAAGCATACCAAGTGCAGTTTCAGAGCTCTGAAGTTGAACTTCCACAGGTAAAATTCTTCACCAATTCTCTTCAAATTTCTCGCTACAATGCAGCTCTTGGTTCACTAATTCTCATAGCATAGTTCATTTTCAATTGTAACTAGGTTTGGTACTTCTGTTTTTAAATCCCTTTTCAAATTTTTCTTTTGGTTTTTTCCGAAGTGACTAAGCTACCATAAATATAAATTTTTGCGAGGGTACTGTCATACCCCAAGTTTTGATCTAAGATCCCAGCTTCATTTGATTTCTCATATATATATATATATATATATATATATATATATATATATATATATATATATATATATATATATATATATATATATATATATATATATATATATATATATATATATATATATATATATATATATATATATATATATATATATATATATATATATATATATATATATATATATATATATATATATATATATCATCAAAGTCATGAGATACAATTGGTTTTTAATCAGCTCGCCTTCGAGCATTGCTTATGAAGAGATTATCAAGTGTTGCAAACATCTTATCTTATACATCACTAACATATAATCAAATACAAAGGTGTATGGATTGTTTCTTTGTTTTCACATGCAGAGACAAGTCTTAATCAAGAGCGTCAGGCATTACACCTCAATTAGGGTTTATGATCCCTTAAGTGTTCAAGTATTGATGGATCACTAATTCTCAAAGTCTATATCATCAAAGATTAATCTCTAATCTCAAAAGCAAACTCCATATTTCATCATCACTGGTCCACATGTGCGTCAATATGCCTTGGAATGCAAGGAAATATCAAGTTTGCAAGTTAATTCAAATCACTTCGACCAAACGTCAAATTTTTGCAAGATCAAGTTCAAACGATCATTACTTCTTCATTATTTAATATTTTTGAATGGTTGTTTTTGCGTATTGTTGTACCCCAAATTTTGACCTAAGATATCATCTCCCATCTGCATCATTACATTACAAGTGTTTTGATCTATTGATTTTAAAAATTCATAACTTTTTCAGGCCGAGAGCTATTTATTTCGAACACTAAATTATTTAATCGATTCATGCTAAAACAATGTTTATTAATTATTTATTATCTTAAATTTAAATAATTGGAATTTGTTTTCAATTGTTATATAATTTAAAGATGTATAGATAATAAAATAAATATTAGAAAAGAGGCGTATTAATCGTGCAGACAGTATTTATTTATTATTCACTATCTTAAATTTAAATAACTGGAATTTATTCTCAGTTATTACATAATTTGAAGATTTATGAATAATATAATAAATATTCGAAAAAGTTCATTAATTGGTCAATAATGATTATTTAATTATTTATCATTCTAAGTTAAAATAATTGAAATTCTATTTTAATTATTATAATTTAGAAAATTATGAATAATGAATTAAATAATTGAAACTATTAATTGATCAATGACATTATTTATTTATTTGTTTATTATTCTGGATTTAAGTAATTGAGATTTATTTTCAATTATTATACGATTTAAAGAATTGTAAACGATAAAATAAATAATTAGAGAAGGAAGAAATTAATTGGCAAATATTGGAATTTTATTCATTTTTCTTCTAATTGTACAATTATTGTGTAAATATTGTATTTATTACAATGAATTTACAATAATAATTTTACAGAGTTAAAATGAAATAAAAACTAATCTAATGTTTTTTAATTCTAAATCTTCTATCCAATGCCTTTTTGTCTGCTCACTTGATTTTACCTGCAAAACGATTAAAAGAAAATTAGAATTGAACAAATAATTAAAAGCAAAAATTATTTTATGTTCATCATTAAAAGCAACGGCTGGAATCAATTTACCCTTTATTGCAAATCACGGGATTTCTCCCGGTTCACAAAAAAGGGAGGAATTTTTTATTTCATAAATGAATGCACAATTGTGAAACATGCACAAAATTCATTTCATTTTTAAAAAAACTGCATAATTAAAAAATCCATTGCATTTTTCAAAGTCCCATGCATATTTCAAATATACCAAGCATATGCAAGCACAAAAAATTCCAACGTAAACCTACATGCCCACATAGTAGAAGCCAAAACATAGGCTCTACTGTTGCATTGGAAGTCAAAGAAAGATGCAGTTTAAACAATTTTGCAAGCAATATAACATTCCTTTTTCATCATATTCCAGCACTTTTGCAATTTCAGAAAATAGAACAGTACATCATTTAAATGTCAAAATGGTACTTATGAGAGAGAAGAGAGATAGAAGTGTGGTTTTGCAGGTTTTGGTTTAGGCAGGAAGAGATACAAGACAAACTGCAGTAACACAGTCAGTAGGAAGTAAAAACATGAAATAGGAATAGAGACAAACCATATGGAGCAGTAAGGGTGCAGAAGTACCAAGAATATATTAAAAAAATATACCAAAGCCCTCAACGGAAACCTGAAGGCCAAAAGATTATTATAACATAACAAAAATCACACACATATCATCATCTATCTATCTCCAAGCTATCAAGAAAAAAAGGCAAAAACCATTTTTTCCTCAAACCCTCCTAAACTTGTTACTGCATAAACCTGCAATCTGCATAGAACCATTGTAGAATCAGACCATAACATGGCCTAAACCTCAACAACTTGTTTAAACCATAGAAAACCTCACCGAAACTGATTAGGGAGAATGGTGATCATTGTTTTTTGTGTAACCTTTTATTTCATGTACTATTTCCCAAACTTTTGTAAACTGTTGGAGGCGCATTGTTAGCGAACCACCAGCTTATTAATGAAATTTGAGCATTACCTTTTGTGGGCAAAATTTTAATTTTTACGGCAATATTTGAAACAAAGTATTTAAAATATTCTTATTTCTAAAATGTGTCATGAATAACGAAAGGAATATTAACAGTCATTCTGAAGATGGTCAAGCCATGAAATGCAAAACAGTACAGTAATTTATACTTGCATGATGAACTTGTTTCTTTCAAAATCGTCATGAAGTGTTGGCTGTGTACACGCTTGGTTATGGTGGTGCTAAATTTGGTGACTCCCTAGTTGTTCCAGTTAAGTGTTGTTTTGGCTACCTTTGTTTGGAGATTTTGAAGTGCGGTACACTTTGTCTCATGCCAGTGGTTTATTGGTATTGTAAGTTTGGATTTGGATGCTTTTCTCCTCAAAAGACTTGGGCCTTGTAGCGTGATGCGCTCCGACGTTACTTTGTGTTTCCAATTCCATTTATCTTCCGCCTTCCAAGATTGGCCGAGTATCTATCTTGTCGTGACATCCTATTCCGTCTGTTCGTTTTGCCAGTATAACACTCATTTATTAATTTACATTCATATCACGCATACATATTCACATTTGCCGTTGATTTTAGGTTGTTACTTTGTTAATACAATGTACACGTTCTTTCCAAGTAGAAGGTTAGCTTAGGCAGAAAACGTGCTTCCTTTCTAAATTCCCCAACTGAGCTAATCCTCATGGATGATTTTTGGTTTAGCCTACCTTGTCCATCTCTGGATAGGAAGAATCCCCAATCGAGTTACTTTCTCATTGGGTGGAGTCTTGTTTGACTGTTTTCTCTCTAGTTTATCCCTGGATGAAGTTGTTGCCTCTTGCATAGGCTATCTTATGATTTTCCCCAGTGAAGTCGTGACTTAGACGGATGGTGCATTTATTTTGCACGTTCAAGTATGTGATCTCCTCGGGAAGGATTGATTCATGATTCTCTCTGACGAAGATTTATTTCTCTGCCAGTGTCATCGCAGTTTCCTTCTGAATTATTCTTGGAAAACGACAAGCGGTAGCTCTTCATGAGCAACTTGTACGTTATAGACACCGTTGGAAAACGACAAGCGGCAGCTCTTCACGAGCAACTTGTACGTTACTATCTTTGGGAAGCGCCAAGCAGCAGCTCTTCACGAGCTACTAGTGTGTTATCATCTTTGGAAAGCGCCAAGCAGCAGCTCTTCACGAGCTACTAGTGCGTTATCATCTTTGGAAAGCGCCAAGCAGCAGCTCTTCACGAGCTACTAGTGCGTTACCTTTTTTTTGGAAAACGACAAGCAGCAGCTCTTCACGAGCTACTAGTGCGTTATCATCATTGGAAAACGACAAGCGGCAGCTCTTCACGAGCAACTTGTACTTTATTACTTTTCTGGAATACAGCAAGCGGCGGCTTCTTTATTTGAGCAACTCGTATTTTATTGGTATTTTCTTTGGACAACAGCAAGTGGCAGCCTCTTTATTTGAGCAACTTGTATGTTATTGGTATTTTCTTTGGACAACAACAAGTGGCAGCCTCTTTATTTGAGCAACTTGTATGTTATTGGTATTTTCTTTGGACAACAGCAAGTGGCAGCCCCTTTATTTGAGCAACTTGTGTGTTATTGGTATTTTCTTTGGGCGACGACAAGCGGCAGTTTCTTTATTGGAACAACTTGCGTATCTACAATCTTATTACTTCAGCATTAATGAGTATATCTCCGAAAATCTCGCAGAGAAGCTTGTCATGAATCTTTACCTTCAGAAGTCGGTAATCCATCATCAGCAAGATTGTTTGCTTTTCGTTTACCTTCGACCTTGAGTTGCGAACTCACTATTTTGGGTCAATAATCTGTTATGGCCTATGCAAGATGCTCTCTTTGTTAGGGTCAGAGGTTGTATTCCCTCGATTTTATTCGCTGTCAAGAGCCTGTCGTTCGAGGTCGATAGCTTGTTTCCCCAGTAATGTATAATCCAGGTCTCTGTGTTTTGTTGGTGTTCGATTCCTCCAACATTGTCTTGTTTCACACAATATCTTTCATTGTGAATTCAATCACTGCATTCATATCAACTTGATGACGGCATCTTAGGACAAAATTTGCGTAGTTATGTATTTAAGTACCTTCAATCTCGTCGAAACGAAGATTTCGATCTTCATATCTCCGGATAGAAGAAACTTAAATAGGGGCACGTATGACTCTCCTTGATGTCATCTCCAACTCCTTTTTACCAGTCAAGAGCTGATTATGTGTAAAGGGTCATCAAAAATTCGAGTACTTTAGAGGTCATTATGTGGAATTTGACCTAATCTCAAAATAGTAGTTCCCCATTTCCGCGAATCATAACTTCCTCGATTTTTAATATTTTGAGGTGATTCTTTTTGCACATTGTCATAAGTGATGTCATCGACAAGTTCTTTTCACGGGCCTGAGTTGAATTATGCTTAGAAGACTGTGGAAATTAATGAGACGTTATAGGTCTTTTTTTCCGACTTACAAGTTTCTTGATTTCTAATTTCAAATTCATGGTGCTAACTTCTCAATGCAACAAATTTTACCTTGAAGATCTCTTTTACTTATCAGTCAAGACTTTTTAGGTTTGGTTTGATTTAAAATGCAAGTAGAGTCGATTTGAGATTCACGAACAATTGGTACGAAACTTTCCCTTCGAGCATTCAAAGTAGATATGCAAAAAGAAAAGCTTATAATTGAAACTCATGGAGATAAAAAGAAATGGAGCAATCTTCTCATGGTGCAAGTTGGAAATTCAAATAAGCAATTTCAAGATGTAAGGTTCAGTTTAAATTCACCAAGAGAATTTGTTCAAAATTCATTCACACTTCAAAAAGATATTACATAGATCTCAAATCTAAATTTTGGCTAAATTTATCACGTTACAAGACTTTCTTTTAATACAAGGCAAGCAACAAAGTTGCTAGGTCTATGCTAAGGTATTTGAGATTTATCCATCTTATGGAAAATCAGTCCCAAAACAAAGAAACAAAGTCTTACTGCTCCACAAAACCTCCAAAGCCATACTGCTGCCCCTGCACCATGCTACTCCTAAACATGCTGCCACAACAGTCCAAAAATATGCACCTTGCTACTCCATAAAACCTCCAAAGTCATGCTGCTTCCCCTGCACCTCGCTACTCCTAAACATGTTGCCACACCAGTCCAAACTTGCTGCCCATAACCTACAAAGTCAGCCCTGCAACAAGCTGCTACAACATGCCAAAATTCTGCGTCAAAAGCAGCCCATAAGCTGCACCATAAAGCTAAAAAAAGATACCATATCTGTTCAAACATAATCCAATTTTCTCCCATTTTCTCATGGAATCACCTATAAATTCAACATCTTAATCTCCAGCAAAGGGGGATGCGACACACAGAGAAATATCATAGAGAAAAACACTATCAAATTTTTTGTTCAATACACAAAACATCCCATACAAAAACACAAAAAAAAAACTCTCAAAATCTCATTATAACCTCACAAATCAAAACCGAAAATTGTCTAATTTGTAGCCTATACCCACCCCTGTTCAACTCCTTGTCAGAACCTGCATAACCAAACACCGATCACACAACATAAAACAGAAGGAAAAAAAACTCACCAAAAAGAGCTTCATCTCTCTCTGAAAAATGGAAGCAACTTCTCCGCACTCAATCTTCGCTATGCATAATCTTCAATAAACTTCATCAAACTCTCAATATCAACACTGCAACTACTAAATCCACATCATCAACACATCACGGATCCCGCTATATCAATAAATTTTTCATTGTAATCTATAATAACACGCGCATATCTGTTGTTGCACCCTAAATTTCGCCCCTAATATTTTTTAGTCACACTTTCATATCATATTTTGTTATTTGGTCACAGTCATTAATAAATATCGTCATTCATCACATTTGCATCATTAGTCGTTTTTAAGTTGACCAAAAGTCAGTTTAGATCGAAGTTTGCATCATTTTGTAGTTGAAAATTACCTGATATTTCACTTCATGCATTTTTATCTCTTTACTTGTTTCTTGCGTTGCTCCAAGTTGTTTATATGTCGATAATATTAATATTTCGGTTTTACAGATAGATTGTTAAAAGCAATTCGACACTGTGCGGAAAATTATCGAGAAAAATATTTCAAGTTTTCACCTTTTACTGATCATTTTATGAATCTGCGCTTGTGTAGATTATGACGGTATGCTCGCTTCATTTTTTCAGTACAGTTTGAGGTCACGTTTTTAACCGTAAACGTCTGTTCATCCTGATATTTTTATTCTCATTTTATTACGATTTTGACCATTTGAATAATTTTTCTTTAATCTTTGAGACTGGTAGTTTATTTTAATGTGTTCATTTTATTTTTTTCCGATAGATTTTTGTCCATTTTTTATCGTTTTTAGTCATTTTCGAATCTCTATTTTTATTCATAAAAATTCAAAAAAATATTTTAAATTACATTAATTTGTATACTTTCGGGTTTTTAAGTCATTTTTATTTGTAGGGGCTTCTTGGTCATAAAAAAATATATATTAAACTATGCTTTGTTCCTATGGATTGATGGTAAGAGTTATGGATCGATGCATAAAATTAGAGCGCTAACATATTGCAAATCAGAAAAAATTTCCTTTTCATTCTTCCTATTTAATAGCATCTTGTTTCATTGTTATCACACAACAAAAAACCACAACAACAAAAACAGTAATACCATCTCTCTCACCTTTTATTTCCTATTTATCGTCTCAGTAACTTATTTAGCTACTCCCCCTCACCTTATCACGCACATCAATACTCCTCATCCCAACTACTCTTCTTCACACAACCAAACTCCAAACAACTTTCACAACACAAACTCCAATCCGTCCAATTTCCGCGCAACACATCTGTGTCTAGCCTACATCCGATGGCTCAAAAAGATGAGGAGTCATTTAAATAATATCCACAAAGATGGCGTGAAGTAGCCGCCCAGGTGATCCCTCCAATAGAAGAGAAAGAAATGACAAAGATATTCCTCAAAACTCTTGATTCCTTCTACTATGAGAAGATGGTTTAAAGTGCTCCCACTGATTTTGCTAAAATGGTAAGCATGGGAGTTCGTTTAGAGGAAGTTGTCAATGAAATCTATGTATCCAAAGGGGGGAACTCATTTTATGGTTCCAAGAAGTATGGTGATAGCTTTGTCGAGAAGAAATAACATAATTCCAATGTTATTTCGAGAGAAGGGCCGAGGAGACCCCGAAGAAAGAATGATCATCATCAGCAACATGTTTTTCCTTTCACCCATATGGTAAATGTAGCTTCCGAAGCTCCCAATCAGCAAGTTCATAATCCGAAGGAAACCTCAGTTTGATCTGATTCCAATGTTGCATTTGGAGTTGTTTCCTTTCTTATTACAAAAGAATTTGATTCAGACTCGATCACCGCCGATTATTCTTGAGGATCTACCATGGTTGTATGAGGAAGATGCCTTTTGTGATTTTCATCAAGGTTCTCCTGGGCATGACCTTGATCATGGTCTCGCTTTGAAAGCTGAAGTACATAAATTGGTCAAGAGCGGTATTTTATCATTTAAAGACGGTGGTCTTAATGTTCAAGTCAACCCTTTTTCTAAGGCATGAGTGAATCTCTGTTGATTTTGGCCTTGAAGTTTGAGAGAGGCTTCCTTCATCACAAGTTCGGATAGAGAGCATTCTTCAGATTATTAACTCATTTATGCTTTTCATTTTTGTAACCTTTCGTGTTTGTTAATGTATTTGTTTTCGCATGTAAGAACTTGTTTGCATTTGAATGATTATCTTAATACAATTAGTATGTTTGTATTGAAGAAACCCATTTGTTTCACTCATATTTGTTTCAATTTTAAGTTTCTTTTTGCATTATGTTACCAACTTGTTACCAATTATCTTGCCTAGTAAGATATTGGAGGGAGGATTATGAATTTAAAACGTAAAATTTTTGGTTGAATGCTTTTGGATAAAAACCATGTTGACAATGTATAGGCATTGTTTCAAATTCCAAAACACCGGAGATATAAGGGAGTGAAACCTTTGTTAACCCCTTTGAGCCTTGAAGTAGGAGTTTCTTTTTATTCAGAAAAAACCCTCATTTTTAACCCGGGGCAGGATAGTGTTCAGTTAATCTGATTGAGAATTCAAATCTCATCAAGAGTGTGCGTCTAAGGATACAACAATCGTTATCCTTCAAAAGGTCAAGGAAAGTCAAAATCGCAATGGTCAATCTTCGCCTATCAGTAGTACGCATCAAAACAAGACGATATCCCAATAGGCATCTCTCACACATCAAGTGGTCAACAGATAAGGACACAATAATGGCTATCCCTCATCTACCAAGAAATAAGGCAGTCACAATTCTTCCAATAAGTCAAGAATGACTCAAAGTCATGTGACACGTTCAAAAGGAAATAAAAGGTAATATGTATAAAAAATGATTAAAAAAATGAAAGAGACAAAAAGCCCCGCTAAGTCGGAACTTGAAAAACAAGTCGTTTAGGCAAAACTCAGGGCATCCCGCTGAACTATCAATTCAAAAGAATTAATTCAAGCAAAAGTTAGGGAAAACAAAAATTTGCAAAGAAGGGATTACAGCGTAAAATCCTCTACAAAGAATAGAGTCGTGTGAAAAAAGTCAAGAGTGAGTGACCGTCGTGTCCAAAGAATATTAGTGGTTCCTCAACCATCAACTAAATCCTCTCGAGAGGCGAGTGCTCATTTTGGTTTAACTGAACATAGGAATGAAAAACATCATGAAGGGGGTGGGCACCAAATATTTTGAGCCTTAAATCTTTTTTATTATAAAACCATGAACCAAGCCACATTACAACCTTCAAAAGTCCTAATTGAAACAAAGTTTATTTCAAAATCATACTCCAACAAGATAGTGTTTCCTGACTCCCATAAGTTTCTCTAAAATATTTGTGTTGGTATCATATTCTTTCATTATCTTTCATACAAAAATAAATGATGCATTAATTCGCAAGCTTCGCGGCATTTTTTTCAAAAAACTCTTCAAGTCTTACATAATTGTTGCATTATAACTTTCTTTCTCAGAATAAACTTTTCCTGTTGTAAAATAGTTTCTTAATGTCAAGGGAGCTTACATATAAGCACCAGTGATGATTTTAATCTTTTGAGGTCTAAAACTTTGTTAAGTAGTTGGAGAATCAATTCTATGAATGATCATACCCATGGGCATGTCACCTAAAGATCTTAAGCATGAACAGGTTGTTGCCTTCATAGTTCATTTACTCTCATAGGGAAAATTTGCAGACTCTGTTTTGCCCAATACAGTAAATATGGGGCAGTCACGTCAATATTCAACGAATCTCTCCAATAGTTTGAAGACATTTGGCCATTTTGGATTCCATGTCTTTTATAAAATCCTCTTGAGACGATTTCTTCTCATAAGCCATGTAACTTGGGGAATTTAAGAAGTGAGGTTATTCGCAAGAATTTTCGTGCATCATGGAGTTTATCAGCAGTAAACTTGGGGCATACAAAATTAGTTCCAGGGGAAATCCAGATTTGTCAATATATGTGATCTATTTTTCACACATTGTCAAATGATGTTGTTCCCCAATAGTTCCAGCTAAGCAAGATTTTTCTCCAGTTGTAGCAGAGTTCGTATTACCATCTTTTCAATGGATTATTGATGTTAAAAGATTGGACTTTGGGTTTTCTCGTGAAAAGTATCTTCCTCTCCGGAGAGATTAGGTCCTTATAGTATAAATGTGCTCCAACTATGGATTTTGTTCTATCTCTAGTAATGTTCCCATCTTGTCGAGATTAGTTGAGTATCTGTTTGTACTGTGATGGCTTATCATCCCCAATTTATCTATTTTGTTTGTTTTGTCAGCATATACATGACATTCATTTATTCATTCAAACTTACATCATTCATGCAACTTTTCATTTTTCTACATTTTTGGGTCCATCTCCGTTGGTTGTGTTTATCCCCAAGTAACATATTTCCTCTTTCCAAATATATTGACAACTTAAGTAGAAAGTGTACATCCTTTTTAATTCCCCAGTGAGTTTATTCCTCGTGGAAGGGTTTTTGTTTTAGCCTTCCTTTCATCTCAGGATAGGATAGGTCCCATGTTAGTTTATTCCTCACCTGGTAGAGTCTTGTTTGAATTTTTCTCTCCATTTTTGTTCTTCGATTGAATTCCGTCTCTTGTAGATGTTGCCCTGTGGATTTCTCTAGGCTGTGAAACCTATATTGAGAGTGAATTTATTTTACACCTCTAAATAATTTTGTCTCCTCTAGAAGATTTTATTCATGGTTCCCCATTGAAGGTGAACTTTGTTCCCCAGTAGTGTTGTTGCAACACTCTTTTGGAATCTCAACATAATGATAAGGGGCAGACTCTATACTTGAGCAGCTTGATTATTTCTAGATTTCCTCTTTTATGGAAAATGGCGGTCTCTTCATGAGCAGTTTGTCTATCCCCGATGAAGTTATTGATTCTCATTCCCAACAGTGTCTTCATAACACTATATTGAAATCTTTTTCCTGGAAGTAAGTGGCGGCCTCTTTATTTGAGCAGCTTGTGTATTTCCAGCATACTTTTACTTTATGACAAATGGCGGTCTCTTCAAGAGAAGTTTGTCTATCTCCAACATATCAACTATGAATTTTCAGCAAATGACATCTCTTCCGAAAATTCCCCAGGAGAAGTATGTATACTATCCTTATCAGTTGGAAGACTTGATTAAGAAGAAACTGAGACTAGTTTGTGGCTTGTGACCAGGTTCTTAGGGAGGTTTACCAAGCAAACGGCATCTCTTCGGAAAAGTCTCGTGGGGAAGTTTGTATAATATCCTTATCAGGTGGAAGACTTGATTAAGAAGAAATTGAAACAAGTTTGTGGCTTATGACCAGGTTCTTGGGGATGTTTATTCAGCAAACGACATCTCTTCAGAAAAGTCTCGTGGAGAAGTTTGTATATTATCCTTATCAGGTGGAAGACATGATTAAGAAGAAACTGAGACCAGTTTGTGGCTTATGACCAGGTTCTTAGGGAGGTTTACTTAGCAAACGACATCCCTTCAGAAAAGTCCTGTGTGGAAGTTTGTATATTATCCTTATCAGGTGGAAGACTTGATTAAGAAACTAAGACCAGTTCGTGGCTTATGACCATGTTCTAAGGGAGGTTTACTCAGCAAATGATATCTCTTTGGAAAATTCCCATGGAGAAGTTTGTATATTATCCTTATCATGTGGAAGACTTCATTAAGAATAAATTGAGACCAGTCTGTGGCTTATGACCAGGTTCTTGGGGAGGTTTACTCAGTAAATGACATCTCTTCGGAAAAGTCCCATGGAGAAGTTCGTATATTATACTAATCAGTTGGAATACTTAATTAAGAAGAAACTGAGACCAGTTCATGGCTTATGACTAGGATCTTGGGGATGTTTACTCAGCAAACTACATCTCTTCAGAAAAGTCTCATGGAGAAGTTTGTATATTATCCTTATCAGGTGGATGACTTAATTAAGATGAAACTGATACTAGTTTGTGGCTTATGACCAGGTTATTGGGGGGCTTACTCAGCAAATGGTATCTCTTCGAAAAGGTCTCGTGAGGAAGTTTGTATAGTATCCTTATCAGGTGTAAGACTTGATTAAGAAGAAACTCAGACCAATTCGTGGCTTGTGACCAGGTTCATTCAAAAAATGGTATCTCTTTTGAGAAGTTTGCTCATCAACAACAAATGGTATCTCTTTTAAGAAGTTTGCTCATCAACAGTAAATGGTATTTCTTTTAGAAGTTTGCTCATCAACAGAATTGGTATCTCTTTTAAGAAGTTTTTTCATCAACAACAAATGGTATCTCTTTTGGTAATTTTGCTCATCAATAGAAAATGGTATCTCTCGGGAAAAGTCCCGCATAGAAGTTTGTATATTATCCTTATCAGGTGGAAGACTTGATTAAGAAGAAACTGAGACCAGTTTGTGGCTTATGACCAGGTTCTTGGGGGGTTTACTCGGAAAATGGTATCTCTTTGAAAAAGTCTCGTGGGGTAGTTTGTATATTATCCTTATCAGGTCGAAGACTTGATTTACTAGAAACCGAAACCTGTTTGTGGCTTGTGACCAGGTTCTTGGGGAAGTTTATTGAGCAAATGGTATCTCTTTTGAGAAGTTTGCTCATCAACAACAAATGGTATCTCTTTTAAGAAGTTTGCTCATCAATAGTAAATGGTATCTCTTTTGAGAAATTTGCTCATCAACACCAAATCGTATCTCTTTTGAGATGTTTTCTCATCAACAGCAAATGGTATCTCTTTTGGGAAGTTTGCTCATCAGTAGAAAATGGCATCTCTCTGGAAAAGTCCCACAGAGAAGTTTATATGTTATCCTTTTCAAACGGAAGACTTGATAAATAAGAAAGTGGAACCCGTTCATCGTGGAAAGGTTATTATCTTAACTACCTTTATTTATTGAGTTGGTAGTTTACGGTCATCTGTGAGTTGGTATCTCTTACTTTTCTACCTTCAACTATTGAGTTGATAGTTTACCGTCATCTATAAGTCAGTATCTCTAACTTTTCTACCTTGAACTATTGAGTTGGTATTTTACCGTCATCTGTGAGTCGGTATCTCTTACTTTTCTACCTTCAACTATTGAGTTTGTAGTTTACCGTCATCTGTGAGTCGGTATCTTTTTCGATTCTACCTTCAACTATTGAGATGGTAGTTTACCGTCATCTGTGATTCAGTATCTTTTTAATTCTATCATTCCACTGTTGAGTTGGTAGTTTACCGTCATCTGTGAGTCTATATCTTTTTGATTTCCTACGTTTGACACTGAGTTGGAAATTTACCATCATCTTTAGTATGTAACCATTTATCTTTTCACAGCCTATGCAAGGCGTCTCCCCTAATAAGAGTCTCCCATTCAAAGTATGGCCTTGTTCCCCAGTAGAGCTATAATTTCTTCCCAGAAAATTCAGAGTATTGCATTCATATCATATCATAAACATTATAGTGGTATCTTAGGACCAAAATTGTGTATTTTATATTTAAGTATCTTCAATCTCGTCGAAACAAAGATTTGAATCTTCATATTTCCGAATAGAAGAAACTTAAATAGGGGCAGTTGTCATACCCAAATTTTTTACCCAAGATCCAACCTTCATTTGAATTTCTCATATATATATCATCAAAGTCACGAGATACAGTTGGTTTCTAATCAGCTCGCCTTCGAGCATTGCTTATGCAAGGATTATTAAGTGTTGTGAACATCTTATCTTATACATCACTAACATATAATAAAATACAAAGGTGTATGTTTTGTTTCTTTGGTTTCACGTGCAGAGACAGGTCTTAAGCAAGAGCGTTAGGCATTGCACCTCAGTTAGGGTTTCTAATCCATTAAGTGTTCAGGTATGATGGATCACCGAGTCTCAAAGGCTACATCATCAAAGCTTAATGTGTAATCTCAAAATCACACTCGAGATTTCATCATCATTGGTCCACATGTGCGTCAATATGCCTTGGAATGCAAGGAAAAATCAAGTTTTCAAGTCAATTCAAAGCACTTCGACCAAAAGTCAACTTTTTGCAAGATCAAGTTCAAACGATCATAACTTCTTCATTATCAAATACTTTTGAATGGTTCTTTTTGTGTATGATTATCCTTGACGTCATCTCCAACTCCTTTTTACTAGTTAAGATCTAATTATGTGTGGAGGATCATCAAAAATTTGAGTACTTTAGAGGTCATTATGTGGAATTTGACCTAATCTCAAAATAGTTTAACCCAATTTCCGTGAATCATAACTTCCTCGATTTTAAATATTTTGAGGCGATTCTTTTTGCACATTGTCATAAGTGATGTCATCGACAAGTTCTCTTCACGGGTCTAGTTGAATTATGCTTAGAAGACTATGGAAATTAATGAGACGTTATAGTTTGTTTTTTCCGACTTAAAAGTTTCTTGATTTCTAATTTCAGATCCATGGTGCCAACTTCTCAACGGAAAAACTTTTACCTTGAAACTCTCTTTTATTGATCAGTCAAGACATTTTAGGTTGGTTGGATTTAAAATGCAAGACGAGTCGATTTGAGATTCAAGAACAATTGGTACGAAACTTTCCCTTCGGGCATTCAAAGTAGATTTGCAAAAAGAAAAACTTATAATTGAAACTCTTGGAGATAAAAAGAAATGGACCAATTTACTCATGGTGCAAGTTGGAAATTTGAATAAGCAATTTCAAGATGCAAGGTTCAATTTAAATTCACCAAGAGAATTTATTCAAAATTCATTCATAATTCAAAAAGAAATTACATAGATCTCAAATCTAAACTTTGGTTAAATTTATCATGTTACAAGACTTTCTTTTAATACAAGGCAAGCAACAGATTTCCTAAGTCTATTCTAAGTTATTTGAGCTTTATCCATCTTGTGGAAAATCAATCCCAAAACAAAGAAATTAAGTCTTACTGCTCCACAAAACCTCCAAAGCCATGCTGCTTCCCCTACACCTTTCTACTCCTAAACATGTTGCCACACCAGTCCAAAAATATGCACCTTGATACTCTACAAAATCTCCAAAGTCATGTTACTGCCCTTGCACGTTGTTACTCCTAAACATGCTACCACACCAGTCCAAACTTGCTGCCCATAACCTGCAAAGCCAGCCCTACACCAAGTTGCTACAACATCCCAAAATTTTGCATCAAAAGAAGCCCATAAACATCCAAAAAATGCATTAGAATAGACAAAAAATAAGTTGCACCATAAATCTAAAAATAGATGACATATTTGTTCAAACATAATCCAATTCTTGTGACACCCCAAATTTATTCAAGTGTTAAATAATTAGGAATTTAATTATTAAATTAATTAAAGGCTTAATTAATAATATTTTGGATTAAATGGATGAATTAATTATGAAATTAAAAAGGAAGACCGGGGGTGTAAGGTTGAATTAGAGGTGTGTGAAGTAAAAAGCTCTACTAAATAATAACTAATTTATTACTATTATTTGGAAAATAATAAAAGGAATATAAAAAGGAGGATAAAAAGGAAAAGAAAAAGAAGGTTATTTGGAAAAGTCATTATACGTGAAATTGGAGAAGAGAAGAGAAGAGAGGAAAAAGCCAAACGCCGTGAATTCGAAGGATCATCGCGAGGTAAGGGGTGATTTCGATTAATTACTATGCGTTATAGATTTTGGGATCAATAGAATTGATTAAGCATGTTAGGAATCTCAATTTAGTATTTTTTAGGTTTGTAGAATTTGTCCCTAATGTTGTCAAATTGTGTGGAATTGAACCAATTGCATGATATAGGATTGTTAGGAATGGTTGAATTGTGTTATTTGACATTATGTTGATGTTACTTGGGTGATTCTGGTGTTAATTGATGTAGTCATTCGTAATGGAATGTTGGAATTGAATAATGAATAACCTGCTGTCAACAGAATTGGAGTTTCTGCTACAAGTGGTCGCAGGAACCGGTTCCCAGTGGGGAGGAACCGGGTTCCACTATGTGAAGTTATAAAATCTGGCAGAATTGCACGTAGGAACCGGTTCCTGTATAGGTAGGAACTGGGTTCCCATACATTTTTCCAGAAGCGTGATTTTTGAACTTCGCAGGAACCGGTTCCTGCATATGTAGGAACCGGGTTCTGCTGTAACTTTTTGAAAAATATTAAACTTTAAAAATCCGTAACTTTCAAACCGTAAATCCATTTTAGTTGCCGTTTTGGACGTTGTTTCTTAAATTAAATACTCTATTTTATAAAATGAAGAAAATAACTATAACTTGATTTTATTTTGAAAATGTGTTGACTTTCCGATTATGCGGTTTGTTATTAGGTGCATATTTGGTGTATATGCAATGGTGTATCCATGATAATTGATTGTATCAGGTCTTGGTGGATGAAGTGCATGTTTATGTTGTTTGATGTGTATGATAAATAATGATATCATTTTTTTTAGTTTTGGTTCAGTTATGATAAATTGATGTATTTCACAGACTGATTTGATGTTGCATGCTGGTGATGTGCGTGCATATGCATTGTTTTGGTGAAGTTAATTTCCATTGTGTGGAATTTGACTTGTATTGCCGTTAACCGATACCCGGGTGATGATGGGTGGTTAGGCTGGATTCGTGTCCGGGTGTTTATGGACGAATCGATGGTTGCTGTATCCGGTTGATGATGGATCAGTGTTGGGTGACTTGGTCACGTGTTGGTACCACATGCATTGTGTCTGCATTTGTGTTTGCATGGAATTGTAACATGTTAGGATGTCTTCCAGTGTTACAATTCTTTGGCTGATTATTGATTTGTGCATAATGACTTGTATGATTGGTACTGAGTGTTGAATCTGAATTTATGCTAAAATGGGTGAAATAATATGCTTGTGATATAATGTTGATTGAGAAGCTTATAATGCATGTTAATTATGAGAAATCTCACCCTTACTTTAACAATTTCAGATTAAAGTTAGCAGCTCAGGAGTTGGTGAATTTGGCTCTAGAGCTATGTTACTTTAAGTCTGCGTGTCAGTGTCGTGCTCTGATAGGTTGTAACACTGGGGGAAACGTTTGAATGATGAGTTTTATTTTATACTCTATTGTTTAATTTATGTTGGGA
Organism: Vicia faba; assembly: GCA_948472305.1. Classification (NCBI taxonomy): domain Eukaryota; kingdom Viridiplantae; phylum Streptophyta; class Magnoliopsida; order Fabales; family Fabaceae; genus Vicia; species Vicia faba. Next base: position 222,672 of record CATIWC010000561.1, read on the forward strand.
ATACTTATGAAGTGAAGTTATTTCGGTTTTGAGACATTTCCGCTGTGTAGAACATGATATTGATTTGAACATTTATCTTAATAATTCCTTCAGTAAAGCATGATAACTGTAGATTTGAGGTTTTGATATTTATCTTGGATTGTGACATCCATGTTTTCCATGTTACTCTGATTTAATTAATATATTCGCGGGTTATTTAGAAGGGGTGTTACAATAGTGGTATCAGAGCATAGTCGGTCTTGTCTTGTGTCGTTATCCCTTTTGTATGCGACTAGTGTAAGATGACACTGTCGATACTTGTGTGCGGATGAGGTTGTTTTGTAATGTTACAGAACAATGGCCGGAAGAGGTAACGGAAGAAACGAAGATGCTATTGCTGAAGCATTGGGAATGTTGGCTGGAGTACTCGGAGGGAACCAGCAGGAAGCTGTGATTGGTGCTGACCGACAATTGGGGAATTTTCAGAGGAATAATCCTCCGTTGTTCAAGGGTGCACATGATCCCGAAGGTGCTCAGAAGTGGTTTAAGGAGATCGAGAGGATATTCAGAGTAATTGACTGTGCTGAAGGGCTGAAGGTGAGATACGGAACTCACATGTTAGCAGAGGAAGCTGATGACTGGTGGGTTGCTACCAGAACTGAAATGGAAGAAGATGGTATTGCATTGACTTGGGCTGTGTTCAGGAGGGCTTTTCTGAGGAGGTACTTTCCTAAGGACATCAGAGGCAAGAAGGAGATTGAGTTTCTGGAACTCAAGCAGGGTAACAAGACTGTCAGTGAGTATGCTTCGAAGTTTACTGAGTTAGCGAAGTATTATGCTCATTATACTAACGATGCAGATGGAGAATTTGAAGTGGTGAAAAACACAAGAAGGGGGGGTTGAATTGTAAAACTGAAATCTAATGCAATGAACAAGATATTTTTATCCTGGTTCGTTTGATCTCAAACTACTCCAGTCCACCCGTCAAGGTGATTTCGCCTCTCTCCAACGAGGTCTTAATCCACTATATTCAACTGAATATTACAGACTGCTTTAACAACTGCTAAAGCCTTCTTGATCCAAACCACAACCCGGTTTGTCAAGGAAACACTTTCTTACAAAGAGATAAAACTAAGTGTGTGAATGTTTTCTACAAAACTGTATTACAACTGTGATGTATACACAAATTAAAGCTTAGAAATTAGATTGCTAAACAATTATAGAATATCAGAATGTGTGGTTTAGCAAAACTGAGAGAAAGAAGATTTTGATCAGCTTTTATGCGTGTAGAGATTTGGAGAGCATTAGCCATTTCAATCTTCAAAGTCTTGTTTATATAGCACTGAGATGATGAACGTTGGATGCAATATTCTTGATTCAATGCTAATAACAAACTTTCCTTATCGAGCAGATCTTGTCTGGAATGAGGCCGTTGGAATTAATTTGCTTTCAATGCACAGTACCGTTGCTTACTTAATGCAAGTTCTGGCTTGGCTCATTCTGACTCTGCTTAGCTGCTGATGAACTGTTGTGTTTCTTTATCAGAGTGTTGAGCGCAGTCTTGTTCATCAGGCTTCAGCATATACGTGAGTTGATCATCTGATTCTGACATTCTGATATGGAAACTTCTGATGCTGGTGTCTGAAACCAAATTCTGATGCTGAATAGATGTGATTTTGCTTATATCAATCAGAGTATCTGCAAGTCAGAACATAATAATTTTAGGCAGCAGATAGTTCATACATGAATCTTATAAATACTATATCTTTTCACTTTGTTATCATCAAAACTTAAATATAGGGTAGTAGATTCAAACTTTGTTCTAACAATCTCCCCCTTTTTGATGATGACAAAAACTAGATATTTTTAAATGAAAATAACGTGAAAAGGTATCTGAGATATGCATCAGAGTAAGAAGTAAAAAGGATAAGGAGTAAAGAGATATCAGAGTTGAGAGATACTCCCCCTGAGTTTATTACTTCCCTTTGATTACACGTGTTCTTCAGGATCAGATCTTTTTGCCTTTCTTTGAACATCAGAGTATCAGAGTCTTTGACTATCAGAAGCTTTATGTCAGAGCAGAGCTTCAGAGCTTTTCTTGTCAGAGCTTTGCTTTGGATCAGAGTATCAGAGCGGATCAGAGCTTCATAGTGATCAGAGCTTCTAGTCTTCAGAGTGTCCAGGAGCTTCCTTGTACCTGTAGACTTTAAGCAAAACAGAAAAAACATTCTCAAGTAATAGGGTTAGAATGTTTGAGAATTTCTGTCTAGTTAGCCGTTATTGTTTAAAATATCATTCTTGTTCTCCCCCTTTTTGTCAGCAATCAAAAAGTGTAGGTGAGTGCTAAAACAATTTAAGATCAGAAAAACTAATCATATTAAAAGAGTTCAGAATCAAAACATGACAATAGTACAAAACATATTCAAACAGTACATCAGAAAATCAAAGAAAACATGAAAAGAACATGAATGAAAAAAGACTAAGGTTGAGGAGGCAAGCGTGTGAACAGGTTCTCCAGCATGGCTTGGATCTTTTCAGCAGTCTCATTCTGCTTGTGCACCATGCTGACAACAGTGTCAATCTTGCTATCCTGCACATCCATTCTTTCTTTCATCTTCTGGTCGTTTTCATCCATCCGCTGCTGCAGACGCATGTCATTCAGCCTTAGTTCTTCCAGAGTCTGCCTGTCCAAGGCAGCTTGAGAAGCATCAGAAGTAGGAAGCTTCTGAGAGCTTTCAGCAACATCTTCTGCTTGACTTTCTTCAGCTTGAATGGTCTTGTCTTCTTCTGATTGCACCTTTGAAGCTTTCTGTTTCTCAGACCAAGGTTCACTATCCAGAGGGAGCACGTCTTCTTTCAGAAGCTGACTTCCAACTTCATTCAGAAGCTTGCTGAAATTCTGTTGTGCCTGCTCATAGTTGATATCCTGCAACTTGAGGGCTTCAGCACGTGCCCAAAGTCTGAATTGTGACCAGAGCTGATCAGAAGCAGTTGGGTCAATCATTCCAGGACAGACTTGCTTCAAAGAAGCAATCCATTGCAGCACACCTGTTTCAAAATTCATAATACCAGAGCCAACATCTGGTTGTTTTGGTTTTGGGATGGCAATTTTATGTTTCAGATCAGCAAGACGGTCAAGACTGGTTAAGTCTATGAAGGTCCTGCTGGGGTTTTCAGAGGTTTTCTTGGCAGCTGTTTGTTTTGGAGATGGAGTATCAGAATCAGAGATTATGATTGGACTGGGTGGTGTTTTGGGAGTATTTGGTGGTGTAGATTCTGATGAGGATGGCAATTGTGCTAAGGTGATTGTTGTTCCACCTGGCAGCTGGATTGCCAAAGGTGATGGTTGAGGTGAATGAGGTTCAGATGGTTGAGGAGAAGGAGTTTCAGAGTGATGAAACTCTGGTTGAGGCGATGGTGGATTAATTTCTGGTTGAGGAGAGGGAGACGGAATTGCTGGTTGAGGAGAAGTTGTTGGAATTTCTGGTTGTTCAGGGATAAGGGGTTCTTCTGGAATGGGTGAAAGTGGTTGTTGTTGTTGTTCTGGTTCTTCAGCAGATTGCTGTTGTTCTGGTTGTGGAGGAGGGACAATTTGTGGTTCAGAGTTTGGTTGATCAGAGGTGTGTTGATCAATGTCAGACAACACTTGGTCAATTGCTGATGTTGTTGAGATTGTTGGTTATTTGGGATGTTTGGTTCTGGGTCTTCTGAGTTTTAATGCCTCAGAAGGGTCCTCTTCTGGTACAGTTTCATCTATGGTAGGGATGGGGATTGAGATTCTATGAGAGGTTTGAGGAGGAATAGATGCTGGAATAGTAGAAGAATTTAAAACAGAAGCAGCAGATGAATTACCTCTTTTCCTGGGTGTCTGCTGGGATGATCCTTCTGATGGTGCCTTCCTCTTCTTCGTCTTCTTCAGAGTCACTTCTTGCTGAGGTTGATGCAGAGCTTTGATAATCAGATTTGGATCTGAACCATCTGCCTTGCACGCATCCAAGTATCTGAGAACCACCTCTGGTTTGGATTCTATCTCAGAGAATAAAGGAAAGTCACTCAGAGGAACTCTTCTACTGGTGATATCAGCAATAGGAGTGGCTCTGGGTTCCTTCTGAATATTCTCTATCAGCTTCATCTTCTTCAAGTTCTTTGCATTCAGAGGTTTCCCAACTGTTGGTTCAATGGTGCTTAGCTCTTGAGCTTCTATCAGATGCTCTATCAGCCTATTCTCTGTCAGAATATCTGATATCAACCTTCCAAAGGGTATCCAACCCCTCTTGGTTCTTTCTTCTTCCCTGGTTTCCTTCACACTTATTCTGAGGTGGTTGAACAGAAAATGAGCCAGATTGATCTTTACCTTCTGATCAATAAAGTAGATCAGAAACTGCTGATCCACATTTATGTAATCAGGTGAACTGGTTGGTTTCCTGTGGTTGAAGCACCCCAGAATTATCTTAGCCCAAACTCTGTAATGATCCTTCAGATCTTTGATCTTGCTGCTGGGCACCCCATGAGTGAAAATCCTTGCAGCTATCACACCTACATCAGCATATCTTTCAGCCATGTCCACACAACGGACGCCACCGCCACTGTAACCGATTAGCCTTGCAATGTGATCCTCTGTGATCACAATCTTCTTCCCCATAACAAGGGAGGTGACTAGATGTGTTGAAGCCTTGGCGTGAATCCAGAATTCCTTGACTAGCATAGGGAATGTTGGTCCAACCAACCTGTCAAAATACCTTTCCCACTTCTGTGCCCTAACTTCTTCAGCTAGGTCAAAATCGTTCTCCTTCAAGCTTCCAAAATCAATGATTAATTCAGAAAGCACTTAAAGATTCTTCACAGGAGTGAGGAGTGTTCTGAATGGCACTTGATATTGCTCAGATGTTGCTTTCTTCTGAGGACCTGCAGAAGCACTGCTGGAGGTTGCCATGTTCACACTAAAAAGGTTTTGAGAATAAACTGAGGAAAAGGGTTTTGCAAGAGATGAACACAGAAATATGTAGAAAATGCTTGAGTATTAGTGAGAAAACGTAAAGAATGAGAATGAGAGATTAATGTGTTTAAATAGATTTTCAAAATATTTTGAAAAGATAAACGTTTTTAAGAAAGAGAAAAATCATGATTGCATTTTAAAAGCATGATTACTTTTCATTAAAAGCTTGCTGATTTTGGGGGATTTGAGAAAGATACTTAAAAACGGTTACCAGACATGTGTCTCAATGCACCCAATCAGCTCTTTGCCTTCTCAGAAGCGTGCACGCGTTCTGCTTCAGAGATATGCTGATGATTGGATGACACTTGTTTGATGTAGTGATCAACACGTCTGTCTTTGAGCTTAGACTCTCATATCTTTAGACTTGCATCTGATACAATCTGCATGTTCTATCTTTCTGAAGGAAGATTGATCAGAAGTTCACAGTAAAACAATTACATTCTGAAGGTAGATATATGGAATTAAAACATTTTCACTCTGGACAAACTTTTATGCTGAGATGTTTCAGAATGAAATTAAACCTATCTTCTGAAAGGGGTTTAGTAAAGATATCAGCCCATTGATGGTCTGTATCTATAAATTTTAAGTTCAAAATACCTTTCTGAATATAGTCCCTAATGAAGTGATGTTTTATTTCTATATGCTTAGCTCTAGAATGTAAAATGGGATTCTTACTTAAGCAAATAGCAGAAGTATTATCACAGAGTATAGGAATGTTACTCTCAAAAATCTGGAAGTCTTCAAGCTGACTTTTCATCAAGAGCATTTGTGTGCTACATCCTGCTGCTGCTATGTACTCAGCTTCTGTTGTTGATAGCGCAATTGTTGATTGCCTTTTGTTGGACCAAGAGATCAGATTTTCTCCCAGAAACTGGCAGCTTCCAGAAGTACTTTTACGTTCCACTCTGTCTCCAGCAAAATCAGCATCGCAGTAGCCTACTAAGCTGTAATCACTGGATTTTCTATAAAACAAACCTAGATTAGTAGTACCTTTCAGATACTTGAAAATTCGCTTAACAACTGTTAAGTGAGATTCTCTAGGATCTGATTGGAATCTAGCACAGATACAAACACTGAATAATATGTCAGGTCTTGAAGCAGTTAGATAGAGGAGAGAACCAATCATACCTCTGTAGACTTTCTGTTCTACATTTTTTCTTACCTCTTCTCTTTCCAGAATGCACGTGGGATGCATTGGAATCTTTGATGGCTTACATTCTGAGAGGTCAAATTTCTTCAGAAGATCTCTGATGTATTTGCTCTGATGAATGTAAGTTCCCTCTGGAGTTTGATTGATCTGAATTCCTAGAAAGAATTTCAGTTCTCCCATGAGGCTCATCTCAAATTCTGCCTGCATACACTTAGCAAATTTTCTTCCAAGAGAAGGATTAGTAGAACCAAAAATAATATCATCAACATAAATTTGACAAACTAAGATGTCATTCTTAACTGATTTACAGAATAGAGTAGTGTCCACTTTCCCTCTGGTGAATTCATTTTCTAACAGAAAGTTACTTAGCCTTTCATACCAAGCTCTGGGAGCTTGTTTCAGACCATACAGTGACTTCTTTAGTTTGAAAACATGTTCTGGATGTTTTGTATTTTCAAAACCAGGGGGTTGGTGTACATAAACTTCTTCTTCTATATAACCATTTAAGAATGCACTTTTGACATCCATCTGATACAGAGTGATGCCTCTATTAACAGCAAATGAAATTAAAAGTCTGATAGATTCTAACCTGGCGACTGGGGCAAAGGTTTCTGTATAGTCTATCCCCTGTTGCTGACTATAACCTTGTGTAACCAGTCGTGCCTTGTTTCTGATGACTTCACCTTGTTCATTTAGCTTGTTTCTGAACACCCATCTTGTTCCAATGACGTTGAATCCTTTTGGTCTGGGAACGAGATCCCATACGTCGTTTCTGGTGAATTGATTCAGCTCTTCTTGCATTGCCAGAATCCAGTCATTATCCAGAAGTGCTTCATCAATAGAAGAAGGTTCAATCAGAGACACAAGTCCCATAAGAGTTTCTTCAGAGTTTCTGAAGCTTGCTCTTGTTCTGATTGGATCTTCCTTTCTTCCTAAGATAGTCTCTTCTGGGTGATCCAAGCTGCTTCTGGGTAATCTCTTCTGAGGTTGATCAGCAACTGTTGTAGGATTGCTAGCAGTGCTCCTTTCAGACGTTGAAGGAATGTCTGTGTTGAGAGCTTCTGATGACTTGTGTTCAGAACCTGTAAATTCAATTTCTATACCTGCAAAAACTTCATTCTGCTTTGACTTTTCAGAGTCAAGCTTATCATCAAAACGAACACTGATTGATTCTTCCACAATCTGTGTTTCTGTATTGTATACTCTGTACCCTCTTGAGCGTTCAGAGTATCCTAACATAATACACTTCTGTGCTTTAGAGTCAAACTTGTTCAAATAATTCTTTGTATTTAATATAAAGCAAGTACATCCAAATGGATGAAAATATGAAATGTTGGGCTTTCTGTTCTTCCACAATTCATATGGAGTCTTTTCCAGAATAGGTCTTATTGAGATTCTATTCTGAATGTAGCACGCTGTGTTTATTGCCTCTGCCCAGAAGGTCTTAGCAACGTTTGTCTCATTGATCATGGTTCTGGCCATTTCTTGCAATGTTCTGTTCTTTCGTTCTACAACTCCATTTTGTTGGGGAGTTCTAGGACAAGAGAAATCATGCAGAATGCCTCTGTCATTAAAGAATGACTCAAAATCTTTGTTTTCAAATTCTCCACCATGATCACTTCTGACTTTAACGATTCTAAGATCCTTTTCATTCTGAACTTGGTTACAGAAGGTAACAAACACAGAGTGTGACTCGTCCTTGTGTCTTAAGAACTTTACCCATGTCCATCTGCTATAGTCATCTACGATTACTAACCCATACTTCTTGCTACTGACTGAAGCAGTTTTAACTGGTCCAAATAAGTCAATGTGCAGAAGTTCTAATGGCTTAGAGGTAGAAACAACATTTTTGGATTTAAAAGAAGGTTTTGCAAATTTGCCTTTCTGACATGCTTCACACAGAGCATCTGAATTGAACTTCAAATTAGGAAGTCCTCTGACCAGATTGAGTTTGTTAATCTGAGATATTCTTCTCATACTAACATGCCCCAATCTTCTGTGCCAGATCCACTGCTCGTTGTTAACAGACAGAAGACATTTTACATTCTGACTCTTTAGTTCAGAAAGTTTGATTTTGTAAATTTTGTTTTTCCTCTTACCATTAAACAGGATAGTCCCATCTTTCTGACTAACAGCTTTACATGATTTTTGATTAAAGATTATATCATAACCGTTATCACTTAATTGACTTATGGATAACAGATTATGCATCAATCCATCTACTAGCAGAACATTATTAATAGAGGGAAGATTTCCATTACCTACTGTTCCAGAGCCAATTATCTTTCCCTTATGATTGCCTCCAAAGCCAACGTGGCCTCCAGGCTTAAGTTCCAGGCTTTGGAACATATGCCTTCTTCCCGTCATGTGTCGTGAGCAGCCAGAGTCCAGGTACCATGACTGGTGTTTCTGACTTGCTGCTAAAGATATCTGCAACGTGTATTATTTTATCCTTAGGTACCCAGATTTTCTTGGGTCCTGATTTGTTAGTTTTACCAAAACTCTGGTTGAATTTTGGTTTCACATAGTGCTTACTGCTAGTGTATTTAATATCATGTGTGTGACCATACACAAAATGTGAATTTAGAGGAGTGTGTTTAATGGTTAAGTCCATGACATTCTTTGGCGTAGGAACCTTACCTTGGTATCCTATTCCTTTCCTGCCGTTTCTGCTAACTCCATAGATCATTGAAGCCATTCTGCTTCTATCTATGCTTTTAGCTAGGAACTTCTGGAAACTGTGATCATACTCCTTGATGATCTCATCAGCGTTGCTGGGAGTTTCAGAAATTGGTTCCTTCTGAGAGTTTTGTAAAGTGTTTTCTAATTTTGAAATCTTATTTCTCAGCTCAGAATTTTCCAATTTGAGACTCTCAGTCTTATTAGAGTCAGATTCAAGATTCCTTTTCAGGTCTCTGAATTTAGCTCTAATTTGCTGATAACGTTCCAGAATCTCATTAAGGCTTTCAGCAAGTTCAGCCTTTGTAAAGTTAACAGCAAAGTTAGGAAATACCTCTTCAGTATCTGATTCTGAGTCTGATTCAGAAGCTTCACTATCTTCTGAGATGTTAGCCATGAGAGCTATGTTTGCCCTCTCATCATCTGATTCTGAGTCAGCTTCAGACGAGTCAGAGTCATCCCATGTAGCCATGAGACTTTTCTTCTTCTCTCTTCCAAACTTCTTTTTGGGCTTTTCCCTCTGAAGCTTTGGGAAGTCACTCTTATAGTGTCCTTGCTCATTGCACTCATAGCAGATGATGTCCTTGGTGTTTGGCTTTTTGCTACTGGAGGATCCTTCAGATCTTCTGTATCCAGAGGAAGAATATGTCCTTCTGTATCTCGAAGAAGACTCGTTCTGATCAGATCTTCTGGGATTCCTGAACTTCCTTTGTCTTTGCTTCCACAGTTGATTTACTCTTCTGGAAAGGAGAGAGAGTTCGTCTTCTTCTGATGAGGATCCATCAGATGTTTCTTCAACTGCCTGCAAAACTTTAGACTCAAATTTTTTGTTAGATTTTAATGCTAAAGGCTTACCTTGCTTCTGAGGCTCATCAGCTTCTAGCTCTATCTCATGACTGCTGAGGGAGCTGATAAGTTCCTCCAGAGTGATTTTGTTGAGATCTTTAGCTAGCTTCAGAGCTGTAACCATAGGTCTCCACTGCTTGGGTAAACTTCTGATGATTTTCTTGACATGGTCAGCAGTAGAGTATCCTTTATCCAGAACTTTGAGACCAGCTACCAGAATCTGGAATCTAGAGAACATGGTTTCAATGGATTCAGATTCTTCCATTTTGAACGCCTCATACTTCTGAATGAGCGCCAGAGCTTTTGTTTCTTTGACCTGAACGTTTCCCTCATGCGTCATTCTGAGTGAGTCAAAAATATTCTTTGCTGTGTCTCTGTTGGAGATCTTTTCATACTCAGTATAGGAGATGGCGCTGAGGAGGATGGTTCTGGCCTTGTGGTGATTCTTGAAGTCACGCTTTTGTTGATCAGACATTGTTTTTCTATCAATCTTCTGACCGCTTGCATTCACAGGGTGTGTGTATCCATCTGTCACCATATCCCACAGATCAGCATCATGTGCCATAAAGAAGCTTTCAATTCTGTCTTTCCAGTAATCAAAGTTTTCTCCATCAAAGACTGGAGGTTTGCCGCTGAATCTGTCTCTGTCCTCATTGTTGTCATTGCTGATGTGAGAATTGTTTCCTGCCATTGTGTTTTTGACGCTGGATCTTGTACTGACACGGTTAAGTGTTTTAGCTCAGAACCAGGCGCTCTGATGCCAATTGAAGTGGTGAAAAACACAAGAAGGGGGGGTTGAATTGTAAAACTTAAATCTAATGCAATGAACAAGATATTTTTATCCTGGTTCGTTTGATCTCAAACTACTCCAGTCCACCCGTCAAGGTGATTTCGCCTATCTCCAACGAGGTCTTAATCCACTATATTCAACTGAATATTACAGAATGCTTTAACAACTGCTAAAGCCTTCTTGATCCAAACCACAACCCGGTTTGTCAAGGAAACACTTTCTTACAAAGAGATAAAACTAAGTGTGTGAATGTTTTCTACAAAACTGTATCACAACTGTGATGTATACACAAATTAAAGCTTAGAAACTAGATTGCTAAACAATGATAGAATATCAGAATGTGTGGTTTAGCAAAACTGAGAGAAATAAGATTTTGATCAGCTTTTATGCGTGTAGAGATTTGGAGAGCATTAGCCATTTCAATCTTCAAAGTCTTGTTTATATAGCACTGAGATGATGAACGTTGGATGCAATATTCTTGATTCAATGCTAATAACAAACTTTCCTTATCGAGCAGATCTTGTCTGGAATGAGGTCGTTGGAATTAATTTGCTTTCAATGCACAGTACCGTTGCTTACTTAATGCAAGTTCTGGCTTGGCTCATTCTGACTCTGCTTAGCTGCTGATGAACTGTTGTGTTTCTTTATCAGAGTGTTGAGCGCAGTCTTGTTCATCAGGCTTCAGCATATACGTGAGTTGATCATCTGATTCTGACATTCTGATATGGCAACTTCTGATGCTGGTGTCTGAAACCAAATTCTGATGCTGAATAGATGTGATTTTGCTTATATCAATCAGAGTATCTGCAAGTCAGAACATAATAATTTTAGGCAGCAGATAGTTCATACATGAATCTTATAAATACTATATCTTTTCACTTTGTTATCATCAAAACTTAAATATAGGGTAGTAGATTCAAACTTTGTTCTAACAGAATTTTCCAAATGTATCAAGTTTGAGAATGGTCTTCGTGATGAGATTAAGCAGGGTATTCGTATCAGCGTATCCGAAGATTTCCTGATCTGGTTGACTGTAGTAGGATTTTAGAGGAGGATCTTGCTAGAACGAAGTCGAATGCTCGAGGGTATGTTGATAGGAAGGGTAAGCAACCGATGGATCGTGGTAAGAATTATGATAGAAGTAATCAGAGACCTGGTGGTTGAAAGAAGTTTGGTAGAGGAGATTCTTGTTCTTCCATTAAGTGCTACAAGTGTGGTGAGACAGGACATCGTATGGTGGATTGCAAAAGTAATGATAAGAAGTGTTTCAAGTGTGGGAAACTCGGCCATGTGGCCAATGATTGCAGAGTAAGAGTGGTGACTTGTTACAACTGTGGTGAAGAAGGTCATACTCGTCCTCAGTGTACGAAACCCAAGAAGGAGCAAGCTAGTGGTAAAGTGTTTGCATTGTCAGGGTCAGAGACTAAGCTAGATGATCGGTTGATTAAAGGTACATGTTTTATTAATGACATACCTTTGATTGTGATTATTGATACTGGAGCTACGCATTCTTTTATTGCTTTGGATTGTGCTAAAAGATTGAATTTGTAAATTTCTAATATGGATGGAAGTATGGTTATTGATACTCCTGCGTCGGGTTCAGTGACTACTTCGTATGTTTGTAGAAATTGTCCTATTGTGATTTTTGGTAGGGATTTCGGTATGGATTTAGTGTGCCTACCGTTAGAACAACTTGATATCATCCTTGGGATGAACTGGTTGGAATTCAACCAGGTTCATATCAACTGTTTTGCGAAGACGGTTATTTTTCCTGAAGAGGTTGGTGTCGAAGATGTGACTATGTCGGTTAAACAGATGAACCTAGCTGTGAAAGATGGTGCTGTGGTATTTATGTTGTATTCTGCAATAGAAACGGAGGGAAAAGCAAAGAGTGATGGATTTCCAGTGGTGAATGAATTTCCAGAGGTGTTTCCGGAAAACGTTAGTGAATTGCCACCTGAGAGGGAGGTAGAATTTACTATAGATTTGATTCCTAGAACTAGTCCGGTGTCGATGGCGCCTTACCGTATGTCGCCATCTGAATTAGCGGAGTTAAAGAAACAGTTGGAGGAGTTACTTGAGAAGAAGTTTATTCGTACGAGTGTTTCGCCGTGGGGTGCATCAGTGTTGTTGGTTAAGAAGAAAGAAGGTTCAATGAGATTATGTGTTGATTACAGACAGCTGAATAAAGTTACAATCAAGAATCGATATCCTTTGCCGAGGATCGATGATTTGATGGATCAACTAGTTGGAGCTTGTTTATTTAGTAAGATTGATCTGAGATCTGGATATCATCAGATTCGTGTGAAGTCGGAAGATATTCAGAAAACTGCATTTAGAACGAGGTATGGACATTACGAGTATTCTGTTATGCCGTTTGGAGTTACTAATGCACCTGGTGTTTTCATGGAGTATATGAACATGATATTTCATCTGTATCTTGATAAGTTTGTGGTGGTGTTCATTGATGATATTCTAATTTATTCAAAGAGTGATGAAGAGCATGCAGAACATCTCAGAGTTGTGTCGGAATTGTTGAAAGAGAAGAAGCTTTATGCGAAGTTGTCCAAGTGTGAATTCTGGTTAACTGAAGTAAGTTTTCTTGGCCATGTAATTTCCAAGAATGGAATTGCTGTGGATCCTACGAAGGTAGAAGCAGTATCTCAGTGGGAAGCGCCGAAGAATGCTTCTGAGATCCATAGTTTTCTGGGTCTTGCAGGTTATTACATGAAGTTTATAGAAGGATTTTCCAAATTAGCGTTACCGTTGACTAAGTTGACCAGGAAGGGTTAGATGTTTGTTTGGGAGGTTGAATGTGAGAAAGGATTTCAAGAGCTGAAGAGGAGGTTGACAAGTGCTCCGATCATGATTTTGCCAAATCCGACTAAGTCTTTTGTTGTGTATTGTGACGTATCATTAATGGGATTAGGTGGTGTGTTGATGCAAGATAAGCAGGTGGTGGCTTATGCTTCGAGACAATTGAAAGTACATGAAAGGAATTATCCGACTCATGATTTGGAGTTGGCAGCTGTTGTGTTTGATTTGAAGTTGTGGAGGCATCATTTATATGGTTCTCGGTTTGAGGTGTTCAGTGATCACAAAAGTCTGAGGTATCTCTTTGATCAGAAAGAGTTGAATATGAGGCAGAGGAGATGGTTAGAATTTCTAAAGGATTATGATTTTGGTTTGAATTACCATCCTGGTAAGGCAAACGTTTTTGCGGATGCCTTGAGTAGGAAGTCCTTGCATATGTCGATGTTAATGGTCCGTGAGTTAGATTTGGTTGAGCAGTTCAGAGATTTAAGTTTGGTATGTGAAACTACATCGAATAGTGTGAAATTGGGTATGTTGAAACTGACTAGTGGTATTCTGGAAGAAATTTGGAATGGACAAAAGTCCGATGTTGGGTTAGTTGATAAATTGACATTGATCAACCAAGGTCAAGGAGGCGAGTTCCGGATTGATGAGAATGGTGTTATGAAATTTGGTAATAGGGTGTGTGTTCCGGATGTTGCAGAGATTAGGAAGAGTATTTTGGAAGAAGGACATCGTAGTGGATGGAGTATTCATCCTGGTGCTACTAAAATGTACCATGATTTGAATAAGTTGTTTTGGTGGCCGGGAATGAAAAAGGAAATTGCTGAGTTTGTGTATGCTTGTTTAGTTTGTCAGAAGTCGAAGATTGGGCATCAGAAACCGTCAGGATTGATGGAACCGTTGTTTATTCCAGAATGGAAATGGGATGGAATCTCTATGTATTTTGTGTCTGGTTTGCCAAGGACATCGAAGAATTGTGATTCTATCTGGGTTATTGTTGATCGGTTGACGAAATCTGCTCACTTTATACCGATAAGAATGGATTATCCGATGGAAAGGTTGGCAGAATTGTATGTTGAAAAGATTGTGAGTTTGCACTATATTCCTTCTAGTATTGTGTCAGATCGAGATCCGAGGTTTACATCTAAATTCTAGACGGGATTGCAAGAAGCTTTGGGTACTAAGTTGCGTTTGAGTTCCGCTTATCATCCACAGACAGATGGTCAGACGGAGAGAACGAATCAGTCGTTGGAAGATTTGTTAAGAGCTTATGTGTTGGAGAAAGGTGGAGCTTGGGATAGTTATCTACCATTGATTGAGTTTACCTACAATAATAGTTTTCATTCGAGCATTAGTATGGCTCCATTTGAGGCATTGTATGGTAGGAGGTGTCGGACACCGTTGTGTTGGTATGAATCTGGAGAGAGTGTTGTGATTGGACCAAAAATTGTCCAACAGACTTCGAAAAAGATTAGGATGATTCAGGAGAAGATGGGGACTTCTCAGAGTCGTCAGAAAAGTTATCACGATAAGAGGAGGAAAGATCTTGAGTTTAGCGAAGGAGAACATGTTTTTATGCGAGTTACTCCGATGACTGGTATTGGTCGAGCTTTGAAGTCAAAGAAGTTGACTCCATGTTTTATTGGTCCGTTTCAGATTACCAAGAGAGTTGGGAAAGTTGCTTATCAGATTGCTTTGCCGGCGTCACTTGCAAATTTGCATGATGTCTTTCATGTATCTCAGCTAAGGAAGTACATTGCTGATCCGTCTCATGAGATTCGGGTAGACGATATACAGGTACGAGAGAATTTGACTGTGGAAGCAGTACCTGCGAGAATTGAGGATCAGAAGTTGAAACAGTTGCGAGGCAAGGAGATCGCGTTGGTAAGAGTGGCTTGGGGAGGACCAGCAGATGGAAATGTTACTTGGGAGCTGGAGAGTCAGATGAAGGACTCGTATCCCGAACTGTTCGTCTAAGGTATGTTTTCGAGGACGAAAACTCTTTTAGTAGGGGAGAGTTGTGACACCCCAAATTTATTCAAGTGTTAAATAATTAGGAATTTAATTATTAAAATTAATTAAAGGCTTAATTAATAATATTTTGGATTAAATGGATGAATTAATTATGAAATTAAAAAGGAAGACCAGGGGGTGTAAGGTTGAATTAGAGGTCTGTGAAGTAAAAAGCTCTACTAAATAATAACTAATTTATTACTATTATTTGGAAAATAATAAAAGGAATATAAAAAGGAGGATAAAAAGGAAAAGAAAAAGAAGGTTATTTGGAAAAGTCATTATACGTGAAATTGGAGAAGAGAAGAGAAGAGAGGAAAAAGCCAAACGCCGTGAATACGAAGGATCATCGCGAGGTAAGGGGTGATTTCGATTAATTACTATTCCTTATAGATTTTGGGATCAATAGAATTGATTAAGCATGTTAGGAATCTCAATTTAGGATTTTCTAGGTTTGTAGAATTTGTCCCTAATGTTGTCAAATTGTGTGGAATTGAACCAATTGCATGATATAGGATTGTTAGGAATGGATGAATTGTTTTATTTGACATTATGTTGGTGTTACTTGGGTGATTCTGGTGTTAATTGATGTGGTCATTCATAATGGAATGTTGGAATTGAATCATGAACAACCTGCTGTCAACAGAATTGGAGTTTCTGCTACAGGTGGTCGCAGGAACCGGTTCCCAGTGGAGAGGAACCGGGTTCCACTGTGTGAAGTTATAAAATCTGGCAGAATTGCACGTAGGAACCGGTTCCTGTATAGGTAGGAACTGGGTTCCCATACATTTTTCCAGAAGCGTGATTTTTGAACTTCGCAGGAACCGGTTCCTGCATATGTAGGAACCGGGTTCTGCTGTAACTTTTTGAAAAATATTAAACTTTAAAAATCCGTAACTTTCAAACCGTAATTCCATTTTAGTCGCCGTTTTGGACGTTGTTTCTTAAATTAAATACTCTATTTTATAAAATGAAGAAAATAACTGTAACTTGATTTTATTTTGAAAATGTGTTGACTTTCCGATTATGCGGTTTGTTATTAGGTGCATATTTGGTGTATATGCAATGGTGTATCCATGATAATTGATTGTATCAGGTCTTGGTGGATGAAGTGCGTGTTTATGTTGTTTCATGTGTGTATGATAAATAATGATATCATGTTTTTTTATTTTTGGTTCAGTTATGATAAATTGATGTATTTCATAGACTGATTTGATGTTGCATGCTGGTGATGTGTGTGCATATGCACTGTTTTGGTGAAGTTAATTCCCATTGTGTGGAATTTGACTTGTATTGCCGTTAACCGATACCCGGTGTTGGCTCCTAAATTCGACACCCTGGTTTTATTAATGTCAGCCATTAAAGCTGAAAGATGTCTTCGACTGGCTAGATCCGTCGAAATGCCCATCGAAAGATGGCAAGGTACTTAAAAGATTTCTTCCAAGGGAGAAGTTGGTTGCCTTCGACGTCGAAGGTATTTCTCGTCGAAGATGCTTCTCGACGAAGATGTTCAATGGTTCAGAGTGGAGCAGTTTGAAATTCAAGCGTTTGGAGGGAAAACGGTTTCCAACGGTTACCAAGTGTGACGTGCAAAGATCTGGGGCGTCAAACGCTGAGAACGTGCCAAGTGGAATGATCTCGAAGCAGTGTAACTGCCCGACGGTTACTTGGGATGTTTTAGTATAAATAGTAGTAGTCATGTAGTTTCTCGCGTGTGTTCACAATTCTATACAAAGTCACTCATATAGATTCGAGTACCCAGCGTGTGAGAAAGAATTGTTGAGAAATGTATGTGTGAAACACCAACTTTATTAATCAAAGTCATTTACTTTTCCAGAAATTTACTTGCTTTCCTCTTTACCTTCCTGTCGAAGCCTTTCATTTAAAGCCTTATTTATTTTACCAAGTCCTTTCTTCATGCTATTTACTTAAAGCATCTTATTTTATTGTCATTTAAAGCCTTATCCAATTTAATCAAAACTTCAAAATCAACCTATGTCCTAGGATCAATCTGATCGATCCTGCGAGTAACCAAATAAGTAACCATTTGGAGGATCAGCGGTTGTTTACCAAAAACCAAGGTAAACAGATTGGCACACCTGGTGGGACTGTGTGTTGATTGTTGAAAATAATCTCATCTTTTCGAGGAGTGTTGTATGTTATTGAGAAGTGGTAGAATATACACTAACAATAACAATACTGCCAGAAGAAGGGAAGAGATGGCGAATCCGCCAAACAATAACGAAATCCCACAAACGACTGTGGGAGCAACGGTTAATACGACCGTAAGTGAAGCGACAACTGTTGGTTCGACACCAGCAGTAACGGTCACAGCAACGGGGCCATTACTTTCGTTCACAGGCCCCAGAGCGCCTTTGGGAACTCCCCCACCAAGGGGAAATTTAGGCACAAGGCCTTTTGTTCCCCCAGGATTCATGCCACTCTATGGCATGCCAACTTCTGAATTGGCTAGCCTGACGAATGCTACGTCCACTTTTTCAGACCCTTTAGTGAGTGCCTCTTCGCCACTCCAAGGTTCTGGAATAGGCATGGCGAATAGAAATAGGACCCAACTCTTAGGAGGAACGTCCCAAGTAGCCCATGGCCTTACAAATGCCTCGACAGCAGTCTTGAGGCAACAAATGGACGAAAGCAACCATGATATGGTGCAAATGTTGGCACAAACTTTGAGTACAGTGCTAAACCCTCTAATACAGAACACTACTCAATCGAATCAGCAAGTGACAGCGCAAATGACGCGCTTGGCTGATTTCTTTGGAGTGCCCCAACCTATTCGACAGCCCCAAAGGGCGCAAATAAGGGGAAACCAGGGGATATTCTTAGAGGAAGAAACCACCATTAATCAGGTTCAGCAGCCTGTCGAAGAAAACCTTAGGGCACGACTGGATCAACCTGTTGAGGAACCTAGGGTAATAACCCCAGAGGTAAGGTTAGTTAACAGAAACCAAAATGCTGACGAAGTAGTTCAGCATGTCCAATACCAAAACATGGGTTTGGAAAACAATCTGGCAACCATGATCAAAAGGATCATGACTCAAAATGGGATGAACATGGGCTTTCGAAGGCCCAACTTTACATCTCCATTGTCAGAGTACGTGTTACAGACAGACTTACCTCCTAGATGCAAAGTCCCCAAGTTTACTAAGTTCTCTGGGGACACGACAGAATCCACTGTCGAGCATGTAGCGAGATACTTGATCGAAGCAGGTGACATTTCGAATAACGAAAACCTAAGGATCAAGTACTTCCCAAGTTCTTTAACAAAGAATGCTTTTACTTGGTTTACAACTCTTCCCTCCAATTCGATCCATCATTGGACCCAGTTGGAAAGATTGTTCCATGAACAATTCTACATGGGGCAAACCAAGATAAGCCTGAAAGAATTGGCCAGTGTAAAGAGACGTTTCACTGAACCTATAGACGAATATCTAAATAGGTTTAGGTTGCTTAAGGCGAGATGTTTTACACAAGTGCCAGAACATGAGTTAGTCGAAATAGCCGCAGGCGGTTTAGATTATTCCATTACGAAGAAGCTAGACACCCAATACCTGAGAGACATGGCCCAATTGGCCGATAGAGTTCGACAGGTAGAACGCCTCAAAGCTGAAAAAGCAAAGGCAACGAAAACTCACAAGAGAGAGAGGATAGCGTACGTTGAGATGGATGACGAAGATCCAGAATCCTTCGACGATACTTTAGCTGTCGAAGAAGGAGAAGTCGATTTAGCAGAACTGAAACAAGGGCCACCATACTCTTGTAAACTGTTAGTCCCCTCAAGTGGGAAAAATCCCATTGGTCCAGAAAGGACCAACGATAGGTTCCCCAAAAAGACTTATAGTTTTGACATCACAAAATGTGATGAAATATTCGACTTGCTGGTTAAAGATGGCCAAATGATAGTACCCTCAGGGGTGAAAGTGCCTCCTCTTGATCAAAGAAAGAAGAGAGGTTTTTGCAAATATCATAATTTTTTGGGCCATAAAACTTCTCAATGTTTTCTTTTCAGGAACCTTGTGCAAGACGCTATCGAAGAAGGGAGGTTGAAGTTTGCTGACAAAACCCCCATGGCTGTCGACTCAAATCCATTGCAGGCTGAAGCCCACTATGCTGAGCCCTCTGAGGTGAACGTGATAGAGGCAACCAGGAACCAGTCGAGGAAGCCAGGAATTACAATGGTCGAAGTCTCAAAGGACCATATCAACATGCCAATCTTTGGCAGTTTTTCTGGAAATTTATCCAGGAAGACGATTGAAGCGGTTCAGAAAGCGGTCGAAAGCCCGAAGTTGGAGGCCGCTGAAGCACAAAAAACTGGACCAAAACCCAGTTCCCACTTGGCCACAGTTCAAGGCCAGACAGAGAATCTGGAGATACAAATGAAGCAGTTAGCTCTTGCTAACAAAGATACAATGAATATCAACATGGTCGAACTCTCTGACCCAAAAGCATCAGAAGAGGCCATGAGGCAAGAACAAGCTAATAAGACTGCTTTCCCTCGGGAAAATGAAAATTTGGCAGATTTTTTACAAAGATGCCAGAAAAAGAAATCAGAGGTGATGCTGTGTCCAAGATGCAGTTCGATCTTTGACAAAAAAGCTGCTGAGCACATTCAGGGCGTAAGAGCAGCGAATAAGAGAAGGGAAAATGTTGATCTTCGACATGATCCCAGAAGAGCCTCCCAAAGAGGTTCAAACCAAGAAAAGAGGCCATTGACTTTTAGGCCTCCCACAAATGTGCCAGTAGATACTTGGTACAAAACCTCTGGTCGAAAAAGGCCAAATGAGGAGAAATGGCACTCTTTCGAGGTGCCAAGGGGTTCCTCTTTGACTCAAAAGAAAGAGCCTCAGGTTGCGGCACCTAAGGTTGCACAAGTGTCCAGCAACTACAAAGGTAAAAATCCCATGTCTCGATCTCAATGGAGGAGATACCAAAGGAGACGAAAAGCTGAAAGGGAGGCTGCCAACGAACCAAAGGCAGAGACCAGTTCGAATGTTCCTCAAAGGAAGCAAAGGAAACCTCTAGAAAGAGAGCCAGTAACCAACAGGCTAGTTTGGCCTAACCAAAGTGAAGTCGAAGACGAAGACGATTCTAAGTCTGATGATACTTTGGACATAATGGTGAATATAGTCTCAGTGCTGCCCAGAGAATTCAACCGACAAGTGGAGGTCGAAGCAAGTGACTGGGAAGTGGAGCAAGAAATGGCCAAACATAGGCCAGTGTGCTATTTTGTCATGGACAATGGCACCACTGAGGAACAAAATGGGTTCTTCGAGCCACCTACAGAGGCGATGAAAAATCACCTCAAGCCTTTATTCATCAGGGCTAAACTCGAAGAAACTACTGTGAATAAAATATTGGTGGATTGTGGGGCAACCATCAACATTATTCCTCACTCTATGCTAAGGAAAATTGGCAAAAGAGATGAGGACATTAAGCCTCACAACATGGTCCTGTCGAACTATGAGGGCGGCATAGGGACCACTATGGGAGTGATCCAGCTAGATATCAAAGTAGGGTCTATCTTTCGACCAACAATGTTCATGGTCATATCGGCCAAACCTAACTACAATCTTTTGTTGGGCCGTGAATGGATTCATGGTGTTGGAGCTGTGCCATCATCAATGCATCAGAGGTTGCTCCTATGGCATCCAGATGGGATGGTCGAAAACATAGAGGCAGATCAAAGTTATTACCTAGGCGAAGTGAATCACCTAGGGTTGGCAGATTTCGACAAGAACTTGGCTCACATAGGGCCATGTCCAACACCTGACTTCGACATGGCGCCAGCGCCAAACACTTTTTGTTCCCTATACCTGCATCCTGAGCATGGTTTCCAATGGGACAGAGAAGATTTGTCCCACATAGACTTCAGTGGGTTAACTGATATCCAACCAACTGGTTGGGGAAGTGAATTCAGTGATAATGACTGAGTCACAATCTTTGAAGCGAATTTCAGATTATGTAGCCGAAACTAAGATGATAACGGCTCTTGAAGCCGAAGTGAAGTACATGGCCACACAGGCCAATGATCAACAGTTATCTGCTGCAGGTCCAAGAAAGGATTTTGATCCAAAACCCCCTGATATCGTGCAAGAAGAAGTGCAGGAACAGAGGCTCGACGCCATTTATGACGATGAGCCTTTGGGCTTCGAAAAGGACCCCTTGGCGAACAACATTAAAATGTTAGCGCAAGATCCTTTAGAAGAAATCAACTTGGGCGAAGGGTCAGAGAAAAGGCCAACTTACATCAGCGCCAAAATTGATCCAGAACTTAGGTTGGAAGTAATCCAATTGCTGAAAGAGTTCAAAGACTGTTTTGCATGGGATTATGACGAAATGCCTGGTCTCGACAGAGGATTGGTAGAACTTCAGTTGCCAATCAAACCTGGGAAGAAGCCAATCAAGCAAAATCCAAGGCGCTTCGCTCCAGAAATACTGTCGAAGATCAAAACGGAAGTCGAAAGACTTCTGAAATGCAAATTCATACGCGTTACAAGGTATGTCGAATGGATTGCAAACATTGTGCCACTAATTAAGAAAAATGGCACGTTAAGGGTGTGCATAGATTTCAGAGATTTGAATGCTGCTACACCCAAAGATGAATATCCTATGCCTGTGGCGGAAATGCTAGTCGATTCTGCCGCTGGCTATGAATACCTGAGTATGCTCGATGGTTATTCAGGATATAATCAAATATTCATTGCTGAAGAGGATGTGTCGAAAACAGCTTTTCGATGCCCTGGGGCCTTAGGCACTTACGAATGGGTAGTGATGCCTTTTGGCCTAAAGAACGCTGGGGCAACATACCAGCGAGCAATGAATACTATCTTCCATGATTTTATTAACACTTTTATGCAAGTATATATTGATGACATTGTTATAAAATCTGTTTCCAGGAAGAATCATATTGACCACCTTCGACAATCATTCGAAAGAATGAGAGAACATGGTCTGAAGATGAACCCTTTGAAGTGTGCGTTCTGTGTGAAAGCTGGAGATTTCTTGGGCTTCGTTGTCCACAAGAAAGGAATCGAAATCAACCAGAACAAGACGAAGGCAATTCTGGAAGCGAAAGCGCCATCGAATAAGAAGGAACTGCAATCTCTCTTAGGCAAGATAAATTTTTTAAGGAGGTTTATATCTAATCTGAGTGGGAAAGCACAGGCCTTTTCACCCTTACTTTGACTGAATAAAGAAGGGTTCGAATGGGGGCAAGAGCAGCAAGAAGCCTTCGACAAAATCAAAGGGTACCTCACTAAGCCACCTATTTTGGTGCCTCCTTGTAGCAATAGGAGTATGAGATTGTACATAGCTGCATCCGACAAAACTTTGGGAAGCATGTTAGCCCAAGAAGATGAGAATGGAGTCGAAAGACCCATTTACTATCTCAGTAGAGTTTTGAACGATGCAGAAACTAGATATAGTGAAGTTGAAAAATTGTGTCTATGTCTGTATTTCTCTTGTACAAAACTCAAGCAATATATAAAACCAGTTGATGTGTATGTTTCGTCTCATTTTGATGTTTTCAAGTATATGTTGTCGAAACCTATCTTGCATAGTCGAATTGGCAAGTGGGCATTAGCATTAACTGAATACTCTTTGACCTTTATGCCTCTTAAGGCAGTGAAGGGACAAGTGGTTGCAGACTTCATAGTCGACCACTCAATTCAAGTTGAGGATATTAATTATGTGGAGATAGAACCTTGGAAATTCTACTTCGATGGTTCCAGCCATAAAGATGGAACGGGAGTAGGAGTCTTGATTATTTCTCCAGATAAAATTCCAACAACATTCAAGTACAAAATATCAGGTTCTTGTTCGAACAATGAGGCTGAGTATGAAGCTCTAATTACTGGCCTTGAGATATTGTTGGAATTGGGGGCAACTCGAGTCGAAATAATGGGAGACTCAGAGTTAGTCATTAAGCAAGTCACAAAGGAATATAAATGCATAAGAGAAAATCTCATTATGTACTTTGTGATAGCAAATCGTTTATTGAAAAACTTTGAAACGGTCAATATTCGACACATACCCAGAGTCGAAAATCAAATAGCCAATGACTTGGCACAAATTGCATCTGGGTATAAAATTTCAAAAACGAGATTACAAAGAGCAATCGAAGTTCGAGAAAAGATAAAAGCAACTTGTCTATCACCAACAGACTTGGAATCGACGAGACTAGGATATGCTGATCAAAGTAACTTCGAAATTTCGTTCATAGATAATTTGTCAGAGCAAGATTGGAGGAAACCCATTGTGGACTATCTTCAAAATCCAGGAGCTTCGACAGAACAAAAAACAAAATACAGGGCGTTGAGTTATGTACTCATGGGTAATGAGTTATTCAAGAAGACGCCTGAAGGGGTATTGCTGAAATGTTTAAGTGAAACTGAAGCATACATAGCCCTTTCGACTACGCATGATGGGGCATGTGGGGCTCACCAAGCAGGCCATAAGATGAAATGGTTGTTGTTTCGACAAGGACTATATTGGCCCACTATGCTGAAAGATTGTGTTGAGTTCGCCAAAGGTTGTCAAGAGTGTCAAGTCCATACAGGCATCCAACATGTACCAGCAAGCGAACTTCACTGGATAGTGAAGCCTTGGCCCTTTCGAGGATGGGCGTTGGACCTCATTGGAGAGATTCGACCAGCATCATCAAAGAGTCAGAAATACATACTGGTAGGCATTGATTACTTTACTAAGTGGATCGAAGCTATCCCTTTAGTCAATGTAGACCAAGAAAATGTAATTGAATTTATTCAAAAGAACATTATCTTTAGGTATGGAATCCCTGAGACGATAACAACTGATCAAGGATCAGTTTTCACTGGTCGAAAGATGCAGGAATTTGCTCAGGAAATGGGTTTCAAACTCCTAACATCAACGCCTTATTATGCACAGGCAAATGGTCAAGTCGAAGCAGCCAACAAAGTGGTGATTGGCTTGATAAAGAAGCATGTTGGGAAGAAACCAAAGAATTGGCATAAGACGTTGGACCAGATTTTATGGGCTTGTCGAACGTCCCCAAAAGAAGCCACAGGTACAACACCATATAGGCTAACTTTTAGCCATGATGCAGTGTTGCCAGTAGAAATTTGTCTTCAATCTGCAAGGGTTCAGAGGCATTATGATATTCCCTCTGAGATTTATTGGAACATGATGTTAGACGAACTGGTGGATTTAGACGAAGAGAGATTGCGCGCTCTCGACCTACTCAGGCTTCAAAAGAAAAGAGTAGAAGACTCTTATAATAAAAAGGTAAAACCTAAGGTATTTTTGCCTGAAGAACTAGTTTGGAAGGTAATTCTTCCCATGGATCGAAGGGATCGAAGCATGGGGAAATGGTCACCCAAATGGGAAGGACCATTCAGAGTTATCCAAACTTTTTCTGGTGGAGCCTATGAAGTCGAAGAGTTAGGTGAAGATAAAAGGCTCTTGAGAGTAAATGGTAAATATTTGAAAAAATACAAACCTACACTCCAAGAGATAAAAATAAAATAATAAAATAACAAGACTAAATTAACCATAAAAAGCCAAAATGGAAATTTCATAAATTTTAGCCAAGATGGCAATGTTGTCGAATATAGATTACAAAATATGGTTACAAAAGCTGAATCAATCAGAAGGGAACAGAGTCCTTGAGTCGAAGGTATTTGACTTGCTAAAGCTCCAATCTTTTCTTGCACCAGGCGTTCTCCTGCACAAGCTTGGCAATCTGAGCGTCGAAGCCTTGGGCCTTCTCAGCAAATTCCAGGCCTTGTTTGATTTCAGTTTGACTCTCGGTGTCTGAGACGGTCGAAAGAAGTTCCTCCTTGCGTTTAGTGTTGGCATTTATCTTAGCCTTTATTTCTTCGATTTGTGCCCTGAAGGAAGCATTCTCTCGATCGATGGCATCGACTTCTTCCTGCGTAGATGCTTTTTGCTTCGACAACTCCGCAATTCGAGAAGTCGTCTCCGAAACAGCAGTCCATGCAGAGGAGCTTTTGCCATATAACACCTCAAGCTGACTATTAAAACCCCTTTGGCGCCTATAATCTGCTGAGACTTGATCAATCATAGAGTGTAACTCCATGATCAAGCCTGAAACTTCTGGAGCTACAGCTAACAAGTCGACAGCATTCAAAACATCCCTCAAGTATGATGGAGCAGTGGGGTCCCCCTCTAAAGCCTTCATCAAGTCCTTCTTGAAAAACTGGGCCTTAACCTTCGCCAAAGCTTCATCGAGAGGAGAGGTTTCAGTGGACTTCCCCAACAGGGTAGGAACCTCCTGACTGGCATCAGACAAACTCTTGCTCTCGATGATTGCATTGAGATAGCTAACAGGGTCAGTTTGTTTCAAGAGTTCTAAGTCCTCTTTCGACCTGTGCTTCGTTGAGGTAACAGCCCTTGCAACAGCATTGTCTTGGGTTTGAGGCTGTTGAGTGATGGGTGCCTCGACTTGATTCCCTTCGACTCGGACTGGGGCAGTACCAGCGTCATCTTGGTGCCCTTCGCCAGCGTCACTTTGGTGCCCTTCGCCAGTGTCACCTTGGTTCTCTTCGCCAGCAGCACCTTGGTTTTCTTCGCCAGCATTGCCTTGGTCCCCTTCGTCACGGTTCTCTTCCGACAGATCCACCACCGGAACCTCTTTTGGCTGTTGTTCTTCCGTTTGAGGATCCTCTGTGGGTTTTTCTACCGTCTCAGCATTGGCCTCGTTTATTTCAGTATGGGCTTCGTCATTTTCCAAGCCTTTTTCTTGTGGCCTGCTGAGTTCAGCAGACTCCAGTGTTTCAGAGGTCCTTGGCGGAGAACTTTCAGTGGTGTCCTGAAAAAGGAAAGAAGAAGAATCTTTAGAAATCGATAGAGACATAATCGAATGCAGGTATCTACACCTAAGCTATAAAAAGGTTTAAAAGATTACCTGTAAGTTAGCTTCAGCCCCAGGGCTGGAATTGTCGATTTCGACAGGCTTGTTGAGAAGAACGTTTAGTTCCTCCTCCGTTGGCTCCTCAATGATCACTGGAGGTGGCCTAGGCTTTCTCCCAGCAACCTTTATTCTAAATGTTCGACCCTCAGGAGCAGGAGCAGGAACAGGAACGTCCTTCGTCAGCTTTCGCCTCTTTAGAGGAGTAGGAGGAGAATCACTTTCTTCATCGCTCCCAGATTCGACCACCAGTGCTGGCCGTTTCTTGGGCGAAGGTGCCTAAAAAACCAATGGGAAATTCGACTTAGCAATTGCATCAAAAGTCAAAAATCGAAAGCCAGAAGAAAATAAGGAAGTCTGGTTACCGATACAGAAGGCTTCTTCGAAGGGCCTTCCCCCTGTTGGTTGGTTGTGGTCTTCGCCGGCGCTGTAGTCTTCGCCGGCGGTGGAGGTTTTGTTGAGGGGCCTCCTCCTTGTTGACTTTCTGCAGCCTTCTTGGCTACAGGCTTTCGAACAACTGAAAGCAAATAAAATAGTTAACAGGCTAGCGGTCGAAAGAGAAAGACAAAGTAATGTGAAAGGATGAACTTACATTTCTTTATTTTGTCCAACACAAGGACAAAGGATTTCTGAAGCTCATCCACGAAGTCCTTCTCGTCGAAAAACTCCTCAGCGTAATAACTTTTCCACCACTCCTCAAAGGATGGTGAGCAAAGAAAGTTGAGCTGGTAGTCAAACAACGAGAGAACTGTTCGACCAGCATATCTTCCGATATGCTTAATGGCAGCTTCTTCGGTGTAATCATTGCAGAAGTACAACATAGACTTCTCTCTTGGAAAGATTGGAGAAGGTAGGGTTTGAATAATACCAAACTGGCGAGATACCAGGTTTAGTTGGTATGCAATCAGACTCAAGTGAGTCTTAGAGCTCCTGAATCGAAGAGGCATGATCCTTGGTGTGAGGAACGCCTCCCACAGTATTGTATGTTCGTCAACATTAGGACCACTCGAAGTCCTTGGATGTGGCCTTGTGAACCATGCTGGGCCTACCTTCCGTCGAGCAAACGGAGCCATAGTTGAAGCAAACTCTTTCCTTCGAGCAAACATCAGAACGAAGTTGGTGAAAGTTTGCTGAAACTCCAGTCCATCTTCCATAGGCGTCAACAGAGCCAGTCTGGTTCCTTCGACGCGTCTGTTCGCTATCTCTGGAGCCTGCTCGTTTATTTGAACCTTCTTAGGCAAGAAGGATTCGAAGGTGGCATTGAGCCACAGTTGGAGCAGCCAAAAAGGCCCAGCAAGTAGTAAACTGGCCCTGTTCTCGATAATTTTTAGAAGAGTCGCCCCATTGCTGATCGAATCATAGAGGCTAGCCAAAATCAATTCTGCCAAACAGATATTTTGGCGATGATGGAGTTGAGTGGCGAGAGTGACCATATTTTTGGTCACCTGTAAAGACTTCGAGCAAAATACAAAGCGAGTCAGCCATAAGGCTAGAAATGCTATGTGTTCGACATCCGACACAAAATCTGTCGACCTATCATGATAGTGGTTGATGAAAGTGGTGTATGTTGGTTTGGTGTCAGAGAATCCAATTTGATCCTCCGACATCTCCTCCGGATCGAAGTAGTCCCCGGTGGGTCGAAGGCCAGTGATAGCGGCCACATCGAAGAGTGTAGGAGTCAACATCCCACAGGGAAGATGGAAAGTAAAGTGGGAGTAGTCCCAGAAAAGCAGAGAAGCTATCAACATCTCCGGAGAATAGTTCAAACCTGTCTTCGACAGCATCACCAGATCGAAAATCCCCATATCTTTCCAGATTGAAGCTTGGTGTTTCTCCATCTTTTCCAGCCAAGCAACGTAATCAGGAGTAAGGCTAGGGCTAGACCTGAAGGCCCTAACACCTCTGTTGAAGAAACGGAGGTTGATTTTTTCATGCGCAGGGTCTTCATTGTCCTCTGCGTCTTTCTTGGCACATGCAACCGGTTTGAGTTTCTCAACTACCGGAAAATAACTCTTGATCTTCATGGCCTCAGCAATACTTGGATACAAGGGGCCAGACATAGAAAAGATCTGGTTGGAGTATCCAACCGGGATCATAAGGTGGCGTGAGTAAGCGTCACGAACGGCAATGTCCAAGGGTTCAGGGACCCTTCGTTGGCCCGTGGAGGTTACTACTGGAGCAGTGACGAAAACCTTAGGTTTGGCGTTCTCAGTTGGTACGGTAGCGCTAAGAGCACTGGAACCAGATGCCATTGTTAGTGTTGAGGTTGAAATGAGGTTGAAGACGAAGTGAAGGAGGAAAAGTTTCTGCAAAGATAACAAGTTTGTATGAAGATAGAGAAGTCTGAAAGCTAGATGGCGTAAAAAGTCCCACAATGGGGTACTTACTACTATTTATAGTAGTGGAGGAAAATCCCCAAAACCGAGGACATTAAATGCCATTTAATTATTGCAGGAGATAGTGGGACGCGTGGCATCCCCCTGTTGTTTTAGCCGTTCTGCAGAAATAGAGAGACGCAGCGTGCGTCCTCGTTTTTGGGAATTGTCATAATGACAAATTTTGAAATGACGTTTGGTACTGCACGCCGTACTGAAATGACGTCTTAGGTACGGATAAATGATGATTTTCTTGGGATTGCCAGTGGTTGGTAGAAGACAACAAAAAGTGCACAATTTAATTTGTGACTAAGCGTGGAAAGACAGGTCTCGAATGGCGTTTCAAAGAATGCCTTTTTCTTTCAGAGTCGAAATAAGGCATTCTTGGGGGGCAATTTGTTGGCTCCTAAATTCGACACCCTGGTTTTATTAATGTCAGCCATTAAAGCTGAAAGATGTCTTCGACTGGCTAGATCCGTCGAAATGCCCATCGAAAGATGGCAAGGTACATAAAAGATTTCTTCCAAGGGAGAAGTTGGTTGCCTTCGACGTCGAAGGTATTTCTCGTCGAAGATGCTTCTCGACGAAGATGTTCGATGGTTCAGAGTGGAGCAGTTTGAAATTCAAGCGTTTGGAGGGAAAACGGTTTCCAACGGTTACCAAGTGTGACGTGCAAAGATCTGGGGCGTCAAACACTGAGAACGTGCCAAGTGGAATGATCTCGAAGCAGTGTAACTGCCCGACGGTTACTTGGGATGTTTTAGTATAAATAGTAGTAGTCATGTAGTTTCTCGCGTGTGTTCACAATTCTATACAAAGTCACTCATATAGATTCGAGTACCCAGCGTGTGAGAAATAATTGTTGAGAAATGTATGTGTGAAACACCAACTTTATTAATCAAAGTCATTTACTTTTCCAGAAATTTACTTGCTTTCCTCTTTACCTTCCTGTCGAAGCCTTTCATTTAAAGCCTTATTTATTTTACCAAGTCCTTTCTTCATGCTATTTACTTAAAGCATCTTATTTTATTGTCATTTAAAGCCTTATCCAATTTAACCAAAACTTCAAAATCAACCTATGTCCTAGGATCAATCTGATCGATCCTGCGAGTAACCAAATAAGTAACCATTTGGAGGATCAGCGGTTGTTTACCAAAAACCAAGGTAAACACCCGGGTGATGATGGGTGGTTAGGCTGGATTCGTGTCCGGGTGTTTATGGACGAATCGATGGTTGCTGTATCCGGTTGATAATGGATCAGTGTTGGGTGACTTGGTCACGTGTTGGTACCACATGCATTGTATCTGCATTTGTGTTTGCATGGAATTGTAACATGTTAGGATGTCTTCCAGTGTTACAATTCTTTGGCTGATTATTGATTTGTGCATAATGACTTGTATGATTGGAACTGAGTGTTGAATCTGAATTTATGCTAAAATGGGTGAAATAATATGCTTGTGATATAATGTTGATTGAGAAGCTTATAATGCATGTTAATTATGAGAAATCTCACCCTTACTTTAACAATTTCAGATTAAAGTTAGCAGCTCAGGAGTTGGTGAGGATGGCTCTAGAGCTATGTTACTTTAAGTCCGCGTGTCAGTGTCGTGCTCTGATAGGTTGTAACACTGGGGGAAACATTTGAATGATGAGTTTTATTTTATACTCTATTGTTTAATTTATGTTGGGAATACTTATGAAGTGAAGTTATTCCGGTTTTGAGACATTTCCGCTGTGTAGAACATGATATTGATTTGAATATTTATCTTAATAATTCCTTCAGTAAAGCATAATAACTGTAGATTTGAGGTTTTTATATTTATCTTGGATTGTGACATCCCTGTTTTCCATGTTACTCTGATTTAATTAATATATTTGCGGGTTATTTAGAAGGGGTGTTACAATTCTCACCCAATTTTCTCATGGACTCACCTATAAATTCAACCTCTTAATCTCTAGCAAAGGGGGAGGAGACACACAAAGAAATATAATAGAGAAAAAAACTATCAAAAATTTTGTTCAATACACACAACATCCCACACAAAAACACAAAATAAAACTCTCTCAAAATATCTCTATAACCTCAAACCATCCTTCACAATAATCCACCCACAAATCAAAGCCGAAAATTGTCTAATTTGCAGCCTATACCCGCCCTTGTTCAACTCCTTATCAAAAATTGCATAACCAAACACAGATCACACAACATAAAAAAGAGAGAAAAAAAACTCACCAAAAAGAGCTTCATCTCTCTTTGAAAAAATGGAAGCAACTTCTCCGCACTCAATCTTTGCTTGGCATAATCTTCAATAAACTTCATCAAACTCTCAATATCAACATTGCAACTACTATATTCACAACATTAACACATTACTGATCCCTCTATATCAACAACTTCTTCATTTTAATCCATAATAACACACACATATATGCATCCTCGCAACCAACAATATAGTAGCGTAGAGAAAATGTAGAAGGAAGAAAATAGGAATTTCAGAATCGCGAGCAATAGTAGAAGAAGAATTGAGAGAATAATAGACGAAAACAAAAAGAGTTCGTACCTGGAATATTTTCTACATCTCTAGTTTTCAATTTCTCGTTGCCGCCATCGAAGACGTGTCAGACTAATTTCGACAGGAAAGCTTCGAAGTTTCTTATCTCTGAATGTATGCTTTGGTTTGGTGTTGTGTGCCATGAGTTAGTTTGAAATCGGTTGAGGTGGAAGTTTGATTTGAGAAGGAGACGGAAGCATGAAGATGATATCCGTGAGGAGTGAACGAAAGACGGAAAAAAATTGCGTTGGTTGAGAGGCGGAAGAGAAGACGCAGGATTAGAACAAAAGGGTTTGGTTTTTTCCATGGTTAGAGAATTGGAGAAAGATGATGATTTGAGGGAAAGAATTATCGTGAAGAAGAAATAAGGGATTTCAACATTTTTTTTATTTGGAAGATTTGTTTGTTTGAGTGAAGTAGAGACGCTAGCCTGCACCTCATCTCTTAGGGTTTTATAATCGTGACTTCGGTATAAGTAGGAGTTGGGCTCGGATCCAGGTCAACCTGGTCCGGCCCAACATCAACTGTTTTTTAGCCTGTCTAGTTATTTGTTTGGATAGCATTCGGGCCTCACCTCCATTCTCACCATACAAGCCCATTCGAAATTTATACTCTCACCCTCCAATTTCTTGTCTCACACCTTCTTTTATTAAATAATTTAGTTTAATTTAACATTAATAATCTTAGAATAAATTAACTTAGATGAAATTTAGAAATTTTATAATTAATTTAGCTTGCATATAAAGTAGTTTAGGTATAATTTAGTAATTGTTAGAATGAGATTTAATTTTTGCAAACTTTAGAATTTTTATAATCTTAGTTTTTAATTTTGTTTAGAATTAATATAGTAATTTATATATCTTCTTTAGATAATTAGTTACATTCTCTTTCATCCGTATTTAATCGTCTTAGTCCTTTTGAATTAAATTTCTCACTGCGCTTATTGTTATTAATTTGTTCGTTTAGATTTATTTTCTTGCGGATTATCGATTACTTATATTGTATATTCATCTTATTTTTGATAGTTTTTTAGTGCACCTAAGACGGTGTTGAATAAAGTGGATTGTATATTTTTATTCTTTTATGTGATGATATTCTTATTTTCTTATTTGAGCATGAATATGAAAGCTACAAATACAGAAAATAAAGAACACAAGAGATTTATACTGGTTCCCCTCACACTTCGAGAGTACATCCAGTCCCCTTACCAACATGTAAGAGATTTCACTATATTTATAATTATCGTAAAGCATATCCACATCCAAATGTGATGCTTACTATCTAACTTATATGGATATCAAAGGCTTTACTATCCTTTAAAATCCAACCAAGTACATGAAGAACAATCCTCTTCAATGTAAACACTTGTTTCAACAATCCTGAAAACAAGGTTACCAATACAAAGTAGAAAGAGAACAATCCTCCCTTAATACTCTCTTACTTCCAACAATCCTGGACAACAAGGTTACACCATAATCACTTTGGAAAAATGATTAGAAACAAATTCTTGAAGTAGATATGAAAGTTTATAATCAATGTCAATACAAAGTATTTATCTCTTCTCTTTCAAGAAAACAATTCAATACGACAAGTTGTTTTATTATATTTTTCTAGGTTCCACAACCATTGGTTTAAGTGACCAGATGAGGGTCACCTAACTTAATAGGTGCATTCCCTATTTTAAATTTATTATGGCGATTAATTTTTTAGAACTTTTGGGATAATTCACTTATATTTATCGACTCTCTACATATTTTGTGCTTAAGATGGTGCCGACTGCTAATATAAACTACTTAAGAGCTATTTTGAAAACTTGAGCCTAAGGTTTCAGCATAATGGGTACCCAAATTGATATCACGTAAGGAGGGGGTTTACGGTGTCATAATTGTAACGATTTTATTGAAACTTTCAAAGTCTCTCTAACACAACCTAAAGTGTGACAACCTATATACTTTCAGAGTATGTGTGTCATGCATAAAAAAGAAAATTTTTGTCGCTGGTTGAAATTTTAAAATTTTGGGGAAATTCAATAACAATTGAAAAACAGGCGTACAGACTCGACATCACATGAAATGACTCAACCGAATACTGGAAAACAAATCCTAAAAATATGCAATAAACTAGAAAAAAAATAAAAATAAGGAGAAATAAATGGAAAGCGGTAAAGTTCCTCCTCCATACTTAAACCAAACAATGTCCTTAATGTTTCAGTAAAAAGTGGGAAATGGAATATGTATTTGATCAATGCTCGCCTCGATAGTTGCCTACATGAAACTTATAGGTGCCAATCATTATAACATGAGAGCACTCATTCTATTCCATTCAACACATCATATCTTATCAATTTCATAAATTCCTACACAAACCCTAACATATAAGATTTTAGAAATTGAAATTAACAACACATATCATGTTACTACCCATTGCATACATCATATACCCATAACATCATGAATACCCATTCAAATCATCCAAATTCATAAGATTACATTATAACATGTATTCAACACTAACATCAACCATAAACATCAAATCATGTTTCTAATTTCAATTTCATGAAAATCTATCTCAAACCCTACCATACCAAAAACATAGAATTTGAGATACCCATTCCTACACAATAATTCCTACCCATTACTCATATGATATAAACCCATAATAACATAGATTCCCACCATAACCTCCTTAGGTTGAACACTTTAGGGTTTGCCTCCACTTCTCTCTTCTCTTTAGTCTTTCTCTTCTTTTCACCAAATGAGGACTCTAATCTTTGTTTTCACATAACTCTTACTAACTATTATTTCTCTTATTGGGCTTAGTGACTCATACCCCCTTATTACTTCTATTTCTCATAATTAGGCCCAACTAGTCAAATAGTAACATAATTAATTAATTAATTAATTATCATACCACATAATAATTAAATAAATAAGTTACTAATAAAATAGTTAATAAAAATTGGGATGTTACAACTCTAACTCACTTAAAATATTTGTTTCCTCAAAAATTAACTCAAATGAACAACTCAGGATATGAATCCTTCATCTGACTCTAAAGCTCCCAAGTCACATTATCACCTGCCGGTCCTCCCCAAACCAGTTTCAGCAAAGCAATTTCTTTACCTCGGAGTTGCTTCACTTCTCGATCCTTTATCCGCATAGGAGATGTCTCCATAGTCAATTTATCTCTCACCTTAACATCATCTAATTGGACAACATGAGATAGATCTGTAATGTATTTCCTCAACTGAGACACATTAAACACATCATGGAGATAAGCAAGTGATTATGGAAAAGAAATTTGTTATACCACTTCACCTACTTTCTCCGAAATCTGATAAGGGCCATTAAAATGTGGCGTCAACTTACGCGACTTCAAAGCTCTACCAACAACAGTTACTAAAGTAACCCTCATAAATACATGATCATCCTTCTCAAACTCAAGTGCTTTCCTCCTCTTATCATGATAACTCTTCTGACGGTTATGAGAATTCTTCGTCTTCTCTCGAATCATCTTAATCTTATCCGCAATCTGTTAAACTATCTCAGGTCCAACCACATCACTCTCACCGGATTCATACCAACACAAAGGCGTCCTTTATCTTTATTCATAGAAAGCCTCAATCGATGTGATTCCAATACTCGAATGAAAATTGTTGTTATAAGTAAACTTAATCAAAGGCAAGTAACTATCCTAAGCACCTCCTTGCTCCAAAACTCAAGCTCTCAAAAGATCCTCAAGTGACAGAATCGTCCTCTCAGTCTGACCATCTGTTTGCGAATGATACACCAAACTCAAACGCAACTTCGTACCCAAAGCTCTTTGCAAACCTTTCCAAAAACTTGAAGTAAACCTCAGATCCCTATCAGAAACAATACTTGACGGAACACCATGCAAACTCACCACCTTCTCAATATATAACTTAGAAAACCTTTCCATTAGATAATCCAACCTAATCGGAATAAAGTGAGCAGATTTCGTTAATCTATCCATAATATCCTAAACAACATCACAATTACTCAGAGTCCTCTGAAAACCTGGAACAAAATCCATAGAAATGCTATCCCACTTCCACTCAGGAATGGATAACAGTTGAAAATTCCTGATGGTTTATGATGTTCAATCTTAGACTTTTGACAGATCAAACAAGAATACACAAACTCTGCAATGTCTTTCTTCATACCAGACCACCAAAATAACTTCCTCAAATATTGATACATCTCAGTAGCTCCAGGATGAATAGTCAAACCACTGTGATATCTTTCATCAAGAATCCTTTTCTTCAAATCTTCCACATATGGAGCACAAACTCTATTGCTACAACTCATAATGCCATTCTCATCAATCCGAAAATCACCACCTCGACCTTGATTGATCAACATCAATTGATCAACTAAACTAATCATATTTCTACCCTTCTCGAATATCATCAAGAATACTACTATTAAGCTTCAACATACCAAGCTTAACACCAAAAGAAGTATCTTTACAAAGTAAACTCAAATCTTAAAATTCCTCAAGTAAATCAAACTCTTGCATCATCAACATCGACATATGCAAAGACTTCCTACTCAAAGAATCAACTACAACATTCGCTTTACCAGGATGGTAGTTCAAATCAAAGTCATAGTCCTTCAAGAATTCAAACCATCTTCTTTGCCTCATATTCAACTCTTTATAATCAAACTCTCGTGATCACTAAACACATCAAATATTGATCCAAATAAATAATGCCTCCAAAGTTTCAAAATAAATACAACTGCAACCAACTTTAGATCATGCGTCAGATAATTCATCTCATGAAATTTAAGTTTCCTTGAAGCATAAGCTATAACTTGTCGATTTTGCATCAACACACCTCCTAAACCCATCAATAAAGCATCACAATATACCACAAATGGTTCTTCCGGATTAGGCAAAATTAAACTAGGAGCGGTTGTCAACCTTCTCTTAAGCTCTTGAAAATTAGCTTCACACAGCGAAGTCCAAATAAAACCTTGACCCTTCCTTGTCAACTCCATCAAAGGTAACACCAACTTATAAAAACCTTCAATAAACTTCCGATAATAACCAGCTAAACCAAGAAAACTTCTAATCTCCTAAAGAGATTTTGGAGCTTCCCATTGAGACACAACCTCAATATTTGACGGATCAACAGAAATACCACCACTCAAAATCACATGGCCAAGGAAACTCACTTCCTTCAACCAAAACTCACACTTAGAAAGTTTCCCATATAACCGCTTCTCCTTTAACATAGATAACACAATCCTCAAATGCTCAACATGGTCCTCTTCACTCTTAGAATAGATCAAATTGTTATCAATGAACATAACAACAAACTTATCTAAAAACTCATGGAAAATCCTGTTCATATATTCCATAAATACTCCAGGTGCATTGGTCACACTGAACGACATTACAGAATAGTCATAATGACCATACCTCGTTCTAAAAGAAGTCTTCGTAATATCTTCATCCTTCACACGAATTTGATGATACCCAAACCTCAAATCAGTCATTGAACCCACTTGCACCAACCAACTGATCCATCAAATCATCAATCCTCGGAAGTGGATACCTGTTCTTAATGGTCACCTTGTTCAGTTGTTTATAATCCACACACAACCTCATTGAACCTTCCTTCTTCTTAACCAATAAAATAGGTGCACCCCACAAGGACACACTCAGAAGAATAAGCTTCTTCTCAAGCAAATACTCAAGTTAACTCTTCAACTCTTTCAATTCAGATGTTGACATCTGATATGGAGCCATCGATATCGGACTACTTCCAAGAACTAAGTCAATTGTAAACTCCACCTCACATATTGGCGGCAAATCACTTGCATCTTCGGGAAATACCTCAGTAAAATCATGAATTATTTCTAAGTCACCAATTGTTTGTTTCCCAACAACATCCAATGTTGCCATCAAAGCTAACAACACAACACTATCCTACACTGACTCATTCACTTTGCAAACTATCAAGCTGGAAAGACAAGCCTATCCCATCCAATATGATCTCGTATATTATCAATAAGAGATTAAGGGTGATTAGTTCCTCAATTTGTCAATAGGTGACCGACAACCATAATAGAGCATAAAATATCGTTACCAAACTATAATAGCATTTCTCTTGTGCTCAAAGTAACCTAAAGCACCATAGTCTAATTCTTCACACCATAAATATCTCAGGGAAGCAAATATTCTCCCCCACTTGTTTTAAACCCACTCCTGCACCCAAGTAGCTATAAAAATAGGCAAGTACTGACAGTGTTTCACACACATGTCGCGTACTAAGGAACAAACAACATTAGACAACCTGGCCGAACGGACCGACTTACTCTGATACCACTAATGTAACACCCTTTTCTAACCCCAAGTAAATATAGCATAAAATAGAGTAAGATAGCATGCATAATATTCAAAAGGTGTCACATGTCATTTTCCAAAACATATAAAACCAACAATAAAGTCATCAACATAGACATGGTCATAATACATAACACATATTAAACTTCATGTTTCCACAATTATGCATATCACAACAGAGTTTTTCATTACTAAAATTTTTATCAAATAATTATATCCCATACTATAATCATATACCAACTTAGCAAAAATTCACACATAACAAGTCATATGAATCCAAAACATTAGGCACAAAGGCCACCCAACATATCATCTCAAAATACAAACCAAATAAGAGAATGTAACAGTATTTCTTAAAAACAAACATGAGTTCAAATTATCCCCGCAGTGTTAAATGACCAGAGCATGACAACTACTTATAACAAGGAATGACAAGAATCTAAAATCTTCGCCTAGTCCTTGCGAGCACTACCTCTATCTTCGGTTCCTGAGCAATGTCGTATAAAACATCATTCTAACAAAAGGGTGAAAATTCATATCATTATGGAAATGTATAATAAAAAGTAATACATAACAAACATTCATCAAAAGAATTCCTCAAACTTCATATAATTATTTATACAACATGGGTTTACCATTCCAAGTACCAAAATAATTATACTCAAACATTACAAGCATACCAGGTAGAGCAATTCACACAATCATCACATATAGCATAATTCCCACCAAAGTAACATCAATGTAACAAATAATTCAATTATCACATATATCACAAACATCACCAATGTCACAATCAAACCTATTACCATATATATTAGACATCAAAACAAAACATCACATAACGACGAATGTGACTCCAATGCAACTCAATGTGACTCATACATGTGGTACCATCATGAACATCAAGCTCACCTAGCTCTCGATTTCATACCTAGAATCACAGCCACGCTTCCGATCTGGGCAAGATTAAAGCCCATCATTATGAACATATAGTCCACCTCTTCTATTTCCACATAAGGATAAAAAAAACCATCATAATGAACATATAGTCCACCACTTCTATTTCAACACAAGGATCAAAGCAACCAATCAGATTTCAATCTCCCCATGTATGCATGTCCAAACATAACCAAATATATTCAAATTAAGATTACCATCAAACCTTAATCATATCGTATATCACAATAATCCATCAAAATGAATTATCTCACCATTTCACAAAACAAACATTTATCAAGTTATCATTACCAACAATGAAATTATTTAGCATTCACCAATCATGCATATCACGAATAGCATTTAACAACAATACTAACACATGTTATTCATATTTCACCAATTCATGACATACATATACACATATACATGTCATTTTACACAATCACATAATGATTTAATCATCTAATGCGAACAAACCTAGTTTTATCTTAAAGGTTATTGCATTAGCATCCTAATGCTTTGAACGACGCCTAAAATAAAGTTACGGTTCAAAATTTATGGTCGTTACAAAATCTGTCAAAAATATTGGATGCCCCTCAAGACTACTCAGGTCAACCCATGAGTCGACTCATATTGAGTCTTTTAATCACCTATGTGGCGACTCATAACCTCTATGCTTCGATCCATCGCTATTTAACAGAGAGACTCTGCCTCGCGAGTATGCTTGGGTCGACCCTCCCTTCTGTGTGAGTCGACACATACTGTATAAACATGATTTTTCTCCATTTCTAACACAAAACCCACACGAATTTCCTTCTTAAAAGCACCATAAATTATCATGCTTATCAATTTTAGCAACAACCTATCATTCTAACATGAGAGTACTCATTCTATTCCAATCAACACATCAAATCTTATCAATTTCATATATTTCTACATAAACCCTAACATATACGATTTTAGAAATTGAAATCCACAACACCTATCATGTTACTACCCATTGCATACATCATATGCCCATAACAACATGAATACCCATTCCAATCATCCAAATTCACAATATTATAACATTATAACATGTATTCAACACATAACATCAAACATAAACATCCAATCACGTT
The DNA here is from genome assembly GCA_948472305.1 of Vicia faba. NCBI lineage: Eukaryota > Viridiplantae > Streptophyta > Magnoliopsida > Fabales > Fabaceae > Vicia > Vicia faba. The sequence continues at coordinate 262,225 of CATIWC010000561.1, forward strand.
TCTAATTTTAATTTCATGCAAATATATCACAAACCCTAACATACCAAAAACATAGAATTTGAGATTCCCATTCCTACACAATGATTCCTACCCATTACTCATATGATATAAACCCATAATGACAAGGATTCCCACCCTTCCCTCCTTAGGTTGGACACTTTAGGGTTTGCCTCCACTTCTCTCATTTATCCTCTTTCTCTTCTTCTCTTCTCTTGAGTATTTATCTTCTTTTCGCCAAATGAGGACTCTAATCTTTGTTTTCACATATCTCTTACTAACTATTGTTTCTCTTATTCGGATTAGTGACTCATACCCCCTTATTACTTCTATTTCTCAAAATTAGGCCCAACTAGTCACATAGTCACAAAGTTAAATAATTAATTATTTAAATTATTATCATACCACATAATAATTAAATAAATAAATAAATAACCTATAAAATAGTTAATAAAAATTGGGACGCTACAACCATCGCCCCCACCAGAAATCGAGCCACAATGCCGGAGATCTCCTTTGGCAGCGGTGTAACCCAGAAACGTCTAAAAAGACCACCAATCTATTCGTATTAACTCTAAGTGCACTTTCCCTTTAGATATTTTGCATGATGCCAAAACTATGATAAACTTAGCATTTATGTATATTGAAGGATATCTATGAGTTTTTATGTGCACCTTTGAATTAGGGTTCTTAGAATGCATTTAGGACATGTTTGGAAAAGGCACAATGCATTAAAAATGAGCTTTTATATGAAAAATAGGTCTATGTGTCGACACATATGATGTATGAGTCGACACATGTGGAACAATAATGAAGCATGTAAGCCTCTGTCTATGTGGCGACACATACATCCCTTCAGGTTTACACATGCTGAAAATTTTCATCTATGTGTCAACACATATGTATTTCAGGTCGACACATGTACTTCATTTTTAAAGACTGTATGCTTTTGTCTATGTGTCGACACATGATCTTGAATAGGTCGACACATGGCATTACACGTGTCGACACATGACTTATATTTGTCGACACATACTAAAATGTTTCTGAAAATTTGCATTTCTATTCAATTTATAGCATCCATTTTTGACTCTAACTTGCACACATATAAATACTTAATACATGCATCATTTCCAACTTGATGAAACTATAAACACATACAAAAACTATCCATCATATTTAACCTCCCATCTATGCATACACAAATAAAGTACACATGATTACACATTATTTGGGTGCCATCTAGACTTGTGTTGATAATGTTCAATTTAGGTTAGTGTAACCTGAGACTGGGTTGAGAATTTTTGGGTGTTTCATCAAAAAAACAGTGAGGGTTTTCCTCCAAGATCATAGTGTTGATTTGGGGGTTTTGACTAGGTTTCGTAATTCAAATTCGATCGAGAGAAGAGATTTGAATAACGGGAGATTCTTGCAAAGGAGTAGCGTGATATGGTGAATCAATTGGAAATCTTCGATAACAATAATTAGCAATTTGGATTCGAATGAGTGAAGGCTTTGAAGAACGATGGTTCTTGCAAAGGAGTATCACGAGACGATGAATTAAATTGGTTTGTCAGGTGACTTGATCAAAATCATATCAAGGGAAGAGAAAGTGTTAGGATCAACATCAAACATAGGGTTTGTAGGGTTGCATTGTTATATTTCTCTTGTAAATGATTTTTTGCATAGTAAGAATTCTTATCTCAATTCCATCGTAATTGAGGGCAGACGTATTCATAGAGAGGACGATTGATGAACTGGATAAACAAATCCTTTTATTATATATCTCTTAATATATATCATCATATTTGAATTCATTCAATTGTTTATGCATATCCGAGTTTCCAATAGTTGGTTTGGTTTACACGACTTGTTCGATCTAGTCTTAATCTTCCGCTTGCCATAGTTTTTATTTTTAATTTCAAAACAAATTTTTAAAATGTAAGTTATTGTTTGGGGATCTATCACCCTCTTCTAGATAATTTGTCTTCTTCTTACAAGTAGTATCAAGAGCTCCAATTTATTTCGTGCTTCAAAAACCTTATTAGATAATGGCCACCGAACACTACTACAAAACACGCAAACAACAACGCCCAACTTACCATGCCCAAAGGATCCACCATGGTAGAATCTATTCAATTAGGAGATTTTATTTTTTATATTTTATTAAAATATGTAGAACAACAGTTATTTAATACAACTACTTTTGTATTTAGCGCATGGTCATGAGTTCGAATTTGGCTTGTATTGTTGTTCTACTACTGATTTTTTATATTTTATCAAAATACATACAACAATGGTTATTTAATACAACTGTTCTTGTATGTAGATCATGATCATGGTTTCGAATATTGTTGTTGTTACACTACTTCATTTTTTTATAAAAGACATACAACAACAATTGTTTAATACAACTGTTATTTATGTAGCACGCTATTGAGTTTATTGAACTTCTTATAAGTGTGTTTCTTGAGATTCTTCACCTTTCTTAAACAAATATATGTCGTGCATTTAGTTCTTATCAACGCTCAAGAATATACCATTAGCGATCCATGTGAAACCTAAAACTTTAACGAACTTCCAACTTGGACGAATTTCATCTTCTATCTCCAAACGTCATCTTTCATTTTCAATACTCTATTTCTCCACTAAACCAAACTCGGAAATATTTCCATACACAAAACTCGAAAACATAATATCTTTCATTACCAAATCTACAAACTCCATCATCTCTTCTTCTACTTGAAAGAGACAAGAAAAATATGGATTCAAGTTAGCAATGTTAGTTGTTCTTTTTCTTGTTATTATTGTTCTTGTTGTTCTTCTTTTATTATTGTTGTTTTTCTTCTTTATTTTGTTATTATTGTTCTTGTTTTTCTTGTTGTTATTATTGTTGTTCTTATTATTGTTCTGTTGGTGTTCTTGTTATTGTTCTTCTTCTTCTTCTTCTTCTTCTTCTTCTTCTTGTTATTTTTGTTGTTCTTTTTGCTTTTGTTGATTTTTCTTTTATTGTTATTGTTCTTGATGTTCTTGTTGTTGTTCTTATTATTCTTGTTGATGTTGTTATGCTACTACTGCATTTTTATTTATTTATCAAAACACATAAAAAAATAGTTATTTAATTTAACATTGGTTGTATGTAGCGCGTACAACAATGGTTGTTTAATTCAAAGTTGTTGTATGTAGCATACTATCTAGTTTACTACCACGAGCAATAGACCGTGATTGTAAATAAACCACTTACAATAACCCCCTACATGACAATGCCTGCTACTGCATGGTTATATACCTTTCCCAACCGTTGTTAAATGGGTTTTCCATACTAGTGGAACCTAAAAGGGCGTACAATAGATCGCCCGTATTCACTAGTGAAAACTATGGCTATTGGAAAACATGTATGTGTATTCATATCAATTCATATGATAAAGGTGCGTGATACGTCATTATCAACTCCCAACTCAAATTATTGTGACTAATGTTAATGGTGTTGTCACACCTAAATCGGAAGCACAATGGAGTGATGATGATAAGAAAAAGTGGGGTTACAATTGGAAGCATAAAATATTCTCGTATCTTTTGTTGGTGTTGATGAATTTTATTTCATTTCCCATTATAAAACCACTAAAGATATGTGGGACACATTACAAGTCTCCCACGAGGGAACTAATGAAGTCAAACAAGCTAGAATAAATACACCAAATCAAGAGTTCAAACTATTTTGCATGAAGCATGGTGAAACTATTGTCGAAATGCAAAAAAGGTTCTGTTATCTCATTTATTGTTTAAATGCCCTTGGGAAACCGGTTTCCAATGAAATTGCTACTAACAAATTTTTGAGGTGTCTTACTAGGAATTGGTAACCAAAGGTCACTGCGATCAAGGAAGCTAATGATCTTACTACACCAGATCTCACTACATTGTTTGGTAAGCTCAAAGATCATGGTCAAGAACTCACTTTCTTGGAAAAAATGAGAAGAAACATGAGAAGAAGTTAAAGAAGGATAAAGGTATGGATAAGGAGGTAGAAAGGAATTCTATTGCTCTAAAGGCTTCTAGTTAGAGGTCCTCAACAAATGAGCAAAGTGATAGTGATTACGAAAATTCAGATGATGAATAAATAGGATTATATGTGAAAAGGTAAAATAAGTACATTAGAAATAATGGAGAAAAGCACTCTGACAAAAATCTCACCAAATTTAGAAGACAATCTACACCATCAAAGGAAGATGACTATAAGAAAGGAAAATCAAGAATTTTATGTTACTCAAGAAATCTAGCAAGGCTAGGAGAGAATATGTTACTTGGGGAAGCGATAATGATTATTTAAGTGATAAAGACTTGAGTGATAATGAAGAATGTGCAACCGTTTGTCTCTCGGCTCATTATAAAGAAAATAAGAAAAGGATGTCCAACCATCAAAATATGACGAGTTTGCCTCTCGGGATACTATAATGAAAAGAAGAAAAAGGACATCAAACCATCAAAGTGTGATGAGGTTTGTCTCTCAGCTCATTATGATGAAAAGAAGAAAAATATTGTAAGTCATTATAAATATAAACATATTGATAGATTGTCTCATTCTGAATTACAAGATGCTTTTGAAAATCTACATAGAGAAGCGATAAAGGCTTTTAAAAGGTTATCTTCAAATAAGAAGATCTTTTCATACTTGGAAGCTAAGATTTTAAAAATCGAAAAGGAAATGGAATCTCTAAAGAAATCTATGATAAACGTTTAAAAAGTACAAGATGAGAATGAAGGACCCTAGTGGTTTGACTTTTGTTGTGATACTTGTCATATTTGGCAACGAGAGGTTAAGTATCCAAAAGTCAAATTAGACAAGGATCTAGAACAAAAATTAAATTTTGCTATTTATAACTCTAAATACAAAATTCCTTCTCATAATCTGTATAGAAGAGATAAATTTATAGAAAATGAATCAAAGGGAAAAAGCTCATCTCATCAAAACATGATTTGTCACTATTGTTGTGTAAAAGGTTATACCATTGCAAAATGCAACGCTTAGGAAGTTTTTAGTTCCTAAAGAAATTTATCAATGTTTTCCTAAATACAACCAAGGTTTCACTTACCCTTAAGTACCCAATGAAGATTGGGTACCTAGTACATCTTGTTGATTTTGCAGGTAATATGTCTTGGCTCTATGAAGAGAATATGGGTTCTCTTTTTTGATAGCTCAAGGCATATTAAGGGTGGTGTCATAGCCAAAAAATTTCCCTTTTTTTTCTTAAGAAATTTCTCACAAAAAGATCTCAAATGCTCAAGGATTCTCAAGAGTTGATCAGAGAAGCTCACCTCCTAAGCACTAAGTCCACAAATTACGGTTTTGGTTTTCTAAAATACAATTGGACTTTTGATGTTTCAAATGACTTTCATAGTTCATTATAGGCCAACAAGATTACTCATACCAAGTTTCAAGTCTTGCACCACAAATTTGCTCAGGCAATTGCTCATATGACTGAAAATCAATTGTTTTGGGTAAAAAGTCAACTATGGTCAACATACAGTCAAACTTCATGATTTTTGGCCAACATCAACATTTTAAAGTGATATTTATCAATTTATAAATGGTTGATCATAAATCCTCAAGGAAAGCATTCAAATCATCAAAGGGGAAAATTCTCAAAATTAGGGTTTTGACTGAGAATAACTGATCATTGACTTTTGACCTAGTACATGACCTAATGGCTTGAAGCAAGATATTAAGAATTCAAACGCAATATCTTGACCTAACTTCATGGCTCAAATCATTTCTCAAGATCAAAGGATTGGTAGTTGAAATTTGGATCAACTGATAAAAAGTCAACTGATACACAAAAAGTCAAACTTTTTATTTTTGGTCAACATTGAATTTCAAAGATCAAGATTCATCAAGATATTCAAAAATATCAAACTTAATCATCAAGAATCAAGAAAGTCAAGAAAATTCCATAAAAAGTCAAAGTTTCCAATACTTAGGAAAATTCTAAGTGTTTTTTACCTTGATAATTTCACTACTTCATGACCATTTTTCCCCAAGATGCAAGATGATTCAAATAAAACATTCAACATGAAAGTTATAGATCGTGGTGAATTCTACAAATTTTTCCCTAAGGGTTGATGTCCAAAAAGTGCTTATATTTGGAGATATAGGCTCATGAAGTCATGACATTTTTACTAAAACACTTTGTGAAATTTTCAGCAAGTTTGGTTAGATTTTTGTCCCAACTTCTTGGAAATTTTTCAACTAGTTCGAATTTTATTTAGCCAAAGTGGTCAACATGAAGGTTGTAGACAATGTTTCAAGCTTTACAAAATTACCAAAAACTTGAAGAGATCATGCTTGAGTTAGAAGTTTCGAAGAGATGAAGATGGCATCACAAACTTGAATTTTAGGTCATTTTGTGATGAACCTTATGATCCAATCTTCAAGCATGCTGCATAATATTGCTTTGCAGGCCTTCAAACTATCAAATCACTCAATAATTAAATGTTTACACAACTAATTGAGCCATTATCCAAGTGCTTGAGCCATTGTCCAAATGATCATTCCATTTTTGGCACAAAGTTATCACTTTCATTCTTTTAAAGTGGCTTTAAACAAAATGTCAACTTCTTGAACCTCTCACTTGCTCCCTCTACACACACTCAACATGTATGCTCAGAAGAAACCATCTAAAACCTGTTAACCACCCTACAAGCCCTTGTACTATGCATTAGAATAATATATATCAAGTTTGCTTCAAAATCAAGTCACATAACCATAACATGTGATCTTGGATTTATGATTACTTGAGCCTCTAAAACCTTTTCTCTATAAATAGAGAGGTTGTTTTCAAGCCTTAACAGGAGTTTAAGAGCCCTCTAACCCCCTCAAACACCTTAAACTCCGAATTTTCATACAAAACTCCATTGCTTTCACATTCTGACCTTGGACTTCAAACTCACAATCCACCTGTGCATTTTCACTCTAAATCAATCACAAAGCTTCCATACCTCACTTGGAAACTATCCAAGACCTTGCTACACAACTGTAACACCATTTGCAACTTGACTTCTCAAGAAAGATTCAGGCACTTTCAGCTCAAAGTAAGCATTGCAATAGCTTCCTAGGAGTTCAGTGAAGCTATCCAGATCATTACAACACCTCCAAGAGTCCTCAAACTTCAAACACGATTTCCAATTTTGAGGTAAGTTTTCTTAACTTTGAACTTCTCATATAAGCATCATTAATGGTTACTTTGTGAATGAAAAATGTATACATCATTGCCCTGAAGCTAACCATGCCTTTAGTTTTCATTTATGTTGCCTGAGTGATGCGAATTTTGAAGTTGAACTTTCTGAAAATTAGGTTTTAATTTGGTACGAAACAAAATTCATGCTCATCTTTGATTTATAGATTTAGTTATTTATATGGTTGAATTTATGGTGAAAAACGGAACAACTTCATGTTTACATTTTTGAAAATGATTGAGAAATGAAGAAGTTACAATTTTAAGCAATGGTGTAGTTGTTACTGCGCGCGCAAGGAAGAAGATGAAGCCATTTCAAATATTCAGAAACAAGTTTATTTTAAATTTTTTGCAACTTGTTTTACCACCGGATGTAACAGCCACCCCAGTGGTAAGGAAGCGCGCGCTAAATCATTGATCCATAGAGACATGGGTTCGAGCCCCAGCGGTACCCTTTTATTTTTCACATAATTTGTTATTTCAGATTCAGTGCAAGCAGGATGGGAGCACTCATCATGTACCCCTCATCCACACCACATGATCATCATGCAATCAAATCTGGCGCTCCACATGAGCAAGCCCATGGTGCACTCTCAAAAGCCAACAACACTGAACCATAAACAGCGCTGGGCTTCTCAGAAATTGAGCCTCTTTATTTTTTGTTTTTACTTTCTAATACCCCCTTTTTACTAAAAACAACGCAGACCCATCCAAATTATTTTATCTTCTGATTAAACAAAAAAGAACTGTTTTGGGCCTAACTTTTTTTTCTTTTTAACCCCCATTTCACTTTTTTAACACCCAGACCCATTTTATTATTTTTGTTTTATTTTAATTAATTCTTATTTTTATTCATTTTTTATTTTAATAAAAAAAATTCATAAAACAATAAAAATTATGCTTATGTTTTTTATCCATTAATTTATTTTTGGACAAAATAAGAATTAATTAAGTCCTCTTGATTTTAATTTGTTAGAATTAGGGTTTACATTTTAAAATCATTTTTCTAAATAAAATCTCAACACATTTTCTAACAAATGATTTCTCTTTTAAATTATTTTTTTTCCTTTTGATTAGTGAAATTAATTTTTATCTTAATTTAATTAGGTTTACTAAATTCTTTTAAAAAATCATTCAATTAGGTTAATTGCTAAACCTTTTTCCATCAAAAATCACACAAAAGCAATTTCTTTTTCTTCTTCATATTTACATTTTGTACATTCTATGATTATTCATATTCAATGGTTTGTAATAGATAATTAGGTTTTATTGCTTTCTGCCCCTCATCCACAAAATTGTACCCCTGATTCCCAAAGCGTTGTAATAGCGTAGGACATTTAAATTCCGCAAATTATCACTTTCCTTATCATTGCTAGTAATTAGGGTTTACATGACAAGATTAAAATCAACCATATCAAAAAAACCCTAATTCAAGATAAAATACTTGAAATCAATACACTTTGTACACATTCACCTCTACAGTAACCCACACTTGTTGCCTCGGATAAACACAGGCATGCCCCTCGAATGTGGGATGCTTTAGAAAAGACCCTCGATTAAAAGATCGTAGTCCCTTGATGACCCTCCGATGTTACCTTCGGTAAACGATCTTAGTCCCTTACGACAAATTGCTAAAGTATATTTCAAGTTGCCTTCTATGAGTGTACGATGACCCACGCCTGTCCCTCACATCCAATGATATGGCTCTCTACCAACAAATGTTAAAATAGCACTATCTAAAGGAGGAGGAAAAGAACAAATACTTTTTGAGTAGGTAGATTGCTCGTAATTGCTTGCTCGCAATCTAAAACAATTTTTACACCTCACACTCTCAAAACACTTCTCAAAAACAAACATTTTGTATACATTCTCAAAGATACGAGAACCATTACAAAATTGCCTTACATTGGCATTTTCAAACATTCCCTTTTAAAAAAATATTTTTAAAACAAAAACTTTGTATGCGTTCTCAAACGACACGAGAATCATTACAAAGTTTTCCGCATGAAGGCGTTTTCAAGATATTTCAAACTTACACAAAACACAAAGCATTTCAAAGTGAACAAGCAATTAAGAGCCCATAGATAACTATGGATGAAAAGGGTGCTAACACCTTCCCTTTGCATAACCTACCCCCTAACTCAAGAAAGTTCTCAAAAGGTCTTTCTTGTTCTTTTCACCCTTTCCTGCAAAGTATTTCTCTTTGCAATAATGGTATTATTGTTGTTGTTTGTTTCCCAGGTAACTAGACAAGAGTAGTATCTTTTCTAAGAAGCGGAGGAACAATTGTCAACTTTTTGGGTTTTCTCTCACCAAGTGTTGTGTTTGATCTAATATCCCCATAATTTGGATTTCTTGATGCGTTTTTTAACTCCTTAGATCCCCAAGTAAAGTCGAGATAATGTTTCTCTCTGAAAGTTGTTATCCCTATGTGGTTTCATAATTTCTCCCTAGATAAATTTGTGTAATCATCACTCCTGGTATTGAAAAATATATTTTGGGCTCCACTAGATGATCGTGATGATTGAACTCCCTGAAAAATTCAGCACGAGATCCCCAGTCGAAGTCTCAATGATATGGTTTTCAGCTTCCCTAATGAAGTCGGTATTATAATATCCAGTAGAAGTCTAGACAATGAGACATTATGTTCCTTATTGAAGTCTGCGTGATATTCCCCGGTGGAATGCTGGTTCGCGTTTGCGTTTGTTTTCGCAAAATGTCGCGGTAAGCAAGAGTCGCCACCGTCTTTTATTTTATCCAACAAGGAAAGGACAAAAGCACAGAAAAATTCCTTTTCGAGATGTTTCTCGGGTTCAGGAGGTAGATTATAGAAAGGGAAGGTGTTAGCACCCTTTCTATCTGTGGTTATCCACGGGCTCTTAGGTACTTGCTCATTATGTTTTCAAAAGTTTTCTTTTCTTTGTGATTATGGGTTTTGAAAAGAGTTTTGTTTTTGAAGAGAGTGTAAGTGCGAAAAGTTTTGTTTTGTTTTAAAAAGAGCAAGTACTTAAGAACCTCTACCGACTCAAAAAGGAATTAAACTGTGTAAATGTCCTTTAGACAATGCTATCCCACTATTGAGGAGTAAGTAGCACCGTCGTTGGAGTTTTCGGGTCAATTCGATTTAAGGGACGTGTGGCCACTAAAGCAATGTTAGGACGCCTTAGCGGTAACCCTAATGTCTTAGATCATTTTTCCGAGGCAACCGTTTCAAGGCAACTTTGATCTTTGGACAGGAGAGCGACCTCTAAAGCTTCCTATACTCAATGACCACGTTCGAGGCAACCAAGTGAGGCGTACCCTAAGAGTGGCATGTGCGAGTGTGTCAATTTTCAGTTTATATTATCTTGGTACATGTTATGGTGAGCTACTGTTGATTTTAAGTTAAGATAGATCTTGTCATGCATAGCCTATTATTCATACATCTAGCAGTTAATGGTTGCGGAAAATAAATTGCGGAAAATAAAACTAAGCTATTACAAGGCGTCGGGGATTTACATCGCCAAAAACAATCCCTTAAAATTAAATGCGAAAAGGTAAATAAAAGCGGTAAATAAAATCCTAAGTTAAAGTTATTACATCCTCGGAGCAATTACAATATATGGATCAAAATAATACGCACGAGAAAATTGAATCGGAACGTCCTAGGGTTTTGACCCTTTTTTCAAATAAAACATGTTTTTTGTTATTTTTTGAATTAGAAATTAAGTCTAAATTAGTAATGGAATTAAAGAAAATATTTTTGAGTTTTATTTTAATTGAGGAAATAAAATCATAAATATTAAAAAAAACCTAATTTTAAGTCAATTTTAATTTATTGCAAAATATGTTGGTATTAAACCTAATTAAAAAACTAAATTAATTGGTTAATGGTTTATTTACAAAAATAAAATAGTGAAGTTAATAAATATTATTTTTTGTGTTTTCTGATTTTTATGAGAAAAATTAAGGGTTGATTAATTAACAATGAAAATAATGAAAACAAATTAAAGAAAGAAAATAGAAAAAAAGTAAACCAATGGGGGGGTTGGGCCCCAAATCAGAAGGTTTGGTCAGCATTTTCTTGGCCCAAACATATTCCAGCCTGCTTTGACTTTCAGATTGCATGTGCGCTTGTTGACCAGGGTTCATGGTGAACCTCCCTCATGGACTATTGGATCTGAATCTGGAACCACCTGGCCTTTGAGATCTGGAGGTATATGGTGCTCCCTGCCTGAAGCGCTGCATGTGAACGCCTAAAGCAAAATGATAACAAAGTTTGGGGGACCTGGGATTCGAACCCAGGTCCCAAGAGACAATTCAACCAACGTGCTACCAACTGAGACATGATGTTAACTTGTTAGTGGAATAGAAGCTAAATATCATATAGAAACAATTCAATTATGCCTGGCCAAAAATAAAAACGCGCAATTGATTCAAATGAACCAATCACGCTCCACCACGTAATCGTCTTCTTCACAAGACCTGGTTCGTTTACCTGCAGATTTTTGTCCGCAGGAAAGTTCCTAGGATCTCTCCAAAATCCTCCCTTGGCCATATAAATGCAAGCTAAGAGTGCCAATGCACTCGTCTCTCTCCCCTGAACTCATCCATGGCCATTATTTGCATTGATTTTGCCTGCAATTAAAAACCCCAAAAACGAGATACACGAACCCTAGAACTGGGCATGGCGTTACAGGCTATGAAAATAAAATTTAATGATGCCAAAAGTATCAATACAGTACAGAGTATGAATATGCAATTATTTCAAAGAAAGGATGCAAGATTGAAGCTTTACGATTCCATAAGTATGGCGGTTCAGAGCGATACTTACAGGGCTTTTTGGGGCAGGAGAGCACATGATAATGATTGGTACTGCTTCAGTGAGGTCCAAGGAAGCGATTGGAACCTTTGTTTGATCCTGAAAAGGTCTCTAAGTGAAAGTTCAGATCCAAGGTTCTCAAGCTTTTTTCTCAAAGTTGTGGCGTCGTTTCTGCAGAGTTTTTGAGCGTTTTTTCCCGTGTCTGGAGAGTTTCGTGTGTGTTTTTTGTTTATGAGCATGAGGTTTATATAGACAAGGAATTTAGGTCAACATTTGTGTATCAAATCTTGGTCCATTATGATGAAGAGATTTGATTTGATTTCTTTATAAAGAATTGCTATATTTGATTCAATCAGGTGCCAATCTATATTCATGCAATACTGTTAGCCTGTTATGAGCTGTTTGGGCCTCCAACATGATGAAAATAGAAAGCTGACTTGCCCTTTATAGATCCACTTCCCTTCGAATGACACTCCCCCTGCTTCGATTGCTTCAAAGTCCCAAGTCAAACTACTCCAGTTTCGATGTCACACCCCTTCGATTGAGACTCCCCCTCCTTCGATTGCATATTTGCAAGGGACACATGCCATTGTGAACTTTAGATGAACCTGGACAGGTTAGGATATGTGTTTTTGCTTAGTCATGCCAGCCTACTTCCTTCCTTCGAATCTGCCTTCTTTGCCAACTTCAAAGTCAAATTCGAATCTATTTAGAACATTCCCTAGTAGAAAACTTCGACCAGCCCTTGGCCTTGTGATGAGTCTAAGTTCTGATTCGAAGTGTTCAGAACTTCCTTCATTAGAGCATCTTAGATTAAGAGAAACTCTGCACTGAAATGCCATTCGAAGGTCATTTCATTCTGATGTTCTTATTAAGGGAAACTCTGAAGTTCCAGTCGAAGGACACTCTGAAGTTCCGGTCCAAGGACCTTTTGAAATGCCCATTGAAGGGTATTTGTCCATATACCAATCAAAGGGTACTTGTTAAAATTCCAATCGAAAGGCTTTGTTAACAGGCCAATCGAAAGGTGTTGTTCATGCTAATCAAAGGACATGGTTAGCATGCCTGTCGAAGCTGCCTTGACACAATGCTAAATCGAAAGATCCCTTGGCATGACAATTGAAAGGCTTGGCCCAGGGTGCTAAACGAAAAGGTCTTTCAGAATTCCAATCGAAGGCCTTGACACAATGCTAATCGAAGTTCTTGCCCATAATGCCAATCGAAAGATCTTGTCCATGCCAATTGAAAGGCTCCTTCAGAATACCAATCGAAGGGTCTTTCAGAATGCCAATCGAAAGGTACTTAAAGCACCACTCAAAAATATTCTTTTTCCTTAGGCAAGGATTTCTGGTCAACCATGCAGGGGGAAGACTTTGGAAAACATGAGAGGGAAAATTTTGGGGTACAACAGTTGCCCCTGTTCAATTTTCTTAAACCTGAGGATATAGATTGGCTTTCGAGCCTTTCGTTGTCCGAAGGTGGAAGATAATTGAACACTAGAGTGCCCAGAAATTTGCACTCACATGGTGTAGTATCAGGATTGTGACGTCGGGAATGGGCTTACAGATGCCATTTGGAGATTGTTGGTAGGAGGATGGGCTTATATATGCCATCTGCAGGAGTGTCGATCGCATAAGTGATTCCTTAGCGAGAACTTGCATACCTGTTGTTTGTAGAAGATTCTGCTGGGGAAGTCTAATCTTTTGTTGAGATTTAGGAATTGGCTTGTGCTCATCGGGAGTATACCGTTGAGGTTATAGAACTTGTCCTGTCGGGTTCCAAGTATTAATCTTCAATCTCTTTGTGTAGATGGTTTTCCTGGCTTGTTACAGGTATTAATCAGTCGTGCACAAATATTTTTCCTGGGTTGTTACAGGTATTAATCTGGAACTTGAAAAGGTTGGTCGAGGAGATAGCTGTCTTGGATGGTTTCAGGTATTAATCTCTGACCCGAGAAAGAAAGTCTTCCTGGCTTGTTACAGGTATTAATCTTCAATCTCATCATGTAGATAATTTTCGTGGCTGGTTTCAGGTATTAACCTACAATTAGTCGTCCACAGATATTTTTCCTGGCTTGCTACAGGTATTAAACTGGGACCTAAAAAGGTTGGTCAAGGAGATATTTGTCCTGGCTGGTTTCAGGTATTAATATCTGACCTGAGAAAGAAAGGTCTTCCTGGCTTGTTACAGGTGTTAATCTTCAATCTCTTCATGTAGATAATTTTCCTGGCTTGTTACAGGTATTAATCTACAATCAATCGTCCACAAATATTTTCCTGGCTTGTTACAGGTATTAATCTGGAACTTAAAAAGGTTGATGGTAGCCATCTTTTTATTGGCCTTTTCCTGAAGAAGGTAAACGTTAGCTGTATGCAATGTCATGATGTATGAAATGCATGATGTCATGATGTTCTCAAAAATAAATGAGATTGTGTCGTATGCACTTTATCATGTATGTAAATAGGAGGTATGAAATGTGAAATGTTTATGAATGTATTTTCGTCTGGGAAAATAAATCCTTGACAAATGTCGGGGAGTTCGTCAAATCCTGGACTGCTGTTTAAGAGTATGTGTGTCTTCAAACTTTGTTCAGAATGTTTCTGATAGGGATGACGAACGAAGATGGTTGCAAGAATAAACTTGTAGGAGAAAATAACTCCGTTGGAGAATAAACATGGTGAAGAGATTACTCTGCGGGGAGTTACTCTGTGGGGAAGAGATACTTTGCTGAGATTTTAATGATAAACTCTGCTGGGGATTCCGTTGATAAGCTATGTTGGGGATTTTGATGATGAACTCCGCTGGGGATAGAAATAACTTCGCTGGGGATGATCTTTCAGTTGCGACTTGCTGAGGATAACCCGGTTAGAGTCTTGTGAGGATAACCTCTGAATTTAGCAGGGGAGACTTATTTGTGCTTCGCAGGGGATAAGCTTCCAGAATCTACTGGGGAAGATGATTCAACTCCATTGGGGAAACTTTTTTAGACTGCGCTGGGGAAATGGCTCCACTGGGGGTACCTTGCATTCTGCCGGGGAACATTCTTATATTCCGTTGAGGAATATTAAGACTTCCAGGGATACTCTTATGCTTGCTGGGGAATATTAAGACCTTCTAGGGATACCCAACCTTTTTAGGGCTGATGGTAGACCAACTCTGCTTAGGGAGAGTATTGCTGATTCGTTCATAGTTGCAAGTCTCAATGGGGAGAGCTACCATTACTGTCTTATTCTGCAGGGAGTGAAAGTATCTTAGCCATATTCTTCAGCTGAACATATACCTTGGTACCTTGGTGGACAGAGCAACTAGACCGCTCAGCCAATTCTTATTGCCCCTACTTCTGATATCACCCGTAATTAGTCCTTTGTTTCGCGTGTAAATATTTATGATCAGCAATTAAGGTCAAATGCATATATCAAAAATGAACATTGGACGTTCTTTGCAAAACAAAACAGATAAAGGGAAAACAGTTTGAAATTTGTCTGAAAATGAATTTGTATTGATTTTGAAGTTTGCCTGTAAATAGGCGCTTTTGTACAAGAGGCTGACGTCCTAGTAAGAGAACGCCGCCAAACAAATAGGATTTATACAATTTGTAAAAAGAAAACAAAACATATATGTGAATAATCCCACTGGGTTCCAACTCTGCTATCGCCTTTATATCTTCAAGCATCTCATCACTTTGCTGCTTAGTTGGAGATGAATCTGATTGATTGGTGCCGTCCGAGCCTGATAGTTGATACCGAACTCTGGATGCAGGGTGATCCAATGAGACATAGTGTTACGCTTATCCCTAACTTTTGCCTGGACCGCCCTTTCGGGTTTTCAGTCCACCGGGATACCCATTTTTGCCCAAGCCGCCTTTTCAGGTTTTCGACTTGCCGGGTGTACAAATTTTATTTATTTTCATCCCTTATTTTTGCCCGAACCCTTTTGGTTCGTCGGGAAGCCCTTATTTTTGTTGGTGTAAGCCCTAGAGGCCAATACTTTTGGTACTTGTATCGAATTATTTATTAATAATAGAAGGCATTTCTTTATTATGTTTTCTTTCCAAAATAATAAAGTCCCTACAATGGTTTATTGGTTTAATGAAATGTTAAGTGTGACTTAATCATGAGATCTCATTAAACATAAGAAACTATTCTTAAAGTATCTGTAGTCAAGCTTTAATGTGAAGTGGGATAACATCAAAGCATTAAGATTATTATGAAGATAGATTGATGATCACATCTCATGGATCATAGATAAGGAGTTATCAAGTCTTGACATAGGTATGAATATTAGGAGTAATATTTATACTGGATTGACCCGTTATAAGAATACTACATAGAATGTTATGCAAAGTGTCATAAGTTATTCTCGTGATGATAATGGTGTATACCACCCTTCGACCTGAAACCACTATGAACCCTAGATGTAGAGTCAAGTACTTTATTGCTTATCAAACGTCATCCGTAACTGGATGACTATAAAGACGGTTGATGGGTACTTCACAAAGCATGCTAAGGGACATGAGTGACCTAGATGGAATTTGCTCATCCTGCATAATAGGATAAATGTCTAAGGGCCCAATATTGAACTGGACAAGGGTTACACAGTGTATGCCTTGTGTTCAATATAAACATGAGGGCAAAAGGGTAATTGTACAACACAAATATTATCACGGAAAAGGTTTGGTCAGATCACATGACATTTTCGTGACTTGGGTAACAGTGATGTGTTGCTAGATACCGCTCACTGTTTATTATATTAAATGTCTGATTTAATATAATTGCCAACGTCGCGAAAACCTATAGGGTCACACACATAAGGACAGGTTGATGAGAGATAGAATAAATAAGGAACACTGTAAGGTACAATGCCCTTAAGTGTAATACAGAAAGTGGTAAGGTACCACGTGGATAAGTGATATATGGTACGTCATAAGGTATGATGTCCATAAGCTTAATTTGGATTTTAGCTTATAGCCTTAATTGGGCTTTTAGCTAGTAGCCAACACGAGTGATTCTATAAATAGATCCCTTGTGATGAAGCAATTTCACTTGATGCAATTTCGTTTTTGATTCTCTCTCTCACTCAAGGTTTTCGTTCGTGATCAGCTAGCACTGTGACCGGAAGCGATCTGTTCGTGTGGACTGAGTAGAGGCGTTGTTCTTCATCAACGCTCGTGATCACAACATCAAAGGTCTGAATCGCCACAAGAGGTAAATATTTTTATCACTGACCATGCTCATTCGTAAGGATCGCTAAAGGAAAATTTTAAATTCCGCTGCGCTTTTGATCGCAATTTTCCTTCAATTTTTGCCTAGGCCAGTCGACCTAGAGGGTCTTTGATTATGCGTAATATCTTTTCACTATGTTTGCATTGACGGGGTGAGGAAGGTCGTCACCATCTATGGTGGTTAGAACCATCGCTCCTCCTGAGAAGATGTTCTTAACCACAAATGGCCCTTCGTAAGTAGGGGTCCATTTTCCCCTGGGATCACCTTGAGGTAAGATAATGTGCTTGATTACCAGGTCCCCAACTTGATACTCTTGTCGTCTGACTTTCTTGTTAAATGCCTTGATCATCCGTTTTTGGTACGTCTGACCATGACAAATAGCGGTAAGTCTCTTTTCGTCGATTAGATTCAGTTGATCAAGTCGGGTCTGGATCCAGTCGTCTTCGCTCAAACCTGCATCCTTCATGATCCAAAGAGAGGGTATCTGAACTTCAATAGGCAAAACTGCTTCCATGACATAAACCAAGGAATAGGGAATTGCCCCTGTTGACGTCCATGCTGAGGTATGGTACCCGTGAAGAGCAAATGGTAACATCTCGTGCCAGTCTTTGTAGGTCACGGTCATCTTCTTCACAATCTTCTTAATGTTTTTATTTGCCGCTTCGACAACCCCATTCATCTTCGGCCGGTAGGGAGAAGAGTTGTGGTGCTGTATTTTGAATTGCTCGCAGAGCTCAGAGATCATCTTGTTGTTAAGATTGGTACCATTATCCGTAATGATCCTCTCTGGTACACCGTATCGACAGATCAGGTTATGCCGAACGAACCGTGCCACGATGTTCTTGGTTACCGTAGCAAAGGAAGTTGCTTCAACCCACTTCGTAAAGTAATCAATTGCTACCAGGATGAAACGATGCCCGTTGGATGCCGTAGGTCTGATCTCGCCGATCATATCAATGCCCCATATTGCAAAAGGCCAATGTGTGGTCAAGACATTCAGAGGAACTAGAGGAATGTGCACCTTATCACCATAGACCTGGCACTTGTGACATGTCCAAGAATGTTGATAACAGTCGGCTTCCATCGTGGACCAGTAATATCCTGCCCGAAGGATTTTCTTTGCCATGGTATGCCCACTGGAATGAGTTCCGAAAGTACCTTCATGCAGCTCTGTCATGATCCTTTCTGCTTCAATCTTATCCATACAACGCAGTAAGATTGAATCATGGTTACGTTTGTAAAGAATTCCATTGCTGATGAAGAACTTTGCCGCGAACCTTCTCAGAAACTTCTTGTCATTAGCAGATGCACCCTCGGGGTATTCTTGAGCTTCAAGGTACCTCTTCACTTCATGATACCAAGGTTTTTTTGTTACCTCTTCGGTCTCAAGATCACAGCAATGTGCAGGTCCATCCAATTTCCAAATAATGATCCGGGGAGCCTCGTTGTCCCACTTGACTTTGAACATAGAAGACATCATAGCTAGCGCGTCCGCCAACTGATTCTCCTCTCTTGGGAAGTGTTCAAAGGTTATCTCCTCTAAATGGGGAAGTAACTTCAATACATACTCCTTGTAAGGAATAAGATTTGGGAGTTTGGTATCCCACTCTCCTTTGATCTGACTGATCACGAGAGCGGAATCTCCAAAGACACTCAGAAACTTAATCCTTAGGTCAATTGCAGCTCGAAGACCCATGATGCATGCTTCATACTCTGCCATATTGTTGTTGCAGTTGAAACATAGTCGGGCGGTAAACGGAGTATGAGAGCCTTTAGGAGATATGATCACAGCGCCAATGCCATTACCCAAAGCATTTGAAGCTCCATCAAAGTGCATAGACCATCAGGATCCTTCCTCAGGTCCTTCATCCGGTCCAAGTGTTTCACAATCTGTTATGAACATGATATTCTCGTCCGGGAATTCAAAGTTCATAGACTGGTAATCATCCACTGCCCGATGTGCCAAATGGTCTGCCAATACACTTCCCTTGATTGCTTTTTGAGTTGTGTACTGGATGTCATACTCAGTCAAGATCATCTGCCATCTTGCTATTCTTCCGGACAAGGCAGGCTTTTCGAAGATATACTTGATTGGATCCATCTTTGAAATCAATAGAGTAGTGTGAGTCATCATATACTGTCTCAGCCGGCGAGCAGCCCATGCCAAAGCGCAGCAAGTTTTCTCAAGCAGTGAGTATCGGGTCTCACAGTCGGTAAACTTTTTTCTAAGCTAATAAATAGCATGCTCTTTTCGGCCAGACTCGTCATGCTGCCCCAGCACACACCCCATTGAGTTGTCAAGTACTGTTAAGTATAAAATCAAAGGTCTCCCTTCAAATGGTGGCATAAGAATAGGTGGCTCCTGGAGATACTCTTTGATTCTTTCGAAAGCGGTCTGACATTCATCGTTCCAACGTACCACTTGATCTTTCTTCAATAGCTTGAAGATTGGCTAACAAGTAGCAGTTAGGTGCAAGATGAATCAGGAAATGTAGTTCAGACGTCCTAGAAAGCCTCTGACCTCTTTCTCTGTCTTGGGAGCTGGCATCTCTTATATAGCTTTCACCTTGGCAGGGTCCACTTGAATACCTTTGTCGCTCACGACGAAACCTAGCAGTTTGCTAAACCTCACCCCAAAGGTGCACTTGTTCGGGTTCAACCTCAGTTTGTACAACTTCAACCGGTCAAACAGCTTTTGTAGATGGTCAAGGTGTTCCTCCTCAGTTTGGGACCTCGCAATCATATCGTCGACGTATACTTCAAACCCATGATGGATCATGTCATGAAACAAAGCAACCATGGCACGCTGGTATGGTGCCCCAACATTTTTCAACCCAAAAGGCATGACCTTGTAACAAAAGGTACCCCACTGAGTAACAAAAGTGGTCTTCTCCATATCTTCAGGAGCCATCTTGATTTGATTATAACTGGAGAAACCATCCATAAAGGAGAATACCTTGTGATGAGCAGTATTGTCAACCAAAACGTCGATGTGGGGCAGAGGGAAGTCATCCTTAGGGCTTGCCCTATTCAAATCTCTGTAATCAACACACATTCTGACCTTACCGTCTTTCTTCGGCACTAGAACCACATTGGCGACCCACTAAGGGTAAGAAGATACTGCTAGAAAACCGGCGTCAAATTGTTTCATAACCTCAGCTTTGATTTTCTCGGACATCTCTGGGCGCATACGGCGAACCTTCTGTTTTACGGGAGGGCAGTCTTCCTTGGTAGGCAGGAGATGAACCACAATGTCAGTGTCCAACCCAGACCTATCTTCGTAGGACCAGGAAAAGATCTCAACATAGTCATGCAGCATCTGAATCAACCGCTGTTTCACACTAAGCTCCAGATTTGCACCGATCTTGACTTCCTTTTTGTCTGTCTCAGTACCCAGATTCACTGTTTCCACTAGCTCTTCATGTGGCTGAATGGCCCTCTCTTCCTGGAGTAGCAGTCTTGCATGTTCACCAGGCACTTCGCAATCATCTTCACCTTCGTCTTTGGCTAAGTTGATCGGATTTTCGAAGTCATAAATGGCAGTAGCAGAGTCATTACCAGTGAGATCCAGAGTGGATTGAGACCTGTATATGTGAGTGTGTGTAAAATAGCTATTTTTGCAATATATAATAAAGAAAAACAAAGAGCGCAAGATTTGAAATGCAAAGACGTCCAATTCTTTTATTAATGATATATGAAAATGGCACACAAAAGCCCTCACAAATGAAGCCACAGTGCCCCGGGTAAGACACCGGGCCATAAAGTTTCACAATATTGTTTGTTACAAATTCAAAACAAAGAGTTCTTTACTGGGTAACAAAAGTAATAGGAATGAAGTCCTTTGTTGTCAAGTTGCTTGGTCCACCGTTGGTCGTAGGATAGATCCAGCTGTCAAATTCAGATTCCTCCGCGTCATCTTCGATGGCATTTACTCCCGAGTTACTGATGAACACAGGAGGTCTTCCAATCCTTGCACTACGAACAACCCATTGAGCTTCTGCAGTGAAACCCAAACCAAACTTGTTAGTCTTCTGAGTGAAATCAGGAAGTCGGCCCCAATTTGCACGCTCACCCTTCTCAATAACAGCCTGGGCATCCTTTAAGAAAGCCATCTTCATAGGAGAATCTTCAACCACAGTCTCAGCTGATGATAGTGTCTGAGGAACCTCTTCAAAGTGTTGAAATGGGGTCTGAATAAACTCCCCATCCATCTCTACGTATCTGAACGAGTTGAGGTGGCTGACCATATACTCCTCCTCCCCTTGTACTGTCACAATCTTCCCTCTGACCGGGTACTTCAGCTTCTGGTGGAGCGTTGAGGTCACAGCTCCAACTTTGTGGATCCATGGACGACCCAGCAAACAGGAATAGGATGGTCGAATGTCCATCACGTAGAATGTAGAATTAAAGACCTGAGAACCAACTTTAATTGGAATATCAACCTCACCATGCACCATCCTTTTAGACCCATCAAAGGCCCGGACAACAATGTTACTTGGCTTCAGCTCCAACCCTTCGCAATCCATCCTGTCTAGAGCTTTCTTGGGCAAGACGTTCAATGAAGAACCAGTGTCAAGCAACACATGTGCAAGAGTAGTGCCCCTGCATTCAATGGAGACATGCAGGGCATCGTTATGGTTCTTCCCTTTAGCAGTCAGATCAGCGTCGGAGAAACCCAAACCATTATCAGTAGTTGAATTGGCCACACAATCGATAAACTGATCAGCTGATGTCTCTTGTGGCACGTGGGCAGTTTTAAGGAAGGTAATCAGGGCCTTGGCATGGGCCTCTGAACACAACAACAATGATAACATAGAAATCTTGGATGGGGTTTGCCCCAGTTGCTCAACTACATTATAATCACTCTTCTTAATAATCTTCAGGATCTCTTCCATCTCCTGTTTGGAAGCTTCAACAGTGATTGTCTTTGGCGCCTCCGTCTGGGCAGGCATATCAATGGTGATCCCTTTGCCCCGAGAGTTAGATGACTCAGCAATAGGGGTAAGGATAGGAACTCGATCAAGAATGGCAGTAGGTGCACTTGCAGGCGAAATGAGAACAGGTCTTCGGACAGTTGGTGGAGCAATATCAGGTGAGAAAAGTCTACCACTGTGGGTGACTTTAGCAGGCCCAGTAATATTGCTGATGCCGGTATCAGCATCAAACTCTTGCTTAACTCCAAGAACATAAACATATGCCCCATAGTTCCAAGGGACAGCTTTGTCAGAGGTGTAAGGGATGGGCCCCGGAACAGTGATGATTATGGGTGCAATCTTCGGAACAGGCGTAATTCTAACAGGCTTCCTCGAGGGAGCCTTGGGAGAATTGTTGAAAATGGTAATGATGGCAACTTCTTCAGTAGGAATGGATGGAACAACAGTCTTTTCAAATAGGATCTCTTTGCTATCCATCAGGTTTTGGATACCTGACTTCAAAGATGGGCAACCAGTAGGTAAAACAGAACATATATGGCACCCTTCACCACATCCCGGAAATAAACCAGCTAGCAACAGTTTCTTCTTGACAGTCATCATAGGGGTAACAATAGCATCCACAGAAACTACAAACAAGTCTTCCTCTACAGCATTCACTCCATGTTTGGGCATGGGGGCTGTTACAACATTAGGCCTCTCGGGCGCCTCAAACTTAATCTCCTTTGCATCGATTAGGTCTTGAACCTTGTTCTTCAAAGCCTAACAATCATCCGTATTATACCCCGGGCTATCAGAGTGATAAGCGCAGCGGGTGTTAGGGTTATACTTTGGTGATGTTGTATTTAAAATCTTCAGAGCTTCTTTTAGAGTCATCAGATTGGTCTTCAGCAACTGTGGCAATATTTGAGACAAAGTCATGCTGAGACGAGTGAATTACCTTCGAGGTCTCTCATCCCTTTGTTGGTTGTGATGCTGAGGAGCACCAGCAGGTTTTGAAATAACAACCGTGTTGGCAGCTTGGCGGTGTTCAGATCTATTCTATCTTCTTGAACTGTAGACAGCACTTGACTCTTTCTTAAACGGCTTCTTCTCGGTGCCCGATGAGGCACCCTTCTGTATCTTCCCGGCCTTAATACCAGCTTCAACCCTCTCACCAGTCAAGATAAGTTCTGTAAACCCGGCTGAAGAGTTTCCAATCAAATGGTTAAAGAATGGACCAGACAAGGTCCCAAAAAACATATCTACAAGTTCACGATCAGCCAAAGGTGGCTGCACCCTTCCGGCAAGGTCTCTCCATTTTTGAGCATACTCTTTAAATCCTTCACCCGTCCCTATTGACATACCCTGGAGTTGGGTACGCGTAGGAGCGAGGTCAGAGTTATACTGATACTGCCTATAGAATGCAGTAGCCAAATCCTCCCAGCTACGGATACTGGCTCCATCCAGCTGATAGAACCACTCAAGCTGAGTCCCTGAGAGACTGTCTTGAAAGAAATGGATCCACAAGTTCTTATCAGCAGTGTAAGGCTGGATCTTCCTTACATATGACCGGAGGTGCAGCTTTGGACAGGAATCTCCGTCATACTTGGCAAAGGCAGGTGCCTTGAACTTATGGGGAATCACCACCCCAGATGATAGACCCAGATCTACGAAGTCCAGACCTGGCACGTTCTGTATCTCCATAGCGCTCAAGCGGTCTTCCAGCTGTTTGTACTTATCCTCAGCAGGAGGATACTGTTCTTCATCATAGTCCGTCTCGTTGTCGGAGACCATAGGGCTAGGAGCCCTCCTTTCTTGTGGACTATCTTTCCCCCCAGATGAGGCGGTGAGATCAACTTCATTCTGCAGCCCGTTTCCAAACCTGCGTCCAGTGTTGAACAGGACGATCCTCTTCTTCTTCTCTTTCTTCCTCTCTTTCAGAATCAGGGTCTTCAAGTCATGCTGACCCTTAGCTAGGCTCATGACCAACTCTTGAAATTGGGCATTCTGGGCCTGGAGCGCTTTGATAGCTTGCTCAGTGGAAGGTTCAGTAGACATGATGATTGCTGAAATAAACAGCGAAGAAGATAAGAGACCTGTACTGGGAAACCTGTTATGCATATGGTGAATGGTATGCTATGTATGTAATGCATTCAAGGGTTCAAAAATTAAAATTTGTTGCAGACAAAAAGAAAACACACCTCATATTAAGAAGAAATTTGTTAGTACATAAGTGCCCCATGGGCGAAATATTACAAAACTCTTAATGTAAAAAGACATTGCGCATCCTTTTTGGAGCGATGTAAGTGTTGAGGGTCTCTTCCTCGTGAAGTCGGCGGGTAAGCTCCAAAACCTTCTTCTCACTGGCATAGAAGTTGGCTTAAAAAGTATTCTGTTCTTCCTTGAGTTGGATCCAACTCTTTTGCATTTCTTCCCATGATGTTGGCATGTCAGGATATAGGATGGCGTATGGAACCTCTCCTTCCATAACAGGCTCTTTGATCAAGGGGAGAATGTGGGGGTAAGGCATCATAAGTCTCTGGGCGCGGGTTCGTACCCACCTGAGGTAACGCTCAAGGGAGATGGAATTCTTGTATCCCAGTGTCTTATTGTCCACTTTGTTAGGCATCCTCCAAGCCCTGATGAACCTTTGTCAAAGTCCTTGCGCATCGTTGTTGAAGTCAAAAACTAGGTCAGGAATCAGCATGTCATGAGGGTCATCCCTCCGAGCATATCCAAATTGTCTCAAAGCTAGACAGGGGTTGTAGGTAATGCCTCCCCTAATTCCGAGTAATGGAACATTAGGAAATTCTCCACAACGATCAATGATGGTGACATTTTCTCTGGACCGAGCACACCAATGTACATCAGAATGTGTGAGGGTCATCAATTGTTGTGACCACCTTAAACCCTGCTCATTATTCAAAACTGATTGTGGAAGGTGAGAAATAAACCACCTATCTAGGAGAGGAGTACAACACATGAGAACACCTCTTTTCCTCATTGTTCGTGTGTAAAATGAGTGGAGGATGTCCCCAAGCAATGTAGGTATGCGATTCCTGGATATGAAAATCTTGACAGCATTCACATCTATAAGTTGATCAGGATTTGGGAACAAAACCAGCCCATAGATAAGGAGTGCCACAATCTCTTCAAAGGCTTGTAGATTAAGAGAATTCCAGCATTCTCGTGCCTTCTCAAACAGAAACTTTGCCAAGAATCCCTTGATACCATTTCTGGTTTCCCAATGCCCCTTGATGTCGTATGGTTGCAAGCGTAATGCTTGAGCAACATCTTCAGGTCTTGGTTCCTTTTCCGTACCATTGTAGGGTAGTTGACTAAGAATAGGAATTCTCAGGAGTTGAGAAAATTCCTCCAAAGTAGGCACCAATTGATAATCGGAGAATGTGAAACAGTGGTGTAGGGGGTCAAAGAACTGGAAGAGAACTTTCATCATGTCTTCTTCGATGTTGGTGTTGACCAAGCTGAGGAGTCTACCATGTCATTCACTAAAGAGAGAGTTCTCGGGAATCCTGGATGTAAGCTCCTTGAGTTGAGGAGGGATCCTTACAAGGTTGACTTGAATTGTTTTCCTGCGGAGAGACTCCATGTCCTGCAAAACAAGAACAAAGATGAAGATCTAAACCTATGAAATGGTTAGCGGATGCATATGATGCTTTATGATGTTCATGATGTATGCACAAACACATGTACAAGCAAGTCACTAAAAGACCCTAGTTTCAGGCTTGCATGAGGTTTCATAGGTAAGTACCCTCTTGAGTGTAGTTGGCTCAAAACCTGTCCTATAAATAGTAACCGGGTTCAAAGGAGCTCAATATCATTGGATTGTTTTCTATGTTCATCGTTTTGGTTTAGCCACTGAACTAGCGACCAAAATATTCCAAGAAAACAATCCTCAATGAGTGTAGTATCGAGTATCTACCAACTTCGGACTGCACCAAAGTCGGTCATCTCACTACCCCTAAAAAAGGCCAAGATGGTCAAGTAAGGTTCTAGGTCATTAGTGCTTAGTGACATCACTCAGCGGCCCCTTATTCTCTTTGATTGACTCAAAGGCTACCGGTACTCACAAATATGTCGCACTAATATAGCTATTGCTTCAACCGTGTCGGTATACCCCGCACAATTTCCACAACGTATTGCTATCTATGAATGTTTCCCAAATCCGGGTTAGGATCTATAGAACTCCGATACAAGCCCACAAAATTAAAGCATACAAATCATACAATTGAAAACATAGTGATCTAATCCTAAGGTACACCCCACTTATATAATTCCCCAGCAGAGTCGCCAGTTCTATGATTGGTGGGAATAGAACTGACTGTTTTGGAATGTTGGTTCGCGTTTGCGTTTGTTTTTGCAAAATGTCGCGGTACGCAAGAGTCGCCACCGTCTTTTATTTTATCCAACAAGGAAAGGACAAAAGCACAGAAAAATTCCTTTTCGAGATGTTTCTCGGGTTCGGGAGGTAGATTATAGAGAGGGAAGGTGTTAGCATCCTTTCTATCCGTGTTTATCCATGGGCTCTTAGGTACTTGCTCATTGTGTTTTCAAAAGTTTGCTTTTCTTTGTGATTGTGGGTTTTGAAAAGAGTTTTGTTTTTGAAGAGAGTGTGAGTGCGAAAAGTTTTGTTTTGTTTTAAAAGGAGCAAGTACTTAAGAACCTCTACCTATTCAAAAAGGAATTAAACTGTGTAAATGTCCTTTAGACAATGCTATCCCACTATTGAGGAGTAGGTAGCACCGTCGTTGGAGTTTTCGGGTCAATTAGATTTAAGGGACGTGTGGCCACTAAAGCAATGTTAGGACGCCTTAGCGGTAACCCTAATGTCTTAGATCATTTTTTCGAGGCAACCGTTTCGAGGCAACTTTGATCTTTGGACAGGAGGGCAACCTTTAAAGCTTCCTATACTCAATGACCACGTTCGAGGCAACCAAGTGAGGCGTACCCTAAGAGTGGCATGTGCGAGTGTGTCAATTTTCAGTTTATATTATCTTTGTACATGTTATGGTGAGCTACTTTTGATTTTAAGTTAAGATAGATCTTGTCATGCATAGCCTATTATTCATACATCTAGCAGTTAATGGTTGCGGAAAATAAATTGCGGAAAATAAAACTAAGCTATTACAAGGCGTCGGGTATTTACATCGCCAAAAACAAACCCATAAAATTAAATGCAAAAAGGTAAATAAAAGCGGTAAATAAAATCCTAAGTTAAAGCTATTACATCCACGGAGCAATTACAATATATGGATCAAAATAATACGCGCGAGAAAATTGAATCGGAACGTCCTAGGGTTTTGACGCTTTTTTCAAATAAAACATATTTTTTGTTATTTTTTGAATTAGAAATTAAGTCTAAATTAGTAATGGAATTAAAGAAAATATTTTTGAGTTTTATTTTAATTGAGGAAATAAAATCAGAAATATTAAAAAAAACCTAATTCTAAGTCAATTTTAATTTATTGCAAAATATGTTGGTATTAAACCTAATTAAAAAACTAAATTAATTGGTTAATGGTTTATTTACAAAAATAAAACAGTGAAGTTAATAAATATTATTTTTTGTGTTTTCTGATTTTTATGAGAAAAATTAAGGGTTAATTAATTAACAATGAAAATAATGAAAACAAATTAAAGAAAGAAAATAGAAAAGAAGTAAACCAATGGGGGGTTGGGCCCCAAATCAGAAGGTTTGGTCAGCATTTTCTTGGCCCAAACATATTCCAGCCTGCTTTGACTTTCAGATTGCATGTGCGCTTATTGACCAGGGTTCATGGTGAACCTCCCTCCTGGACTATTGGATCTGAATCTGGAACCACCTGGCCTTTGAGATCTGGAGGTATATGGTGCTCCCTGCCTGAAGCGTTGCATGTGAACGCCTAAAACAAAATGATAACAAAGTTTGGGGGACCTGGGATTCGAACCCAGGTCCCTAGAGACAATTCAACCAACGTGCTACCAATTGATCCATGATGTTAATCTGTTAGTGGAATAGAAGCTAAATATCATATAGAAACAATTCAATTATGCCTGGCCAAAAATAAAAATGCGCAATTGATTCAAATGAACCAATCACGCTCCACCACGTAATCGTCTTCCTCACAAGACCTGGTTCGTTTACCTGCGGATTTTTGTCCGCAGGAAGGTTCCTAGGATCTCTCCAAAATCCTCCCTTGGCCATATAAACGCAAGCTAAGAGTGCCAATGCACTCGTATCTCTCCCCTGAACTCATCCATGGCCATTATTTGCATTGATTTTGCCTGCAATTAAAAACCCCTAAAACGAGATACACGAACCCTAGAACTGGGCATGGAGTTACAGGCTATGAAAATAAAATTCAATGATTCCAAAAGTCTAAGAATACAGTACAGAGTATGAATATGCAATTATTTCAAAGAAAGGATGCAAGATTGAAGCTTTACGATTCCATAAGTATGGCGGTTCAGAGCGATACTTACAGGGCTTTTTGGGGCAGGAGAGCACATGATAATGATTGGTACTGCTTCAGTGAGGTCCAAGGAATGAATTGGAACCTTTGTTTGATCCTGAAAAGGTCTCTAAGTGCAATTTCAGATCCAAGGTTCTCAAGCTTTTTTCTCAAAGTTGTGGCGTCGTTTCTGCATAGTTTTTGAGCGTTTTTTCCTGTGTCTGCAGAGTTTTGTGTGTGTTTTTTGTTTATGAGCATGAGGTTTATATAGACAAGGAATTTTGGTCAACATTTGTGTATCAAATCTTGGTCCATTATGATGAAGAGATTTGATTTGATTTCTTCATAAAGACTTGCTATATTTAATTCAATCAGGTGCCAATCTATTTTCATGCGTTACTGCCAGCCTGTTATGAGCTGTTTGGGCCTCCAACATGATGAAAATCGAAAGCTGACTTGCCCTTTATAGATCCACTTCCCTTCGAATGACACTCCCCCTGCTTCGATTGCTTCAAAGTCCCAATTCGAACTACTCCAGTTTGGATGTCACACCCCTTCGATTGAGACTCCCCCTGCTTCGATTGCATATTTGCAAGGGACACATGCCATTGTGAACTTTGGATGAACTTGGACAGGTTAGGATATGTGTTTTTGCTTAGTCATTCCAGCCTACTTCCTTCCTTCGAATCTGCCTTCTTTTCCAGCTTCAAAGTCCAATTCGAATCTATTTAGAACATTCCCTATTAGACAACTTCGACCAGCCCTTGGCCTTGTGATGAGTCTAAGTTCTGATTCGAAGTGTTCAGAACTTCCTTCATCAGAGCATCTTAGATTAAGAGAAACTCTGCACTGAAATGCCATTCGAAGGTCATTTCATTCTGATGTTCTTATTAAGGGAAACTCTGAAGTTCCAGTCGAAGGACACTCTGAAGTTCCAGTCTAAGGACCTTTTGAAATGCCCATTGAAGGGTATTTGTCCATATACCAATCAAAGGGTACTTGTTAAAATTCCAATCGAAAGGCTTTGTTAACAGGCCAATCGAAAGGTGTTGTTCATGCTAATCGAAGGACATGGTTAACATGCCTGTCGAAGCTGCCTTGACACAATGCTAAATCGAAAGATCCCTTGGCATGCCAATTGAAAGGCTTGGCCCAGGGTGCCAAACGAAAAGGTCTTTCAGAATTCCAATCGAAGGCCTTGACACAATGCCAATCGAAGTGCTTGCCCATAATACCAATCGAAAGATCTTGTCCATGCCAATCGAAAGGCTCCTTCAGAATACCAATCGAAGGGTCTTTCAGAATGCCAATCGAAAGGTACTTAAAGCACCACTCAAAAATCTTCTTTTTCCTTAGGCAAGGATTTCTGGTCAACCATGCAGGGGGAAGACTTCGGAAAACATGAGAGGGAAAATTTTGGGGTACAACAAGGATGTTATATCCTTGTATCTATACTGATTTATTGTTATGATTACTTTCAGATTATGTTTCTTCCCAGTGGAGTTAAGCCGTGAAATAAGAATTTTTCCTCAGAGTGTGCTTACTCTCTTATGAAATGTTCTTCCTAAATGTGATTCAACCGAGAATTGACTTTACCCAAGCTGGTTTTGTCTGGTTATTCCCAGTGTTGTATGTCTTTTTTGTAAGCATATACATGATAACATTCATACATTCATACATACATCATGCATAGTTGAATTAAACTGCAGTCTTTGATGTTTTTGTTTGTATATTACCTTATTTTGCAGAGTTATGTTACTCTCTCCAATAGAGTGTCAATCTTAAGTAGAAAGTGTATATTCTTTAATTTCCACATTGATTTATCCCTCATGGAAGAATTTAGCTTTGGCCTTCCTTCTCAACTCATTATCTGGTTAGATCTGTGTTTCCCTTTTGAGTTTATTTCTCATCAGATGCTATCTTGGTTGACGGTTTCACTCTGGTTTATTTATGGTTTGAATATGTGATCCTCGACAACTTTTTTATTCTGTTTTCTATAGAATTTGAGCCCTGGTTTGAGCATATGTATTTATTTTGCACGAGAAGACTTTATCTTCTCAACAAGACTGTGTTGCCATTTCCCCCAGAGAGGTCATATTTCTTTGTCCGAGAAGCTTCTTATAATAGCAAATGGAATGTCTCTTTATTAGAGGAACTTGTTCTTCCCAGGTAAGTTTGTTAGTTCCCCGAGAAGATTCATTTTTGTCACTCTGATGAATGGTATTCTCGTCATTATGTGAGGTAGTTTGTTGTTGAGATTTGTACTCCGATGAATGGTAGACTCGTCATTATGGAAGTTAGTTCGTTGTTGAGATTTATACTCCGATGAATGGTAGTCTTGTCATTATGGGAGATAGTTCGTTGTTAATATTTGTTACTCCGATGAATGGTAGTCTCGTCTTTATGGGAGATAGTTCGTTGTTTAGATTTGTACTCCAATGAATGGTAGTCTCGTCATTATGGGAGATAGTTTGTTATTGAAATTTGTTACTCCAATGGATGGTAGTCTCGTCATTATGGGAGATAGTTCATTGTTGAGATCTGTTACTCCAATGAATGGTAGTCTCGTCATTACAGGAGATAGTTTGTTGTTAAGATTTGTACTCTGATGAATGGTAGTCTCGTCATTACGGGAAATAGTTCATTGTTGTGATTCACTTTGCTATAAAGAAGTTCATATGTTTCAAGTCATAAGTACTGATGATAATCATTTGTTACCTACCCTAATATTAGTTTTTACCGGTATTATCTTACCATTTCTTTTCCTTGAGAGTCGATGCTACTTCTTTTCTATCTTCTCAGTGAGTAGATAGTTAGTAGTTATTTGTCGATCGTTGTCTTCCTTTACTTTTCTCCTAAATATTTGAATTGATAATTCTTTATCTCCTCCTTGGGCTTTACCCTAATAGAGTCGAGTCTTTTGTTCATTAGTGATTTATTTTCCTGGTCGAACTTTCTTTTAATCCCTTATTTTATTTTTCTGCTTCCCCAGCAGTGTCCCGTGTCACCTTTGGATTTTTTTGTTTGCATGAACAACCATATGCATTGCATGGCATCTTAGGGCCAAAAATAGGGCTTGTTTTATATTTAAGTATCTCCAATTGCGTCGACGTGAAGATTTTAACCTTCGTATCTCCAGATAGAAGACACTTAAATAAGGGCAACTGTTACACCCCAATTTTCCCCCTAAGATTCCTCTATCATCTCATATCAACTCAATCATATAAAGATTACACTTGGGTTTGGTTCTGCTCCCTATCTCTAGGTTTGCTCATGAGGAATCACAGAGCACTTTGATTTGTATATTATGATCACATATGTCTTGTGTTGATTAACTTTTAAATAATAAATACAATGAACGTTTTCTCTAAATGATGATACTATAGGTGAGGGAACACCACAATTCATTAGGTTGATTTATAGGTTCATGAGTTTATTTACATGCCTTATTCAACAAAGCTTCATTGAGATTCAACCTTCATCATTTATAGTTGTGATACGGTGGGAGAACTGACATGAGGGTTTTGCGTTTGATCGCAAATGTTGCGGTTAGCAAGAGTCACCACTGACTTTTATTTTATCCAAAATGAAAGGTAAAAAATCATAAGAAAGACTTTTGAGATTGTTTCTTGAGTTCGGGGGGTAGATTATGAAAAGGGAAGGTATTAGCACCCTTTTCATCCATGGTTTTCCATGGGCTCTTAGTTACTTTCTAGATCACTTGATTTTGTTGGAAATTGTGCTTTGTGTGATTTTTGAAAGTATTTTGTAAAGAGGCCGTTGTTTAGGAAATCTTTGTGATGATTCTTGTTTGTAAGAATGTATACAAAGATGTTTGATTTTTTTAAAATGTTTTCAATTTGGTAAGATGTTTGAAAGTTTATATGATTGTTTTGAAAATAGAAAGGATGTTTGTTTTGAAATGGAGCAAGTAATTAGGAGAAATCTACCTACTCAAATGTGTTTCTTGTTCATTTCCTTTTTCTTTGACATTGTTGTCTTACCATTGATTTGGTAAGCAACCCTATCTTTGGATGCAAATAGGACGGGTGTGGGTCATCGTATAGCCATGATTAGCAATGTTACAAGGTATCTTAGCATTCTTTTTGAGGGACTAAGATCATTTGTAAGGCAACTTAGATAGCGTCATCGAGGGACTATGATCTTGTATTTGCTTGTTTTTGCTAAGATACCTTACGTGCGTAATATGGCCAATTTGTATAAGGAAACCAAATGGGATAACCCTATGGGTGCTTGTGTGCAAGGTATATTGTTTACATGCTTGATTTTTTCTTCAAATTAGGGTTTTCTATTTGGGTGGTTTTAATATTTCCATACAAAACCCTAATTACTAGCATTTGTTATATAAAGCGATAAATTGCGAGAATTAAAATTATTACGCTATTACATCATTTAGGGGAGGGGGTATACAAATTACAAATGGGGATTTGCGAGAAAATAAATCTATTTATCTATTACAACCATATTGAATTGCATAAATATACAAGGAATGCAATGAATATAATATACA
The DNA here is from genome assembly GCA_948472305.1 of Vicia faba. NCBI lineage: Eukaryota > Viridiplantae > Streptophyta > Magnoliopsida > Fabales > Fabaceae > Vicia > Vicia faba. The sequence continues at coordinate 295,370 of CATIWC010000561.1, forward strand.
AGTATAAAAAATGAATAAATGTACAAGGAAGCAAAATGTAAAGAAAATGAATTTTGTTTGTTTTCTTTTATAAAAAAATATTTTTGTCTTAACCTAATTTAAATAAAGAAGATATTTAATTAAATTTGAATATATTAAGAAAAAGATTTTAAAATAAAACCCTAATTCTATTAATCAATCAAAAGAAAATAATTTAAGGAAAGTATTTTTTCTGGCATTTTTTATCTCGAAAATATTTATAGCATTAAAAATATTTTTAGTCTTTTTTTGGTATTTAAATAATATATTTTTTAAATGGTTATGAAGAAATATAAATAATATAATATTAATTAAGTCTATAAGATTTAGTTAATAAAAATAAATAAAGTATAGTAAATAAAATATTTTTTGTTTATGGAAAAATAAAATAAAATAAGTCAAAATATAAAATATATTATTTTTTGTATTTTTATGATTTTTATTTTATTTTAGAAAATATATTTAAAAATAAAAATTCAATAAATAAATAAATAAATATAAATGGGTCAGGGGGTACATGAAGTAGGCAGGGAGTTATTAAGCAAAAACAAAAAAAAAGAGCCAGGCCCAAAGGGCCCAGCGCCTGCAAACAAAACAAATCAGAAATGTCAAAAAAATATGAAAAATGAAAAAAGGGTACCACTACAGCTCGAACCCAGGTCCCATAGGTTAACAGGCGCGCGCTTTACCACTGAGGCGGCTATACATCCGGTTATATAAACAAAACAATAAATATGTATGGAAAATCAAGTCTTGATGACTTCATCTTCAACCTTTAGCTGGTGTACTTATAACTTCTTCATTTCTCAACAAAAAAGGAAGATGACAAAATGAAAGTTGTTGCATTCTTCCTCAGGAATCTAACCATGTAAATAACTAAAGCTAAAAGTCAAAGATAAATGAGAATTTCTATGGCCGTAATTTGAACCCTAAAAATTTCAGGAACTTCAACTCTAAAATTCTCTAAGCTCGGGCCATGTAAATGCAAATTATGGATATGTACAAATTTGTGGCAATGAGGTCTACATTTTATCTTCACAAAATCAAGCCTAACAATGCCTAAGTAATGAGATAGAAGTTCAAGAAAAATACCTCAAAACTGGAAATCATGAAATGTAAATGAGCTTGATTCAAAGTGCTGCAAGGATCAGGTTAGCTTCCTTGAAGTCCCAGGAAGCTAATGCAATTATTAGCTTGAGCTAAAAGTGGTTGAGGAGCTTTGGAGAAGTCAAGTTGCAGACCCCTGTTTTTGAAAATGGAACTTGATGATGGAGGTGTTACAGTTGAGCAAATGGACTTTGGATGGTTTTTATTTGATGTTTAGAAGTTTTTGGAAGTGAAAGGCCAAAAATCACACGAGGGGATTTGGAGTTTGGTATGTAAAGTCAGAACTTGCACAACAATGGTGTTTTGAGACAATTTTTGGCTAGAGGGAGTTTGGGTAAGTTTAAGGGTGTTCAGGCTCGTCCCCTAACTCATAAATAGTGCTTCTACTTATAAGCAACAAGTTTAGAGACTTGTTGTTGATCAGAATTTAAATTTTCATCCTTAAGCTAAACATGTGATTTTTTGATAAAACAAGTTCCAAACTCTTGTGTACATGCTAAGATAGAGTGTTTATGCTTTAAACAAGCTTGCTTTTGACTTTGTGGATGGAGTGTGATCATAGGGAACAAGTTAGAGGCTCAATGTGAACTTTATGCAAAAAGCTTGCTTTACAAGAATGGTATTGTTAACTTTCTTCCCAAAATGGCAATGTGAATTGGATAAAGCTTAAACCACTTGGATTATAGCTCAAAAGTTTGTGTAATCCATTAATTATGGAGTGACAAACAATTTTTAGGCCTGCAAAGCAAAGATTATGCAGCCTAACATTGAAATTGCATTTGTGTTCATCATGAAAATGACCTATAATTCAAGTGATAAAACACCAACTTCATCTCTTTGATTCTCCCTAATCAAGAATGATCTCAAGAAATTCTGGGACATTTTGGAAAGCTTGAAATGTTCTCTACAACTCATCTTTGAATTGCTTTTGAATATTCCCCTTGGAACTATGTGAAAAATTGCCATGAAGTTAGGTAAAAATTCTGCCTAACTAGGGCAAAATTTCACTAAGTCTTTTTTAGTTCATGAACATGTATTCATAAAATTATAACTTGAGATCCAAGAACTTTTAGGACAAGTTGTGTGTAGAAAATTTGTAGATTTCATGGAGATATACAACTTTCATGTTGGAAGTTTCTCTTGAATCATCTTGCATCATGGTGAAATTTTGGCTCAAAGTTATGAAAAAACATGAAATTTCCAACACTTAGAAAAATTTCTAAGTTTAGAAATTTTGACTTTTCAAAATGAAATCTTGACTTTTTGATTTCTTGATGAATATTTTTCATATTTTGACATGTTTTGATGAATTATGATCTTTGGCACTTGAATTTGACCAAAAAGTCAAAGTTTGACTTTTCAGTATAAAGTTGACTTTTGATCAGTTGACTGCAAAATGATGCAATTAGGTCATTAGGTCAAAATGATGCAATTGGAGTCTTGAGATCATGCCTTAAACCAATTGACCATTTTCTAGGTAAAAAATCAGAAATTGCCCTTTCCCAGTCAAAACCCTAATTTGGACCATTTTTCCCTTTTGGAGATTTGATCAAATTTCTTGAGGAATTATGGTCCAAACTTGATAAAATGATAAATATGAGTTTAAAATGTTGATGTGGATTACAAATTATGAAGTTTGACTGTAAATTGGTCATGGTTGACTTTTTCCCCAATACAACTTATTTTTAGGTCAATTGCTCAATTGACTGAGCAAAAATGGGATCCAAGGCTTAAAACTTAACATGAGTAATCTTGGGGGTCCATAATGGTCCATGAAAGTCATATGAAACATCGATAGTTCAAAAATCGTTGTGCAAACTCAAACCCTAATTTTGGTCATCAGTGCCTAAGGAGGTGTCTTAAGCTGATCAAACCCTAGTGTAGTCTTGAGCCCAAGGAGATCTTGTGAGCAAATTCTTGATAAGTGAGAGGGAAAATTTTGGGGTACAACAGCTGCCCCTGTTCAATCTTCTTAAGCCTGAAGAGTTAGATTGGCATGTTTTTCCAGTCGTGACTCGAAGGTGGAAGATGATTGGACACTAGAGTGCCCAGAAATTTGCACTCGGTGGTGTGATGGTTAAGGGAATGGGCTTAAAGATGCCATTTGGAGAGGTGATAGAATGTTTTTTGGATATGGGCTTGTAGATTCCATCCAAGAGTGATTGTTGGTATTGTAATTCGTAAGCTGAAAGAATGGGTATCAGAATGACGTCTGTGTCTGGAGCGTATCTGAACTGTATCTGGGAGCTGATTTTTAGTGAGTATCAGAATGGCATCCGTATCTAGAGCATATCTGAGCTGCATCTGAGAAGTTGAATCTGAATGAGTATCAGAAAGGCATCCGTGTCTATAACGTATCTGAACTGTATCTGAAAGTTTCACTTGAATAAGTATCAGAGTGGCATCCGTGTCTGGAGCGTATCTGAACTGTATCTGAAAGCTGAATTTGAATGAGTATCAGAATGGCATCCGTGTATGGAGCGTATCTGAATTGTATCTGAAATCTGAATCTGAATGAGTATCAGAATGACATCCGTGTCTGGAGCGTATGTGAACTGCAACTGAAAACTTTGAACATTGTTAATGATAGTTGTTAATCTTATCCTGAAAAAGGTAAAATGTTAGCTAAAATGCAAAGTCATGTTGTATGAAATGCATAGTATAATGCATTTGCGTTATCAATGTTTATGATATATGGATGCAATGTCTGCGTATGTGAGCTAGTTTGTTGCACTGTTGTTGGATTGGGAAAATAAATCCCTGACTGCTGTTGAGGATATGGAGTATAAGTCTCCATGTTGTGAAGTCTAAGTGTTGATGAATTTATTCTTAGAGAAATAAACTTTGTTGTAAAGGAAATTCCATGTACTGCTTGTAAAATCCTGTTGTGAAATCCTGAGAAAATGAACGACTTCTACTAGGGATAGATAATTGGAAGCTCGTTCCGCTGGGAATTAAACTGAAAATTGTGGGGGATTTATGGAAATAACTTAGAGAGATTTACCTACCTCTTAAAGCCATTAGTAATTGTATTTTATTTTGTTTATTTGTAAACAGTAATTATGTTCAAATGCATATGTTCAACAATGAATTATTGGACGTTTTTGTAAACAAAACACAAGAGTAAAGAAAAACAGATAGTTTTGCACTTTCAAAGGAATATCTTTGTATTGACTTTGAGTAAGTATTTGTACAATGAGATAAGCATTTTAGTAAGAGAATGCTTTCGTAAAAAAATGAAAATTTTGATACAAAAAAAGGATATCTATGTGCAATAATCCCATGGGGGTCCCATTCTGCTATAGCCTTTGTATCACCGAGCATCTTGTCTATTTGTTGCCTCGTCCGAAGATGATTGAATTTATCAGAACCTCTGAGTTTGTCAGTTGAAGCCAAAGGTTGTCCGTAAGGTGATCCAACGGGACATATTCATACGCTTTACATTCCCTAACTTTTGCCTGAACCACCCTTTCGGGTTTTCAGCCCACTGGGAAACCCTTTTTTGTCCAAGTCGCCCTTTCGGGTTTTCAACTTGCCGGGTGTACATTTTTTTTGTCCCTAATTTTTGCCTGAACCTCTTTTGGTTCGCGGGATACCCTTGTTTTGCCTAGGTGTGTCAACCTAGCGGGTCTCTTATGCATAGTATCTTTTGACTATGTCCGTGTTCGTAGGATGCGGCAGGTCGTCGCCATCCATGGTGGTCAAGATCATTGCCCCACCAGAGAAAAGGTTTTTAATTACAAATGGTCCTTCGTAGGTAGGAGTCCATTTTACCCTGGTATCACCTTGTGACAGTATGATGCGTTTGATTACCAGATCCCTAACTTGATACACTCGACGTCTGACCTTTTTGTTGAAAGCCTTGATCATCCATTTTTGATACATTTGACCATGGAAAACAGCAGTAAGTCTCTTCTCATCAATCAAGTTGAGTTGATCAAGTCGAGTCTGAATCCAATATTCTTCATTCATCCTTGCATCCTTCATAATTCTTAGAGAGGGGATCTGAACCTCCATAGGCAAGACGACTTCCATGCCGTAAACCAGAGAATAGGGTGTTGCCCCAGTTGATCTGCGAGTTGTGGTATGATACCTATGGAGAGAGAATGGTAACATCTCATTCCATTCTTTGTATGTGACTGTCATTTTCTGTATGATCTTTTTAATGTTCTTATTTGCAGCTCTGATAACACCATTCATCTTTGGCCAGTAAGGGGAAGAATTGTGATGCTGGATCTTGAATTGCTCGCACAAGTCGGTGATTATAGTGTTGTTGAGATTTGTACCATTGTCAGTGATGATCCTCTCCGGGATGTCGTACCGAAAAATGATATTTTGCTTGATGAAACGGGAAACAACACTCTTGGTAACGGAAGCGGAGGAGGCTACCTCAACCCACTTTGTAAAATAGTCAATGGCCACTAGGATGAAGCGGTGTCCATTGGAGGCCGTTGGCTTGATTTCCCCAATCATATCAATTCCCCATATAGCAAAGGGCCAAGGAGCTGTCAAGACATTCAGAGGAATCAGAGGTACGTGCACCTTGTCAGCATTAATCTGACACTTATGGCAGGTTCGAGAGTGTTGATAGCAATCTACTTCCATGGTAGACCAGTAATAGCCTGCCCGTAGGATTTTCTTTTCCACGTATGCCCACTGGAATGAGGGCCAAAAGTGCCTTCATGCAATTCAGCCATGATCCTTTTAGCTTCAACCTTGTCTATGCATCGAAGTAACACAGAGTCATGATTGCGTTTGTACAGGATGCCATTACTAAGGAAGAATTTAGCATAGAATCTCCTTAAGAATTTCTTATCATTGATTGAAGCTCCTTCTGTATATTCTTGAGCCTCGAGATACTTCTTTACTTCGTGAAACCAAGGCTGGTCCAGTACTTCTTCAGTATTAATCTCGTGAAAGTGCGTTGGTTCCTCCATTCATTCTATGGTGATCTGGGGAGACTCGTTATCCCATTTAAGTTTAAACATAGATGACATTGTGGCTAGTGCGTCTGCTAGCTGATTTTATTCTCGCGGGAAATGATCGAAGGTAATCTTCTCAAAATGTGGTAGCAATGTCAAAACATCTTCTTTTTAAGGGATTTGGTTAGAGTGTTTGGTGTCCCATTCCCATTTTATCCGACTGATGACCAAAGTTGAATCTCCGAACATACTCAAAGATTTGATCCGTAGGTATATGGCAGCTCTGAGACCAAAGATGCATGCTTCGTATTCTTCCATGTTGTTTGTACAATTGAAGAAGAGTCTTTCCGTAAAAGGAGTATGACATCCTTTAGGAGATATAAGTACAGCACCAATACCATTGCCAAGTGCATTGGATGCATCATCAAAGAACAGGGTCCATCTGGATCCTTGTTCAGGTCCGTCATATGGCCTGAATTCTTCACAGTTATTTACCGTCATGATGTCTTCATCTGGGAATTCAATCTTCATGGGCTAGTAGTCTTCCACAGCTTGGTGAGCAAGGTGATTAGCTAGTACACTGCCCTTTATAGCTTTCTGGGTAGTATACTGTAAGTCATATTCTGTCAGGATCATCTGCCATCTTACTATTCTCCCAGAAAGAGCAGGCTTCTCGAAGATGTATTTTATCTGATCCATTTTAGATATCAACAAAGTAGTATGAGTCAGTATATACTGTCTTAGCCGGTGAGCAGACCATGCTAGAGCGCAACAAGTTTTCTCGAGCAGTGAATATCTGGTTTCACAATCGGTAAACTTTTTGCTCAGGTAATAAATAGCATGCTCTTTTCGGCCAGACTAATCATCCTGCCCCAATACACACGCCATTGAGTTTTCTAAAACAGTCAGATACATGATCAATGGTCTTCCCTCGACTGGTGGCATCAACACAGGAGGCTCTTGTAAGTATTCTTTGATTTTGTCAAAAGAAACTTGGCACTCATCATTCCATTTGACTACTTGATCTTTCTTTAACAATTTGAAGATTGGTTCACAAGTAGCTGTCAGGTGAGAGTTGAACCTGGCAATGTAGTTCAAACGCCCCAAGAATCCTCTGACTTCCTTCTCACTACGAGGAGCAGGCATCTCTTGTATTTCTTTAAATTTTTGCAGGATCTACTTCAATACCTTTATTACTGACGACAAAGCCTAGGAGTTTACCAGACCGTACCCCAAATGTGCATTTGTTTGGATTCAACCTCAGCTTGTACTTCATCAGTCTCTCAAACTATTTTTGTAAGTGATCAAGATGCTCTTCTTCTGTTTGAGATATGGATATCATGTCTTCCACGTAGACTTTTATTTCGTGATGTATCATGTCATGAAATAAGGCTACCGTGGCACGTTGATAGGTTGCCCCAACATTCTTTAGTCTGAATGGCAACATCTTATAGAAGAAAATGCCCCCATTGCGTGACAAACATTGTTTTCTCCATGTTATCAGGCGCCATTTTGATTTGGTTGTAACCTGAGAATCCCTCCATGAAGGAAAACACTTTGTGTTGTGCCATATTGTCAACTAGAATATCAATGTTGGGGAGTGGAAAATCATCCTTAGGGCTTGCCCTATTCAAATCTCTGTAGTCCACACACATTCGCACTTTGCCGTCTTTTTTAGGAACGGGAACAACATTGGCAACCCATTGGGGATAAGAGGTGACAGCCAAGAATCCAATGTTGAACTGCTTCATGACTTCTGCTTTAATCTTTTCTGACATATCAGGCCTCATGCGGCGAACCTTTTGCTTTACTGGCGGACAATCCTCTCTTGTAGGCAGACGATATACCACAATGTCTGCATCAAGTCTTGGCATTACTTCATATGACAAGGCAAAGACTTCGACATAATCGTGTAACAACTAAATCAGACACTCCTTGATACTGGGTTCCATATTGGCACCCACCTTGACCTCTTTTTTGTCTTCTTCGGTACCTAGGTTGATTGTATCCACGGGTTCTTCGTGAGGCTGAATGGTTCTCTCTTCTTGTTGTAGTAGTCTGGAACGTTCCCCTGGTACTTCACAATCTTCCTCACCTTCGTCTTCGGCTTGGTAGATTACATTCTCATAGTCACAAAAGGCCATACCAGTATCGTTACCCATGGGACCCCAAATGGATGTATACCTGCATTATGAGTGTGAGTGTGTGTAAGGGTATAGCTATCCTTGAAAGAAATGAAAATGTAAAAATAAAAACAATGAGCACAAAAGTTTTTATGTGAAAACGTCCATGATTCATTGATGTCATACGAAAATGCGATAATAACCCTTACAAATGGAACATTGTGCCTCGGGTAAGACACAGGGTTTTAAGAGTGCGAATTTTTTTAATATTATAGATCAAACAAAATGTAAAGACAGATTGCTGTGGGATAGAAGTGATCGGGACAAAATCTCTAGCCTCCCAATTGCTGATCCCTCCACTGACAGGTGGGAATATCCAGCCCACAAAGTCACAGCTATCTTCATCATCTTCTACGGTGTTGACCTAGCGATTGCTGATCTTCAGGGGTGGTCCTCCGGCACGAGCGCGACGTACAGCCTTATGAGCACTTGAAGTGAAACCCAGGCCAAACATGTCAGACTTATATGGGATATCTGGGATTTGTCCCCAGATAGTGTACCCACCTTCTTCTACCACTGCTTTGGCATCCTTCAGAGATTACATCCGGAGTGGAGGCCTTTTGATCTTGGGAATAACCTTGGTTATTGCCACATCTTGCGGGACCTCTTCAAAGTGTTGGAATGGACTTTCAATAAATTCACCATCTAATTTCATATATCTGAAGGAATTGAGATGGTTGATCATGTACTCTTCTTCTCCATGAACGGTGATAATCTTCCCTTGAGTCGGATATTTCAGCATTTGGTAAAACGTAGAAGTGACAGCGCCGGCATTGTGAATCCATGGTCGGCCTAGCAAGAAGGAATATGAGGGACGAATATCCTTTACATAAAAGGTTGAATCAAATGTGTGGGTTCCCACTTTTATGGGGATATCCACCTCCCCAGGTACCATCCTTTTCGAGCCGTCAAAAGGCCTTACTACTATGTTACTTGGCTTCAATGTCAATCCCTTACAGTCAAACCTATTGAGAGCTTTTTTAGGCAATACATTCAGAGATGAGCCAGTGTCCACAAAAACATGATCCAAGGTTGTGCCCCTACATTCAATAAGACATGCAATGCTTTATTATGCTTCCTTCCTTTTGGCGTTAAATCAACATCCGAAAAATCTAGACCATTATCTGCAGTCAAGCTGGCTACGCAGTCTTGAAACTGATCGGCAGACGTCTCTTGGGGTACATGGGCAGTTTTCAGGAATTTTACCAAGGCTTTTGCATGTGCCTCAGAACATAGTAGTAATGCCAGCATGGAAATTTTAGAGGGAGTTTTCCCCAGTTGTTCAACCACATCGTAGTCGCTTCTCTTTATGATCTTCAGAATTTTCTCCATCTCCTTCCGGGAGATCTCAGGGATAGCCAATGACTGATCCTTCAGAATACTTTTTCTTCGAGTCTCGGTTAACTCGGCAGTAGGAGTGTCAGTAGGAATGATAACAGGGGTTGTAACAGCTTTGTCAGTTAGAGTATTAGTGGAGACAATTGTAGGACTGGGAACAACCTTCGGAGGGGCAACAGTAACATGAATGATTATGGGTCCAGAAACAGCCTTTGGGGGAGCAATTTCTGGAGAGAAGATCCTACCACTTCGAGTAATCTTACTAGTCCCTGCAATATTACTGACGTCAGAATCCACTTTCTCAGAACTTGAATCTTCGGTACCTGGCCAATCTTGCTTAATACCGTGGTAGTAGACACCCCCTCCATAATTCCATGGTACGGTTTTTTCTGACGAATACGGGTATGGTCCAGGCATTGTAATTATTAAAGGAGTTGTTTTCGGAACTGATGTAATTCTAACGGGTCTTTTGGTGGAGACCCTGGAAGAATTGGCGGAAATGGTAATGATAGAAACATCTTCAAAAGGAACAGGTGGAACAGAAGACTTTTCAAACAAGATTTCTTTGTTATCTATTAGGCACTGAACGCCTGCTTTCAATAAAGGACCGCTGGTTGGTGAGGACAAACAGAAATGACAGCCTTCATCACAGCCCAAGAACACACTGGCATTCAACAAGTTCACTTTAATAGTCAAGAGCGGGGTCATAAGTTCATCAATTGAATTAACAAACATTTCTTATTCAATGGCATTGGTATTATGGCCATGTTTGGGCATAGGGGAAGAAATGACATTTGGATTTTCGGGCGCATCGAATTCAATCTCTTTTGCTTCAATGAGGTCTTGTATTTTGTTCTTTATAGCCCAACAGTTATTAGTGTCATGGCCGGGACTTTCAGAGTGGTATGCACAACGGGCATTGGGAAGATAATGAGGAGATGTTGTGTTGGGGTTTTTCGGAGCTTCTTTCAAGGTCACCAAGATGGATCTTAGCAGGTGCGGTAATACCTGAGATGGGGTCATATTAATTCTTGTGAATTGTTTGAGTGGTCTTTCCATCCTTGGTTGGTTGTTTCTTTGCTGATCAGGCGCATGCTTAGGAATCATAATAGCCTCCATCGTTGGTCGGTGTTCAGACCTATCTTGATTTCTCTGAGGATAAATAGCAACCACTTCTTTCTTTCCGATAAATGGCTTCCTTATGGCAGCAGAGGAGGATGTATCTTTTTGGATCTTTCCATTCTTTATACCGGCTTCTACCCTTTCTCCGGTCAATATTAGTTCAGTAAAACCCGCAGATGAACTTCCAATTAAATGATTGAAGAAGGGACCAGACAAGGTGCCCAAGAACATGTCTACTAATTCTCTCTCAAATAGAGGGGGTTGAACTCTTCCAGCCAAGTCTCTCCATTTTTGCGCATAGTCCTTGAAACCTTCATTGGAAACCATGGCCATACTCTGGAGTTGAGTACGGGTAGGTGAAAAATTAGCATTGTATTGGTATTGTTTGTAAAAGGCTGCAACAAGATCTTCCCAATTGTGAATGTTGGCTCTTTCTAACTGGTAAAACCAATCAAGTTGAGTTCCAGACAGGCTGTCTTGGAAGAAGTGTACCCATAAGTCTTTGTCAGCGGTATGGGGCTGGATTTTCCTTACATAGGACCGAATCTTAATTTTAGGGCATGAGACTCCGTCATACTTGGCGAACACAGGTGCTTTGAATTTCGGAGGAATGACAATCCTCGATACTAAACCCAATTCCTCAAAGTCCAAGCCAGGCACTTTTTGGATTTCCATCGCACTCAACCACTCTTCGATATGTTTATACTTGTCATCAGCTGGAGGGTATTGTTCTTCATAATAGTCTTCTTCTTTCTCTTCCTCTTCTGATGTTGACGAGATAATTGTTTCCTTGCCTTTTCCATCCTGATTGTCTCTTTCACCGGATGTCGTTGCAAAATCTAGGGTCCTTCTTGTTTGCCCATGAAATCTTCTTCCCATGTTTAGGACTCAGGTTACCTTCTTTGTTTTCTTTTACTTCTCCTCAGCCAGCAAAGTCTTCAACTCTTCTTGTCCTTTGGCTAGGGTCAAGAGCAACTGTTCAAATGTGTATTCTGAGCTTGGAGGTCCTTCACTGTTTGTTCGAGATCCATCTTACTGATATAAACAGTAGAGAGATGAGGAGACTTGTTGCCAAAGACATGCTTATGTTATGATGAATGGTATATGCATATGTAATGATTTCAAGGATTTTAATTATTCAAATTTGTTTTAGACAAAAAGGAAACACATGTTTTATTAATAAGTTAAAGCTTGAGTACATCAATGCCTCTTGGGCAAAATAATACAAAAACTCTAAGATAAAAAGGTAGTTCGCATCCTCTTTGGTGCGATGTAGGCATTCAGAGTCTGTTCCTTATGAAGTAGTCCAGTGAGTTCCAAAACCTTCTTCTCGCTTGCGTAGAATTGGGCTTCGAAAGTATCTCGCTCCCCCTTGAGTTGTATCCAATATCTTTGTAGGTCTTCAAGAGAGGTGGGCATATCAGGATGTAGGATAGTGTATGGAATATCTCCCTCCATGACAGGTTGAATGATTACCGGGAGAATGGAGGGGTAAGGCATTATAAGACTCTGAGCACGAGTTCGTACCCATTTGAGGTAAGGCTCAAGAGCGATGGAATTCTTGTCCCCTAAAGTCTTGCTGTCCACCTTGTTTAACATCCTCCAAGCTCCTGATAAATCTCTGGCGAAGGCCTTGATCATCATTGTCGTAGTCAAATACCAAACCTTAAATCAGCATCTCGTGCAGGCCATCCCTTCGGGCGTAACCAAACTGTCTAAGCATGGTTTGTAGGTGATACCTCCCCTAATGCCAAGTAAAGGGACATTAGGGAGTTCTCTGCAACGGTCGACAATAATAACATTCTCTTTGGATCGGGAGCACCAATGAATGTCTGAATGTTTGAGCGTCATCAACCTTTGTGACCACCTTAAACCTTGCACATTTTTTAATACATATTGGGGAAGAGAAAAAATAAAACACCTTGCCAAGTGAGGAGTGCAACACATAAGAACACCTCTTTTCCTCATTGTGTGAGTGTGAAAAGAGTGTAGGATATCTTCTAGAAATGTAGGCACCGGGTTGCGGGATATGAATATTTTGACGGCGTTGACATCTATGAGTTGGTCGGGATTTGGAAACAAAACCATCTCATAGATAAGGAGAGCTACAATTTCCTCAAAGGCTTGCAAGTCCAAGGAGTTCTAACAGCTTTGGGCTTTTTCAAACATGAACTTTTCTAGGAAACCTTTGACACCACTCCTTGTTTCCCAATGAGTTGTGATATCAGATGAGTGCAAGTGTAGAGCTTGAGCAATCTCTTCTGGCTTTGGGTCTCTTTCCGTACTGTTAAAAGGTAGTTGATTGAGAATGGGAATCCTCAAGAGTTGGGAGAATTCTTCCAAAGTTGGCACAAGTTGATAATCGGGAAATGTGAAGCAATGGTGTAAAGGATCAAAGAGCTGAAAGAGAACCTTCATCATATCCTCATATGTGTTGGAGGTTACCAAGTTGAGTAGGTGACCATGTCTCTCGGTAAATGGAGTTTTTTCAAGAATCCTTGTAGCTAGCTCCTTGAGTTGTGTAAGGATCCTTACAAGATTAACTTGAATAGTTTTCCTGCGAAGTGAATCCATATCCTACAAAACAAGAACAAAGATGAATCCCAAAATCCTTGAAATGGTTAGTGGATGTATATGATGTTCATGATGTTCATGATGTTATGTACAAGTATGCATATACAAACAAAACAAACAAATCCTTAGGTTTAGGCTTGCATGGAGTTTTATAGGTAAGTATCCTCTTGAAGTTTAGTTGGCTAAAACCTGTCCTAGTAATAGTAACCGGGTTCTAAGGAGATCAATATCACTGATTCATTTCCTTGGTCATTTTTTCAGCACAAGCCTCTTTAATGGCGACCGAAATATCCCAGGAAACCAAACCTCAATGAGTGTAGTATCGAGTAACTCAAACTTCGGACTGCACCAAAGTCGGTCATCTCACTACATCCTAAAGGCCAAGTTGGTCAAGTAAATGTTCTAAAAGTTCATTAGTGCTTTTTTGACATCACTCAGCGGCCCCGTATTCTCTTTGATTAACTCAAAGGCTACCGGTACCCACAAATATGTCGCACTAATGTAGCTATTTCTTAGACCATGCCGGTATACCCCGCACAATTTCCACAATGTATTGCCACTTACCTATAATGCATCCCAAATATGGGTAGAGGATTCAAACCCAAACAAAGAACCATAATGTAAAGCATACATGTCAAACAATGTAAGCAAATAAATGTGATATATCCCTAAGGTAACCCCACTTTTAGAATTTTCCCCAGCAGAGTCGCCAATTCTGTGATATGGTGGGAGAACTGACTTGAGGGTTTAGTGTTTGATTGCAAATGTTGTGGTTAGCAAGAGTCTCCACTGACTTTTCTTTTATCCAAAAGGAAAGGTGAAAAAGCACAAGAAAGACCTTTGAGATTGTTTCTTGAGTTCGGGGGGTAGATTATGAAAAGGGAAGTTATTAGCACCCTTTTCATCCATGGTTTTCCATGGGCTCTTAGTTATTTGCTAGATCACTTTCTTTTGTTTGAAATTGTGCTTTGTGTGATTTTTGAGAGTATTTTGTAAAGAGGCCATTGTTTAGACAATCTTTGTAATAATTTATGTTTGTAAGAATGTATACAAAGATGTTTGATATTTTGAAAATGTTTTCAATTTTGTAAGATGTTTGAAAATGTATGTGATTATTTTGAAAATAGCAAGGATGTTTTTTTTGAAATTGAGCAAGTAATTAGGAGCAATCTACCTATTCAAATGTCTTTCTTGTTCATTTCCTTTTCCTTTGACATCGTTGTCTTACCATTGATTTGGTAAGCAACCCTATCTTTGGATGTAAACGGGACGGGCGTGGGTTATTGTATAGCCATGATTAGCAATGTTGCAAGGTATCTTAGCATTCTTTTTTAGGGACTAAGATCATTTGTAAGGCAACTTAGATAGCGTCATCGAGGGACTATGATCTTATATTTTCTTGTTTTTGCTAAGATACCTTACGTGCGTAATATGGCCATTTTGTATAAGGCAACCAAATAGGATAACCCTAGGGGTGCTTGTGTGCAAGTGTATTGTTTTCATGCTTGATTTTGTCTTCGAATTAGGGTAGACCAGTAATAGCCTGCCCGTAGGATTTTCTTTACCATCATATGCCCACTGGAATGAGGGCCAAAAGTGCCTTCATGCAATTCAGCCATGATCCTTTCAGCTTCAACCTTGTCTACGCATAGAAGTAACACAGAGTTATGATTGCGTTTGTAAAGGATGCCATTACTAAGGAAGAATTTAGCAGAGAATCTCCTTAAGAACTTCTTATCATTGATTGAAGCTCATTTTGGATATTCTTGATCCTCGAGATAGTTCTTGACTTCGTGAAACCAAGGCTGGTCCACTACTTCTTTAGTATTAATCTCGTGACAGTGTCCTGGTTCCTCCATTCGTTCGGTGCTCATCTGGGGAGCCTCGTTATCCCATTTAAGTTTAAACATAGATGACATTGTGGCTAGTGCGTCTGCTAGATGATTTTCTTCTCGCGGGAAATGCTCGAAGGTAATCTTCTCAAAATGTGGTAGCAATGTCAAAACATGTTCTTTGTAAGGGATCAGATTAGGGTGTTTGGTATCCCATTCCCCTTTTATCTGACTGATGACCAAAGCTGAATCTTTGAACACACTCAAAGAATTGATCCCTAGGTCTATGGCAGCTCTGAGACCAAAGATGCATGCTTCATATTTTGCCATGTTGTTTGTACAATTGAAGCAGAGTCTTGCCGTAAAAGGAGTATGACATCCTTCAAGAGATATAAGTACATCACAGATACCATTTCCAAGTGCATTGTATGCCCCATCAAAGAACATGTTCCTTCGGGATCCTTGTTCAGGTCCGTCATATGGCCTGAATTCTTCACAGTTATTTACCGTCATGATGTCTTCATCTGGGAATTCAATCTTCATGGGCTGGTAGTCTTCCACAGCTTGGTGAGCAAGGTGATTAGCTAGTACACTGCCCTTTATAGCTTTCTGGGTAGTATACTGTAAGTCATATTCTGTCAGGATCATCTGCCATCTTGCTATTCTCCCAGAAAGAGCAGGCTTCTCGAAGATGTATTTTATCTGATCCATTTTAGATATCAACAAAGTAGTATGAGTCAGCATATACTGTCTTAGCCGGCGAGCAGCCCATGCCAGAGCACAACAAGTTTTCTCGAGCAGTGAATATCTGGTTTCATAATCGATAAACTTTTTGCTCAGGTAATAAATAGCATGCTCTTTTCGGCCAGACTCGTCATGCTTCCCCAATACATACCCTATTGAGTTTTCTAAAACAGTCAGATACATGATCAATGGTCTTCCCTCGACTGGTGGCATCAACACAGGAGGCTCTTGTAAGTATTCTTTGATTTTGTCAAAAGCAACTTGGCACTCGTCATTCTATTTGACTACTTGATCTTTCTTTAACAATTTAAATATTGGTTCACAAGTAGCTGTCAGGTGAGAGATAAATCTGGCAATGTAGTTCAAACGCCCCAAGAATCCTCTGACTTCCTTCTCAGTACGAGGAGCAGGAATCTCTTGTATTGCTTTAACTTTGGCAAGATCTACTTCAATACCTTTATTACTGACGACAAAGCTTACGAGTTTACAAGAACGTCCCCCAAATGTGCATTTGTTTGGATTCAACCTCAGGTTGTACTTCTTCAATCTCTCAAACAGTTTTTATAAGTGATCAAGATGCTCTTCTTCTGTTTGAGGTCTGGCTATCATGTCTTCCACGTAGACCTGTATTTCGTGATGTATCATGTCATGAAATAAGGCTACCATGGCACGTTGATAGGTTGCCCCATCATTCTTTAGTCCGAATGGCATCACCTTATAACAGAAAATGCCCCACTGTGTGACAAACGTTGTTTTCTCCATGTCCTCAGGCGCCATTTTGATTTGGTTGTAACTTGAGAATCCGTCCATGAAGGAAAACACTTTGTGTTGTGTCGTATTGTCAATTAGAATATCAATGTGGGGGAGTGGAAAATCATCCTTAGGGATTTCCCTATTCAAATCTCTGTAGTCCACACACATTCGCAATTTGCCATCTTTTTTGGGCAGGGGAACAACATTGGCAACCCATTGGGGATAAGAGGTGACAGCCAAGAATCCAGGGTTGAATTGCTTCATGACTTTTGCTTTAATCATTTCTGACATATCAGGCCTCATGCGGCGAACCTTTTGCTTTACTGGCGGACAATCCTCTCTTGTAGGAAGATGATGTACCACAATGTTTGCATCAAGTCTTGGCATGTCTTCATATGACCAGGCAAAGACTTCGACATAATCGTGTAGTAACTGAATCAGACTCTCCTTGATACTGGGTTCCAAATTGGCACCCACCTTGACCTCTTTTTTGTTTTCTTCGGTACCTAGGTTGATTGTATCCATGGGTTCTTTGTGAGGCTGAATGGTTCTCTATTCTTGTTGTAGTAGTCTGGCAAGTTCCCCTGGTACTTCACAATCTTCCTCACATTCGCCTTCGGCTTGGTAGATTAGATTCTCAGAGTCACAAAAGTCCATAGCAGTATCGTTACCCATGGGATCCCAAATGGTTGTATACCTACATTGTGAGTGTGAGTGTGTGTAAGGGTATAGCTATCCTTGAAAGAAATGAAAATATAAAAAGAAAAACAATGTGCACAAAAGTTTGTATGCGAAAACGTCCATGATTCATTGATGTCATATGAAAATGCGATAATAACCCTTACAAATGGACCATTGTGCCTCGGGTAAGACACAAGGTTTTAAGAGTGCGAATTTTTTTAATATTATAGATCCAACAAAATGTAAAGACGTATTATTGTGGGATAAAAGTGATCGGGACAAAATCTCTAGCCTCCCAATTACTGAGCCCTCCACTGACAGTTGGGAATATCCATCCCTCCAAGTCAAAGCTATCTTCATCATCTTCTACAGCGTTGACCTTGCGGTTTCTGATCTTCAGGGGTGGTCCTCCAGCATGAGCGCGACGTACAGCCTTCTAAGCACTTGAAGTTAAACCCAGACCAAACTTATCAGACTTATATGGGATATTTGGGAGTTTTCCCCAGATAGTGCACATGCCTTCTTCTACCACTGCTTTGGCATCCTTCAGAGATGACATCCGGAGTGGAGGCCTTGTGATCTTGGGAACAACCTTGGTTAATGCCACATCTTGCGGGACCTCTTCAAAGTGTTGGAATGGACTTTCAATAAATTCACCATCTAATTCCACATATCTGAAGTAATTAAGATGGTTGATTATGTACTCTTCTTCTCCATGAACGGTGATAATCTTCCCTTGAGTCGGATATTTCAGCATTTGGTGCAACGTAGAAGTGACAACGCCAGCATTGTGAATCCATGGTCGGCCTAGCAAGCAGGAATATGAGGGACGGATATCCATTACATAAAAGGTTAAATAAAATGTTTGGGTTCCCACTTTTATGGGGATATCCACCTCCCTATGTACCATCCTTTTCGAGCCGTCAAAAGCCCTTACTAATATGTTACTTGGCTTCAATGTCAATCCCTCACAGTCAAGCCTATCGAGAGCTTTTTTAGGAAATACATTCAGAGATGAGCCAGTGTCCACCAAAACATGATCCAAGGTTGTGCCCCTACATTCAATTGAGACATGCAATGCCTCATTATGCTTCCTTCCTTTTGGCGTTAAATCAGCATCCAAAAAATCTAGACCATTATCTGCAGTCAAGCTGGCTACGCAGTCTTGAAACTGATCGGCAAACTTCTCCTGGGGTACATGGGCAGTTTTTTGGAATTTTACCAAGGCTTTTGCATGTGCCTCGGAACATAGTAGTAATGCCAGTATGGAAATTTTAGAGGGAGTTTTCCCCTGTTGTTCAACCACATCGTAGTCGTTTCTCTTTATGATCTTCAGAATTTCCTCCATCTCTTTCCGGGAGGTCACAGGGATAGCCAATGACTGAGCTTTCATCCGGACAGCTCAATCGGAATACTTTTTCCTCGAGTCTCGGTTAACTCGGAAACAGGAGTGTCAGTAGGAATGATAACATGGGTTGTAACAGCTTTGTCAGTTTGAGTATTAGTGGAGACGATTGTAGGACTGGGAACAACCTTCGGAGGGGCAACAACAACATGAATGATTATGGGTCTAGAAACAGCCTTTGGGGGAGAAATTTCTGGAGAGAAGATCCTACCACTTCGAGTAATCTTACTAGTCTCTGCAATATTATTGATGTCGGAATCCACTTTCTCAGAACTTGAATCTTTGGTACCTGGCCAATCTTGCTTAATAATGTGGTAGTAGACATCCCCTCCATAATTCCATGGTACGGTTTTGTCTGATGAATACGGGACTGGTCCAAGCATTGTAATTATTAAAGGAGTTGCTTTTGGAACTATTGTAATTCTAATGGGTCTTTTGGTGGAGACCCTGGAAGAATTGGGGGAAATGGTAATGATAGAAACATCTTCAAAAGGAACATGTGGAATAAAAGTCTTTTCAAACAAAATTTCTTTGTTATCTATTAGGCACTGAATGCTTTCTTTCAACAAAGGACAACTGGTTGGTAAGGAAAAACAGAAATGACAGCCTTCATCACAGCCCAGGAACACACCGACATTCAACATGTTCACTTTAACAGTCAAGAGCGGGGTCATAAGTTCATCAACTGAATTAACAAACATTTCTTCTTCAATGGCATTGGTATTATGGCCATGTTTGGGCATAGGGGCAGAAATGACATTTGGCTTTTCGGGCGCGTCGAATTCAATCTCTTTTTCTTCAATGAGGTCTTGTATTTTGTTCTTTAGAGCCCAACAGTTATTAGTGTCGTGGTCGGGACTTTCAAAGTGGTATTCACAACGGGCATTGGGATGATAATGAAGAGATGTTGTGTTGGGGTTTTTTGGAGCTTCTTTTAAGGTCACCAAATTGGATCTTAGTAGGTGCGGTAATACCTGAGATAGGTTCATATTAATTCTTGTGAATTGTCTGGCTGGTCTTTCCATCCTTGATTAGTTGTTTCTTTGTTGATCAGGCGCATACTTAGGAATCATAATAGCCCTCATCATTGGTCGACATTCGGTCCTATCTTGATTTCTCTGAGGATAAACAGTGACCACTTCTTTCTTTCCGATAAATGGCTTCCTTATGGCAACAGAGGAGGATGTATCTTTTTGGATCTTTCCATTCTTGATACCGGCTTCTACCCTTTCTCCGGTCAATATTATTTCAGTAAAACCTGCAGATGAACTTCCAATTAAATGATTGAAGAAGGGACCAGACAAGGTGCCCAAGAACATGTCTACCAATTCTCTCTCAGATAGAGGGGGTTGAACTCTTCCATCCAAGTATCTCCATTTTTGCGCACAGTCCTTGAAACCTTCATTGGACACCATGGCCATACTCTGGAGTTGAGTACGGGTAGGCGTAAGATCAGCATTGTATTGGTATTGTTTGTAAAAGGCTGCAGCAAGATCTTCCCAGTTGTGAACATTGGCTCTTTCTAACTGATAAAACCAATTAAGTTGAGTTCCAGACAGGTTGTCTTAGAAGAAGTTTACCCATAAGTCTTTGTCAGCGGTATGGGGCTAGATTTTCCTCACATAGGACCGAAGATTCATTTTAGGGCATGAGACTCCGTCATAATTGGCGAACACAAATGCTTTGAATTTCGGAGGAATGACAATCCTCAATACTAACCCCAATTCCTCAAAGTCCAATCCAGGAACTTTTTGGATTTCCATCGCACTCAACCGCTCTTCGAGATGTTTATACTTGTCATCAGCTGAAGGGTATTGGTCTTCAGAATAGTCTTCTTCTTCCTATTCCTCTTCTAATTCTGACGGGACAATTGTTTCCTTACCTTTCCCATCTTGATTGTCTCTTTCACTGGATGTCGTTGCAAAATCTAGGGTCCTTCTTGTTTGCCCATGAAATCTTCTTCCCATGTTTAGGACTCCGGTTACCTTCTTTGTTTTCTTTTTCTTCTCCTCAGCCAGCAAAGTCTTCAACTCTTCTTGTCCTTTGGCTAGGGTCAAGAGCAACTCTTGAAACTGTGTATTCTGAGCTTGGAGGACCTTCACTGTTTCTTCGAGATCCATCTCACTGAAATAAATAGTAGAGAGATGAGGAGACTTGTTGCAAAAGACCTTCTTATGTTATGATGAATGGTATATGCATATGTAATGATTTCAAGGATTTCAAAGATTCAAATTTGTTTTAGACAAAAAGGAAACACACATTATATTAATAAGATAAAGCTTTAGTACATCAATGCCTCTTGGGAAAAATAATACAAAAACTCTAAGATAAAAAGGTAGTTCGCATCCTCTTTGGTGCGATGTAGGAATTCAGAGTCTGTTCCTCATGAAGTAGTTTAGTGAGTTCCAAAACCTTCTTCTCGCTTGCGTAAAATTGGGCTTCGAAAGTATCTTGCTCCCCATTTAGTTGTATCCAATATATTTGTAGGTCTTCAAGAGAGGTGGGCATATCATGATGTAGTATAATGTATGGAACATCTCCCTCCATGACAGGTTCAATGATTACTGGGAGAATGGAAGGGTAAGGCATCATAAGACTCTGAGCACGAGTTCGTACCCATTTGAGGTAAGGCTCAAGAGGGATGGAATTCTTGTGCCCTAAAGTCTTGATATCCACCTTGTTTAACATCCTCCAAGTTCGGATAAATCTCTGGAGAAGACCTTGATCGTTGTAGTCGTAGTCAAATACCAAACCTTGAATCAGCATCTCGTGCGGGCCATCCCTTCGGGCGTAACCAAATTGTCTTAAGGCTAAGCATGGGTTGTAGGTGATACCTCCCCTAATGCCAAGTAAAGGGACATTAGGAAGTTCTCCACAATGGTCGACAATAATAACATTCTCTTTGGATCGGGAGCACCAATGAATGTTTGAATGTTTGAGCGTCATCAACCTTTGTGACCACCTTGAACCTTGCTCATTTTTTAATATAGATTGGGGAAGATGAAAAATAAACCACCTTGCCAAGAGAGGAGTGCAACACATAAGAACACCTCTTTTCCTCATTGTGCAAGTGTGAAAAGAGTGTAGGATATCTTCTAGAAATGTAGGCACCGGGTTGCGGGATATGAAGATTTTGACGGTGTTGACATCTATGAGTTGGTTAGGATTTGGAAACAAAACCATCCCATAGATGAGGAGAGCCACAATTTCCTCAAAGGATTGCAAGTCCAAGGAGTTCCAACAGCTTTGGGCTTTTTCAAACAGGAACTTTGCTATGAAACCTTTGACACCACTCCTTGTTTCCCAATGAGTTGTGATATCAGATGAGTGCAAGTGTAGATATTGAGAAATCTCTTCTGGCTTTGGGTCTCTTTCTGTACTGTTGAAAGGTAGTTGATTGAGAATGGGAATCCTCAAGAGTTGGGAGAATTCTTCCAATGTTGGCACAAGTTGATAATCAGGAAATGTGAAGCAATGGTGTAAAGGATCAAAGAACTGAAAGAGCACCTTCATCATATCCTCATCTGTGTTTAAGGTGACCAAGTTGAGTAGGAGACCATGTCTCTCGGTAAATGGAGAGTTTTCAGGAATCCTTGAAGCTAGCTCCTTGAGTTGTGGAAGGATCCTTACAAGATTGACTTGAATAGTTTTCCTACGAAGTGAATCCATATCCTACAAAATAAGAACAAAGATGAATCCTAAAATCCTTGAAATGGTTAGTGGATGTATATGATGTTCATGATGTTCATGATGTTATGTACAAGTATGCATATACAAACAAAACAAACAAATCCTTAGGTTTAGGCTTGCATGGGGTTTTATAGGTAAGTACCCTCTTGAAGTTTATTTGGCTAAAACATGTCCTAGTAATAGTAACCGGGTTCTAAGGAGCTCAATATCACTGATTCGTTTCCTTGTTCATTGTTTTAGCACAAGCCTCTTTAATGGCGACCTAAATATCCCAAGAAACTAAACCTCAATAAGTGTAGTATCGAGTATCTACCAACTTCGGACTGCACCAAAGCCGGTCATCTCACTACATCCTAAAGGCCAAGTTGGTCAAGTAAAGGTTCTAAAAGTTCATTAGTGCTTTATGACATCACTCAGTGGCCCCGTATTCTCTTTGATTAACTCAAAGGCTACCGGTACCCACAAATATGTCGCACTAACATATCTATTTCTTAGACCATGTCGGTATACCCCGCACAATTTCCACAACGTATTGCTACTTACCTATAATGTATCCCAAATCCAGGTAGAGGATTCAAACCCAAGCAAAGAACCATAATGTAAACATACATGTCAAACAATGTAAGCAAATAAATGTGATTTATCCCTAAGGTAACCCCACTTTTAGAATTTTCCCCAGCAGAGTCGCCAGTTCTGTGATACGGTGGGAGAACTTACTTGAGGGTTTTGCGATTGATTGCAAATGTTGCGGTTAGCAAGAGTCGCCATTGACTTTTCTTTTATCCAAAAGGAAAGGTGAAAAAGCACAGGAAAGACCTTTGAGATTGTTTCTTGAGTTCGGGGGGTCGATTATGAAAAGGGAAGGTATTAGCACCCTTTTCATCCATGGTTTTCAATCTATATATATGTAGAGCTTCCATCTATATATGCAAGTTTGGTTTCACCTAAAGAATGGGAAACGTTTAAAGCCAATCGAAAAACCCAAGAATTTTAGAGTGCAAGTGAAACAAATCGACAAAGAGCATCAAATCCCACGTATCCATATAGAAAAGAGCGTATTGGATATGGATCCTTAGAACAGTCTATCGTAAGTATCTATAAATTGCAATGATATACTTGTTCATCATGAATTATATTTGATCATATTATTTGGCTTAATGTGTAGTTAACAAAGGAGAATAGTTCTGAAACATCTCTTTCGACACATGTTTTATGAAAGGAAGCCCGTCTGGGTAAGGATGGAGTTGTCAAAGAATATGTTCAAAAGGTTTTTGAGAAATGTGTAAGTATAGCATTATTTCTTTAATTAAATCAAAATTTTAGTAACATATAATTAAGACAAATTTTCAATATTCATATGAATTTCAGGAGACTATGTCTCAGTCTATATGTCCAAATGAAGACAATGATTGCAAGAGCATACTTAGTTGAGCATTAGATGTTCATGAGTATTCTGGTTGGATGAGGGGTAAGGGATTTGGAATCACTCCTAAATCCTTGAAAATGAAAACACAAAAGACTCCTAGCAATAAAGAACTGCAGGAAACCTTGGAAGCACTACAAGCTGAAGTCTGTGAATTGAGAAGGGAAAAAGAATTAAGAGAGCGAGCTTCAGGTTTTAAAGCTACTAGTGACAAAGGTAGTATCAGTTGTAATTTTCAACCGAATCTTCCAGAGGTAATTATATATATCATTATGAAATTAAAGTAGCTTAATTTATTTAATTGAAATATATACACAATAACAATTTGAAATTTATTATTGGTTTTAGGGCATTTCACTTTGTCATATATACTTATCGTCACTGACTTATCAGATGGTTGGCAAGGTAAAAGTGAATAAAACTTTGGGAGAATTACTTCACACTAAACCTCTCCATACTTGTTGTTTAAAAGTATCGGTTGACATTGCTTTGGAGAAGGATGTGTTATTACCACATCATGAAGATGTCTCGGATGCCACACTGGTTGGAGATGCAATAGGTTTGTTTGTTGCATGGTCGTCAATCCTCATTAGTGTAGATGATGAGGTATGCTTAAAATCATATATATGAACCTTTGAGTATTCAAAGTTTTTACGCGCATTTTACGTACATTTGTTTTTACATGGTTATGTTAATTAGACTCCAACAAAATCCAAAGCAAAAGACAAGGGGATTCCACGGCAAACCGAGTCAGTTGCATCAATAAAAGAGGTACATCATAATTATATGATATTTATGCATGAAAAATGTTAATTCGTGATCTTATACTTCACATAACTAATTATTTGATCTTTAGATTCATGCTAAAGAGAATGAAGATGTCGGTAGGGGTAAGAATCCTGAAATTAGCAACATTTCCACACAAAAAAAGGTTGCTGCTAAGAAGACCGCAGCTAAAAAAACCTACTTCCAAGTTTAGGTCGTGCCTTGGGACATTTTTAGAAATGTCTGATATTCCGAAAGGAAATACTCGTCTTCTACCTATGGAGTTTGGTATTTTTGGTTTTGAATATTCCGAAACAATTGGTATGGAGGATTTTGATCAAGTTTTACAACATACACAATTAGGCCTCAGTGTTGTTAATACATACATAAGGTATATCCGATCTACTTTGTCTAATTAATTGATCAATTAATTTACTCATTTCAAATGTTAATGAGGTCTTTTATTTAAGGTTTTTGTATGAAAAATTGATGCGCCCGAGTGGATTGGAGAAAAGATTCGCTTTCTTATCTCCTTACAATACCAACTTAGGGTTAATCATTCATAAACCAGATGAATTCATGACGTATGTAATCGAGCACTTTATGGCCGACAAAGAAACTGAAAAGTTGTTCTTTTTACCGCTTAATACCGGCAACGGGTTAGAATTTCATTATAAATTCATCTATTATAATTGTTCATATTTTGACGTTGTGTAGAAAGTTTTTATCCCACATTTATTTAATCTTACAGTGGACATTGGTTGTTGATCGCAATTAATCCTATCAGAGAAGTTGTATATTATCTGGATTCCTTACGCAATGATCCAAGTACATATTGTTACTTTGAAAAATCTTAAGGTATTCAAGCACGTGTATTAAATGAGGATATTCTCATAAGCTAAGGGTTATCCTTTAAAGTACGGGTTTGGGGGAAATTGGAGCCAATGTGTTTGAAAATTTGGTTTTATTAAACTAGATTTAATGTTTAAAGGGAATGTCACGTCAAACTGTCGAAACTGAGCCATGTCGACCAAAAGGAAATAAAAGAATATATGCTAAGAAATGGTCGAAATTGGTTTAGTCGACCAAAGGGTGAAAGACAAGGAAAATGGTCAAAATTGGTTTTTGTCAACCAAAAGGGTTTCTGGACTTAGAGGAATTGTTGTTGTTTTTTAAATCTTGCCAACGGGAAAGTGTCAAATCGAGTCAGAAGCGGTTTAATTTCATAAGCTAGGAGCGGGAAGGTTTAAATTTCAAAGTCATCAGTAGTTGCCAGCGGTTTACAATTTGTTTAAGCGCCAAATTGGTGGCGACATCCAGTGAAGCGGTTGTCTCAAGATTTTAATATTGTACACAGATTTCATCTAGGCGGTTACATTGTAAATATTATAAATAAGCAGATTTAGTGTAGTTTTTTGGTGTGTTCACTTGTATGCTCCAATCACTTGTCAAAACGCTGTCATTCCGAGGGTTAGGAAACAAAGAGTGAAGAAGTGTTTGATGTACGTGAATCACCACTTTTATTTCAATGTAAATCCTTTATTTTTCAATTATCTCTTTTGAATACTTTGTTTTCTTTCTATGTATTGTCGAACAAAGTCTTTACGTTATTTTCTACTTCGCGTAAAGAATTTGATGCTCTCTGTCGATCACGAGTCACTAGTCAGTTAGTTTATTGAATCTTATTTTCATATGAATACCTTATATCGGTCATGAGTCACCAGTCAGTCGATCGATTCATAATGTGGAAAGTCGTTATACTTGTTCCCTTAATCACAGAAAACCATTTCCCTTGATAAGGATTTCGATAGAATAAGTATAATAATAAAACTCTTAGCACATGTCTTAAGATAAATTGTTCAATCTTGCGAGTTACCCTTAGTTTTAGGACTTTGGGAGGACCAATGATTGTTTATCATTTTCCACAGTAAACAAATTGGCACACCTGGTGGGACACAATGCTAAGAATTTTTCTTAAGTGTATGCAGCTTAGAAATGGAAAGTTAACCAAAGAGTATAATAAACCATCATCTAGGAAGAATATATTAAGAATGACAATTCCTGATAATTCAAATGTAGGCGAAATACCATCACGAATTTTAACTACTACTGATCCAGTAGTTTCTCAAGTTGCACATTTTACTCCTGTCGGGTCAACTGCAGCAGCTTCCGCACAAATTTCTCAGGCTACACCGGGAAGCCCAAGGCCTGTAATGACTACCACCATACCTAATGTGCCTTGTTTTGGTAATGTGGATCCTGTTTATGGAATATCGTATTCCATGATGCCAGTATACCAGTCAATGTCGAATGCAGTAGTGCTGTCAGATAATGTTCAAAATTTGAACTCCCCTTTACAAGGATCTGCCCCAGGAGGAAATAATAGAGGCAGCAAAATTAGAGGAATGCCTTCTCAACCAATAGTATCGTCTCTCAGTAACAATTAAGTAGCAGTGTTAAGGCTACAAATGGATGATAGTAACCATGAGTTGGTTAATATGTTAAGTAACCAAATGGGTAATGTATTTAATCCTATAGCACAAGAGTCAGATAAGACTAATAGGCAGTCCGCTGAAACAAATTGACAGGTGATTGCCCAATTAACACGTTTGTGTAATTTTTTAGGTGCTCCCCCAACACCTATTCGACAGGCGCCACTTGTTCGACTAGATGCCCCTGGTCAAATGGACATGGGGGAAATACAGGATGAAATTGTCCATCAGGGACAAGTGTTAGTACCTCCAAGGAATTTGATTATCGATCCACCTAGGGCATTAGTACATCGACATCAAGAAGCTGATCAAATTGTTGAACAAATTCGACAAGAGGATTTAGCTGTAGAAAATAATCTAACCACCATTGTCGAAAGAATTATGGCTAGGAATGGTATGAATACCACACTTCAGAGGCCAAAATATTCTTCCCCTTTGTCTGAATATATCTTACATGCTGAAAACCCTAGAGGATGGAAAATTACTAAGTATACAAAGTTTGGGGGGGAATCTGGATAGTTGAAAGTGGAACATATTGCTAGGTATTTGACTGAATCTGGGGATATGTCTAATAACGAAAACTTAAGGGTAAGTTGGAAAAACTTTTCCATGAACAGTTTTATGAGGGTCATTCGAAAATTAGTTTGGTTGAATTTTCAAACATTAAAAGAAGGTTTGCTGAAACCATTGATGATTATCTAAATAGATTTAGGTCATTGAAAGCAAGATGCTTTACTCAAGTACCAAAACACGAGCTTGTTCAAATGGCTGCTAGAGGTTTAGATTAGGAAGAAAATAGATCTGACCTTCGTGAAGTGTATGTCACAGTTAGCTGATAGAGTTCGACATCTAGAGCGTCTACGACTAGAAAAGGTTAGATATACCAAGGCTAGGACTAAGAATGAAAAAGTAGACTTCATAGATTATGATGACACAAATCTCATTTGTGAGGCTAATTGTACCTCACCAACAGAGGCAGAGGTTGACGTGGCTAAAATGAAGTCGGGGCCAACATATAAATGTAACTCCCTATTTCCTGCTAAAGGAAAAAATACGATTGAAAATAATCCAAAATTTCCAATAAAAACTTATACATTTGATGTCACTAAATGTGAAGAAATTTTTGATTTGTTAGTTAAATATGGTAAAATTTTAGTACCCCATGTGCTAAGTTACCACCATTAGAACAACGACAGAAAATAAGTTTTTGTAAATTTCATAATTATCTTGGTCACACAACCTTTCAATGTTATCTTTTCAGGGATCTCGTACAAAAATCACTGCAGGAGGGTAGATTGAAATTTGTTGCACGGAAAATTAAGATTGATACAGATCCTCTTAAACAAGAGGAGGCTTTGTTTCTTGACCCTGTTGACATCAACATGGTAGAAATTACTAAGTTTTCTGATGATGATATGGTCGAAGAGGGTACTGGAGAAAGTTTTGATGTCGACTTAGTTGATGTGTACCCAAGGCCTGTGGAGTACTTACTATAATTCCTTTACTTCTGTAACAACAAAGGTTCGCAAGCTTGCTTGTTCCCTAGGTGTGGTGCCTTGAATGACAAAATAGCTGCTGAAAATTTCCAGAAGCTGCAGTTAGAAAAGAACAAGGGCAATTCGTACAATCAAAGGTTCCCTACACCAAGGGACCCAAGAAGAACTGTGGGAAACTCCCATGCCAAACCAAGAAGTTATATTCCTTCAGCAAAAGTTCCTAACGGTACTTGGATTAAGCCTCAAGGGAGAAGGGGGCACCAATTGATGGTGTTATTGCTAGATACTGAAACAACGGAAAGTCGACTATGAACTATCGAAATGAGTTCAAGCCTGAGAGGAAAAGTTATATTTCTAAAAATTACATGGGGAAGAATCCCATGACTCGAACCCAATGGAGACGCTTACAGCTTTGAAAGCAGGCTGAGAGGTAAGCATCTGCTGGCCAGATTACTACAAACAAAGCTGGAAATCAGAAATAGTATAAAGTGAAGGTCGATTCCTCTGCAAAAGAACGAATCAAATAGTTCGTGAGTCGACCAGTTGCTAAGTGTTCCGAAGAAGCTACTGACAATTTTGAGTCTGAATCTGAAGAGAGTTTGAATATCTTAGTTAATATGGTATCAACTCTGCCAACAAAATATGATTGTTTAACTGAAGTGGAATATTCAGCAGAAGTTGATGCTAAGGAGATGGATTTACACAAGCCAACATGTTACTTTGTGATGAATAATGGTTCGATTGAGAACCAAGATGCGTTCTTTAAAACACAAGATATGTCCATGAAGAGACATTTGAAGCCTCTTTTAATAAGGGCTAAGCTTGAAGGGGTGGCTATCAATAAGGTGTTTGTAGACTGTGGTACTACGATAAACATTATACCATACCCCTTATTTCATAAAATTGGTAAATATGACACCGATGTTAAATCTCATAACGTGGTCTTATCAGACTACGAAGGAAGGACTAGAAACACTATAGGTGTGATCCAAGTTGATATTACTGTCGGTTTTGTTACTAGGCCGACTATATTCATGGTGATTCAAGGCAAGCCAAGTTACAACCTCTTTGTAGGGAGGGAACAGTTGCACGGTGTAGGGGTTGTACCATCTTCTATACACCAGCATTTAGTGATTTTGAGGGAAGATCGTATTGTCGAGAACATTGAAGCTAATCAAGGACATTTCAGGGCAGACGTGAAAAATATCGGCAAGAAGCAATTTGACAGGAAATTAGCTAACATTTCCCCATGTCAACCTGCTGAAGATGTGTATGCCAACCTTGATAAGGCATTTGGTTCGTTGAAGTTACATGAGACCCATGGTTTTATATGGGATGTGGAACGTCTTAAGGATCCATATTGTGACAATCGACCGACAAGCTGGGGAAACATCAGTGATGAAGTATGAGCTAGATGCTCTGAAAAGGATTTCGGCGTATATTTTGAAAGTAAAATAAATTTGGCACTAGAGGCTGAAGAAAATATGGTTGTCAAAGCCAATAAGACACAAAACTGAATGAAGGAGATACTTTTGCTATTGAGCCAAAGCCACCAGATAAAAAATAAGTGGTCGAAAAAATCATCGATAAGCAGCGTCTAGACCGCATATATGACAAAGAACCCTTAGGCTTCGAAAAGGATCTGATAGCACCAGAAAGAATGCAGCCACAAGACCCTTTAGAAGAAATAGATCTTGGCAAAAAGGGAGATAAAATACCAACTTATATCAGCGCCAACAACGACCAAAAGTTAAAGTCTGAGATAACATCTTTATTAAAAGAATTTAAAGATTGTTTTTCTTGGGACTATAACGAAATGCTAGGTTTAAGCAGGGACTTGGTCGAACTAAAGTTACCAATAAAAGCTGGAAAGAAACCAGTGAAGCAGACTCCCAGAAGCTTTGCTCCATCAATAATGTCAAAAATCAAAGAGGAGATAGAAAGACTCCTCAAAAGAAGATTCTTAAGAACTGCAGGTATGTCGAATGGTTGGCAAACATAGTGCCAGTAATTAAGAAAAATGGAAAATTAAGAATGTGAATCGATTTTAGAGAATTAAATGCTACCACTCCTAAAGATGAATATGTTATGCTTATGGCAGAAATGCTGGTCGACTCTGCTGTCGGTTTTGAATATTTAAGTATGCTTGATGGTTATTCTGGTTATAACCAAATTTTGATTGCAAATGAAGATGTGCCAAAGAAGGTGTTTCGCTGCCCAGGGGCACTGGGAACCTATGAATGGGTTGTCATGCCATTCGGTTTGAAAAATGTCTGAGTGACATATCAAAGGATAATGAATTCTATGTTCCATGATTTTATTGAAGATTTCATGCAAGTTTATATTGATGATATTGTAATAAATTTGAACAGTAAATCGATTCATCTGAAACACCTTCGAGAGTCTTTTGAAAGGATGAGGAAATATGGATTAAAATGAATCCATTAAAATGTGCTTTTTGTGTGCAAGCAGGTGATTTTCTTGGCTTTGTGGTGCATAAAAAACGCATATAAGTGAATCAAAGCAAGACCAAAGCCATCATGGACGTCAAACATCCGTTGACCAAAAAGGAACTTCAGTCTTTGTTTAGCAAGATAAATTTCCTAAGGAGGTTCATATCCAACTTAAGTGGAAAAAGAAAAGTATTTTCACCACTACTTCGACTGAAGAGTGAGGATTTCGTTTGGCAAGAGGAGCATCAAGAGGCTTTAGACAAAATCCAAGACTACTTGGTGAAGCCTCCAATATTGGCACCTCCTGTTAGACATAGGCCTATGAGGTTATATATTGCAGCCTCAGATTCGACTATAGGAAGTATGTTAGTCCAACAGGACGAAAAAGGTGTCGAGAGACCTATATGTTATCTTAGTTGAATGCTTAATGATCCTGAAACTATGTATAGTGATATAGAAAAACTATGTATTTGCTTGTATTTCTCTTGTATTAAATTAAAGAAATATATAAAGCATGTTGATGTGTATGTATCTTATCATTTCTATATTATTAAGCACATGTTGTCCAAACCGATTTTACATAGTCAAATTGGTAAATGGGCTTTAGCATTAACAGAGTAATCTCTGACTTATGTTCCCTTAAAAGCAATAAAGGGATAAGTGGTGGCAGATTTCTTGGTCGACCATTCAATTGTTGGTATGCCTCGGAATTATGTAGATCTAGCGCCATGGAAATTATACTTTGATGGTTCTAGCCATAAAAATGGAGTTGGAATAGGAGGAATTATAATTTCCCCCAGTGGAATTCCAGAAGAGTTCAAGTATAGAATCGATGGTATATGTACAAATAATCAAGCAGAATACGAGTCTTTAATAATAGGACTTGAACTACTGCTAGAATTGGGGGCAAGGAATGTCAAAATTATGGGAGACTCTGAATTAGTAATTAAACAAGTATCAAAGGAATACAAATGTGTTAAAGAAAATTTAATCATGTCTTTTGTGATTACTATTAGATTGTTAAAGCAATTTGAACAAGTGAGTATTCGACACATACCTCGATGAGAGAATGAAGAGCCTAATGACCTAGCACAAGAAGCTTCAGGATAGAAGAAAGACATAAATGAAGAACTTATTCAGGTAAGAGAGAAAGTTCGAGCAACTTGGTTATCTCCTTCAGATTTGTCAATAATAAAGTTAGGGGCTGTAGATGCCGAAAATTTTCAAATTTTAACTATTGATAATGGGCAAGAGAATGATTGGTGAAAGCCATTAGCTGACTATCTGCGCATCGCTACAGGGTCGATAGATCATAAGATTAAGTATCGTGCCCTCAATTATGTTTGGATAGAGAATGAATTATTTAAGAAAATTGCTGAAGGAATATTGCTTAAATGCCTTAAAGAAAGTGGGGCATATGTAGCAGTGTCAAATGTGCATAGTGGAGCATGTGGCGCACATTAAGCAGAACACAAAACGAAATGGCTTTTGGTGCGCTCAGGTGTTTATTGGCCTTCAATGATAAAAGATTGCATCGAATTTGCTAAAGGTTGTCAAGAATACCAAGTGCATGGGGGCATACAACATGTTCCTGCAAGTGAATGATATGCAATTATAAAACCCTGGCCATTCAGAGGATGGGCATTAGATGTGATTGGAAAAATAAAACCAGCGTCATCAAAACAGCAAAGGTATATTTTAGTTGGTATTGATTATTTTACAAAATGGGTCGAGGCAGTAGCCTTAACAAATGTCGATCAAGAAGATGTTATTGATTTTATACAAAATCACATCATATGTCGGTTTGGGATTCCAGAAACAATTACAACTGACCAAGGATCGGTGTTTACTAGACGAAAAATGCAAGAATTTATGCAAGAAGTTGGAATTAAATTGTTAACTTCTACTCCTTACTATGCTCAGGCAAATGGCCAAGTCGAAGCTGCCAATAAAGTAATAATTAGCCTAATTAAGAAGCATGTAGGAAAGAAGCCAAGGAATTGGCATAAAACACTAGATCAAGCCTTATGGGCATGCAGAACTTCCCCTAAGGAAGTAACATGAACTACTCCATTTCGAATTGCATATGGGCATGATGCAATGTTACCAGTAGAGATACATGTTCAATCAATAAGAATCCAAAGACAGTATGAAATACCATCTGAGGATTACTAGAATATGATGGCGGATGAGCTTGTAGACTTAGATGAAGAAAGGATGTTGGCCCTTGATTCGTTAATAAGACAGAAAGAAAGAGTTTCCATAGCTTATAATAACAAAGAAAAAGATAAAGTATTTACTATCGACGATTTAGTATGGAAAGTAATATTACTTATGGACAAAAGTGATAGAGTCTTAGGGAAATGGTCCCCAAATTTGGAAGGGCCTTTTAAGGTGATGCAAGTTTTTTAAAATAATGCCTATGAAATTGAGGAGTTAGATCCAGATCTACGGATCTTAAGGGTAAATGGTAAGTACTTAAAAAAGTATAAGCCCATTCTTCAAGAAGTCAGAATTTCGACAGAATGAATATTTGTCGAATCAACAAACTGGTAAAATTGTGTTTGAAACCAGCAAATTCAAAACATGCATAAAATTTGTATAATAGAGGAAGATATATATAAGACAAATAAAGAAAGGTGCCATTAAAATTTGGATTAAAGTCGTAAAGAAATCATAAGATCATTGATACAATGATTAAAAGTGTTTAAATCTGTTTTGGAATGACCGCAGTTCACCATGGAGGTTTACGGCATGATATTCAAATTCTTCTACTTGAGTCCTAAGTGTTTCAAGCTCCATTTTGATAGAAGAAATTTCTTCACTTACCGCCACAGCATCCACGGCTATTTGTTCAGCCTTTGCTTGAGCTAGATTAATAACGTTATTAATCTCTTCCTCTTGCTTGGCAATCTATTCTAGTTCCTCGTTGAGAGCAGAAATCTGGTCACGTATTTCAGCAGCTCTTTTCTGTTTGGGATGCAGTTCTTGTTTTTTCTTTCTAATCATTGCTCATAAATCAGTGATTTCTTTAGTGGCTTGTACCATCATATCCAAATTCTCTTTCATAAAATCTTTCTTCGACTCGACCGCTTCCTCATTTGCCCTATGTTGTACCCCAAAATTTTCCCTCCCATATTCTTCAAGATTTTCCAAGATCATGGTTCAAAATCCCTCAAGGGTTGCACAGTCCAATTGCCTCCTAACACAGTCAAAATTAGGGTTTTGGTTCTTGCAAAGAAATTGAGGTTTCCAAGGGTCCAATCAAGTCCCATATGCCTATATACATTGTCAAGAATCCATATGTCAAGTTTCAAGACTCACAGCATCAAATTGCACAGTCAAAAACCCTAATTGCTCCACAGTCAACTGTAGGGGCAAAATGGTCATTTGACAGTCAAAAGTCAAATTTTTTGGTCAACATCTCATTTTGAAGCCACAATTATCATTTGATCAATTCTTGATCATGATTCCACAAGCATGGCTCAAAAAGTCTCAAGATGCAAAAGTTTCTATTTTTGGACAGTTGAAAAGTCAACTGCAAATTGACCAAGACATAACTTCTTCATGGTTTATCGGAAAAATACCATCCAAAGCTCATCTTGAAGAGAATGACATTTCCTACAACTCATCTTCACACTCCAAGTCCAAGAAATGCTCTCACAAAAAGTTATCAATTTCAACATTATAGGTCATTTTCAAAAGTCAACAAAAAGGCACTTTAAGTCAAAGACCATAACTTGAGATTGGTAAATCAAAATGACATGGGACCAAAGGCATTGGTTAGAGGACTTCAAGACCTTTCCAAAATGTCCAAGAACATGTTCATAGCTTCAAAATTGAGCAAGTTATGCATTGGAGAAGTTGGGAAATTTTTGGGAATTTTGAAAAGTCAACTTTGCCTAAAACACTTCAAATTTGCTAATGGGCCTCAAATTCTTCCTTAAATCATTACCCAAATCCTATGCACGACCCATTGAGCTCAAAAGGATTTATTTTCTTATTTTTAATTAATTAATTGAATTTTTATTCTTATTAATTCATTTAATTAGATTTAATTATGAGAAAATATCAAATAATGCTTTTTCAAATCTTTTTGTGCAGCAAATCAAACTAGGGCAAGCTGGCCAAGTCGTTTCACATCCAAAAAAGGAAAATCATCCATGATTGGCAAATATTTCAATGAAAAAAAGATTGAAAAATATATGATGAAAATCAAAGATTCAAAACATTAATTCAATGGATTCATGGGCTCTTTCTTGACCTAATTTCGTTCACATACAAAGGCTGAGTGAAACCCTACTAAAGCATACACGAAAAACTGCTCACAAACTCAGAACCAATTTGCAACTTTTCACCAAAAACTTGAAAATTGATTTCATAGTTAGAGCATAATTCAAAGCTTCTGAAGGATTCCAACATGTTGCCTAAGCATCCAGGAAGCATTTGCAATCAAGGACCAGTCCAAACGCGCAAAGAATCATCACCACGAAGCCATACGGTTTGCCATATTTTCCAGAAATACATCTCATGATTCCTGCACTTTTAATCATTTTTCTTGTTTGATTTACACTAATATTAACCTTCTGAAGTGATTGGTATAACTCAATTGTATTAAAACTGCTTGTATCAAGATCTGCCATGGACGAAAATTAGGTTTTCCAAAGCTTCAAAATAGGGCTTTCATGTAGAGGAAAAATTGGACCCTTAGACCTATATAACTGAATTCAGAAGCTCAAGACGAAACAAACCAACTACTCGCGCTCAATTTATAGTAATGCATCTTCTATTCGCTATTTTTCGTGGCTATGCTTAGTGGGGGTTTAAAACCCCCGCTACTTGTTTCATATAATTGCAGGAAAATGAAGAAGAAAGTTGAGGTGTCCAGGCGTGATAGGAGCATTCAAATAGTTGGCGCGTATTTTGTGTTTTATACCATTAATCATTGTTTTTTTATATAATAATTACTCTCCATTGTATATACAAACGCACACAACTGCTCAATTGGCAAGGGACACGCTTGGTAAACGCTGGGACCTGGGTTCGATTCCCAGGTCCCCCCACATATTTCATGATTTTTATCCTAACGTGTTTCCATGCAGCGCTCACTCAATGGTTCACCATACGCGCTCATGCTTAGGCCTGCCAAGTGGACATGATGATTAATTCAAGGGCCTCAGAAGGAAATCCATGGTGCACTTCAGTCAACAGCATGCACTCAAGCGTGGAATGTCAAACAAGGCCTTGTCTCTTGGGCCAAAATTGCTCCAATTCACCTCCACATGGGCCAGACACCCCCCTCTGTTTGTATATTTAAATTAATTTTCTTTTCTTTTTTAATTCGTTTATTTGCTTTAGTTATTTATATTTAAATCACCTAAAATAATTTTCTTTTCATAATAAAAACAGAAAAAAATCAAAAATACAAATATGTTTAATTACATTTAATTTCACCATTAAAATATTTTTGTAAATAAATTTCAACAATGAATTTAGTTTAAATTAGGTTTTAATTCAATATTTTCTTAATAAAAAATATCTAGAATTAGGTTTTTGACATTTCATCTTTTTCTTAATTAATTTTTCCTCATTTTTTTCATTATTATAATTACTATTTATTTTTGTAAATAAACATGTACATTAATTAATTAGTAAATTAGGTCAACTTTAATATTTTCATTGAT
Organism: Vicia faba; assembly: GCA_948472305.1. Taxonomy (NCBI): domain Eukaryota; kingdom Viridiplantae; phylum Streptophyta; class Magnoliopsida; order Fabales; family Fabaceae; genus Vicia; species Vicia faba. The sequence goes on from CATIWC010000561.1 coordinate 332,052, forward strand.
AATTAAAATACATAGAATTAGGGTTTCATCTTGATTTTAATTTTCTTTATTTTCATAAATACCAAAAAAACATAAAAAATAATTCCTTTTCTTTAATTAAATAATTAAATAGATTTTAATTTCATTTGATTTCAAGAAAAAGGCCAAAACCCTCGGACGTTCGATTTTAATTTCTTTTCGCGCATTATTTTCTTATTGAATATTATGTAACTGCTCAAGGATGTAATAGTAATTAGGTTTACCGCATTTATTTACTTTCCTCATTTTTATCAAACGGGTCTTTGTATTTTGGCGATGTATAGACCCGCGCCTTGTAATAGCTTAGCTTTTATCTTTCCGCTTTTACTTTCCGCACTCTTAAATTCTAACTTGCATGAAAGAATGTATGGTTAATTAAAAAACAAGCGTAGCCCACAAATACCATGATCAAAGATAAACTTAACATGAAAACAACACACAAATACACACACCACTTCTAGGGTACGCCTCACCTGTTGCCTTCGAAACGTGGTCGTCAAGTATAGGACGTCTTAGTAAGTCCTTATGTCCATGATCCAGTTGCCTCGAAACAGTTGCCTCGAACCAGTTGCCTCGGAATAGTTGCCTCGAAACGGTTGCCTCGGATTAAAAAAAGGATCAAGGACATAAGGGTAGCTTCTAAGGTGTCCTACTGTTGCTTCGGTGACCACATTGTCCCTACACTCGAATTGACCCGAACACCTCCAACGTTTGTGCTACCTACCTCTCAATGGTGGGATGGCACTACCTTAAGGACATTTACACAGCCTAATTCCTTAGGATAGGTAGATGACTCATGGATACTTGCTCTCTAAAAAACAAAACAAAAACCTTTTCACACCGACACTTTCAAAAAGCTTTCAAAACAATTTTTCAAACACTCTTGAGGACTGATACAAGAGTTATTCAGAAATTTTTCAAAGAAACTTTTTCAAACCCACTCACGTTCTAAAAAGCAAACATTTTGAAAACATAAAGAGCAAGTATCTAAGAGCCCATGGATAACCATGGATAGAAAGGGTAATAACACCTTCCCTTTCTATAAATCAACCTCCCGAACCGAGAAACGTTCTCATAAGGAATTTTGCTGTGCTTTTGTCCTGTCCATATTGGAAAAAATAAAAGACGGTGGCGACTCTTGCTTCCGCGAACCAGCGTTAAACAGTTAGTTCTAAATCCACCGATCACACCCTAATACTTTCGACATTTTAGAGTAGAGGAATAAAGAGTTTCTCAAATGTCGTTATCATAAACGTGGATGATTCAGAAGTGTTGAGATCTTTCATTTGAGTGAGAGCGTCTGAATGTTCTGGGCCAAGAGTTGGATCAGAATGAAGCAGATGAGACAAATCAGGATTCAAAGCATGAGTCCGAATTTTAGTCATTAGATTTTTGGCTTTGATTGCATCAGGACTTATCTTGTCATTGTGTGCTTGAGATTGGTTAGAGTCAGAAGAAAGAGTGCGAGAACTCACGAAGCGACGCAACCTAAAAATTGCTTCTAGATCAGAAGGCTTGACTCCCATGTGTTTTGGTGTAGTAGGTGAGTCGACCTTTGATTTACCAGAAGAAGTGAGAGGTCTTCCTTGTGGGTCTTCACGAGGGGGCAGGATTTGGGAGGTGGTAACATTTTGATTTGCTTATGAACCCTGCAGGGAATCTGAGAGGCTAGAGGTAGAGCTAGTCGAACTATAACCCTTATGTTTGGTAGGACTAGTGGCTGACTCAGAGTCACGAAGAGTATCCGGAATAGTCAGGTTAATAAACTCACCATCATCAATGTCGGGATTCTCATGATGATAAGGGGAAGAAGCTTCTGACAAGGAGTATAGTCAGGCACACTTAGTTTTTGGCCAGAGACATTAACCTAAAGAAGCGAAGAAAAGTAGAAAAAATGAGAAATAAGGGTATTTATAGACTCTAAAAGGAAGGAAGAAATAATGAGGAAATCTTTGTGATTCATAAGTTTAAATTGTACCATTTGAGGGACACGTGCTGCAAAATCAACGTGAGCTAATGGACTACATCTCCCACTAAAAGTGCAATGATGGAAAAAATTAAATCTCACACGTCTTGAAGTTGAAAAGCGTGATACATTACCATGATTACATGACGTCACAAAAAAGGCGGAACAATAACGTTCACTTTTGGAGGGATGGAAACGGTTGGGTCAAATGGCAAAACCGACGCTTCAAAGATGCCATTATCTCATATGAGTCGAAATTCAAAAATGGCATCTCTGGGGGGCTTTTTGTTACTTGAAAAATCTTAAGGTATTCAAGAACGTGTATTAAATGAGCATATTCTCATAAGCTAAGGGACATCCTCTAAAGTAGGGGTTTTTGGGAAATTGGAGCCAAAGTGTTTGAAAATTTGGTTTTATTAAACTAGATTTAATGTTTAAAGGGAATGTCATGCCAAACTGTCAAAACTGAGTCAGGTCGACCAAAAGGAAATAAAAGAATATATGTTAAGAAATGGTCGAAATTGGTTTAGTCGACCAAAGGATGAAAGACGAGGAAAATGGTCGAAATTGGTTTTTGTCGACCAAAAGGGTTTATGGACTTAGAGGAATTGTTGTTGATTTTTAAATCTTGCCAAAGGGAAAGTGTCGAAGCGAGTCAAAAGCAGTTTACTTTCAGAAGCTAGGAGCGGGAATATTTAAATTTCAAAGTCATCAGCAGTCGCCAGCGGTTTACAATTTGTTTAAGCTCCAAATAGGTGGAGACATCCAGTGATGCGATTGTCTCAAGATTTTAATATTATCCGTAGATTTCATCTAGGCAGTTTTAGTGTAGTTTTTTGGTGTGTTCACTTGTATGCTCAAATCACTTGTCAAAACTCTATCATTTTGAGCGTTAGGAAACAAAGAGTGAAGAAGTGCTTGATGTACGTGAATCACCAATTTTATTTCAATGCAAATCATTTATTTTTCAATTATCTATTTTGAATACTTTATTTTCTTTCTATGTACTGTCGAACAAAGTCTTTACGTTATTTTCTACTCCGTGTAAACAATTCAATGCTCTCTGTCGGTCATGAGTCACTAGTCAGTTAGTTTATTGAATCTTATTTTCATATGAATACCTTATGTCGGTCACGAGTCACCAGTCAGTCGATCGATTCATAGTGTGGAAAGCCGTTATACTCGTTCCCTTAATCATAGAAAACCATTTCCCTTGATAAGGATTACGATATAATAAGTACAATAATAAAACTCTTAGCACATGTCTTAAGATCAACTGGTCGATCTTGTGAGTTACCCTTAGTTTTAGGACTTTGGGAGGACCAACGGTTGTTTACCATTTTCTACAGTAAACACATACCAAGATATGAAGAATATGGTTGATACGTAAGTGAGATTGTTCTAAATATTCGTGTGTATATTTATTTATTTATTTATGTGAATTGTTCTAAATATGCGTTTATGTTTTATTAGCATTACATAAGTTTTTCGAGCACAAAGAGGTATTCAAGTACCAAAGAGTAAAGACAACAACATTACCTAGATTCTAGTGGAGATATATTAATTAATTATCACAATTTTGATTATATTAATAGTGCTGATACTTGATAAAACTTAGGCCTTATCCATATTTTCTTTTCATGTGTAGTGTCCTCGGCAGCGTAATGTAGTAGATTGTTGTTTTTACATGTTGAGGTTTATGAGAGAAATCCTTCTTTTGGATCGAATAGAGATTCTATCTAAGGTATGGATTTTTAAATTAGGAGTTATTTTAATATTTAACATATATTTCTCATATAATTAAATGGTTTTAACTTAAACATATTATGTTGTATTATTATGTAGTACTTTGATGAATTCAAGTGTGCTTATTACTCAAGTTTTCAGTTGGATGAACATAAGAAGGATTCGTGTCAATACATTATTGAGACGAAAGTTATATAAGGTATATTATAATCTTACTTTAATTGATGAGAATTTTGAGTATATTCAAGTGTTTCAATTTTGTTATTGTTTGTCATGTGGTAAATTATATATATTTTGTTTGTATCATGGTATGAATTACAATATTTTGGTGTTGTTTCAGGTTATATGTGAATATGTAGAAGATAAAGATGAATATATTTTGTAATGGTATATAATGGTATTCTTTTGGTGTTGTCTTTTTGTAACAGTATATATGTACAAGAATAATAGTATATATAAGTACATTGGTGCAAATGTATAGTATCTTTTGGTATTATTTTTTATTGGATTGAAAATCCAATATTAGTGAAAATCTGGTGAAATTTGTAAGGGTATATACAGGTGCAAAATATGGTGAAAACCTGGTGCAAATATGGTTAAAATTTATGCATATAGAATTGTATATATCAAACAGCGCTTTTTTTTCAAAAAGGTTATATGAAAAATTCTGTGGGCATTAGACAGCGCTTTAAAAAACGCTATCTAAAGCCCCCTTTAGACAACGCTTTTACTATAAAAGCGCTGGCTAAAGGGGGCCTTTAGCAGCGCTTTAAAAGTAAAATCCCTGGCTAAAGGGGGCCTTTAGAAGCGCTTTAAAATTAAAAGTGCTGACTAAAGAAGGCCTTATCAGCGCTTTCAAAGTAAAAGGGCTGCCTAAAGGGGGGATTTAGCAGCGCTTTTACTTTTAACAAAGCATTTTCTTTACCTACAGCAGCGCTGGAATAGACAACGCTTTAAAGTGTTGTCTAAAGCCAAAAAAAGTGTTGTCTAAAGTCTTGTTTGGCATAGTGGTTCACAACCGCGGAGGGTGCAAAAATTGTAAAAAATACTTCTTTTCTCATCTCCACCATCTATTTTTTTTATACAACACTTATAGCCAAAATACACAAATTTTCAAAGAGATTTCTGCGGAGTACCGTAGATGTTTAGGGTTCTAATACCTTCCCATTGCATAACCAACCCCCGTACCTAGATTCTCTCCCGCCTTTTTTTGGGTTATTAGCTCTTTTCCCATTCCTTTGGAAACAATAAAGTGTCGTGGAGATTTTTATTTGATATGTGCGAGCAAGTCAATCCAATGGCTTAGTCTCAACAATTCTACCACTACATTACCATAGATGTAAGGGGTGTTGTACCTTCTGAAATTATGGTATACATATAACAATGTCCTAACACATATTGGGACAAAGATCTCTGTGTAAAAATGCTTGGATAGAATAAAACATATTGATATGATGCATATTAGAACAACATCATGATAGGTGTTCCAACATCTGTATATAACATGTTATTCAATCAATAAACAAAAAACTGAACAATACATAATGATAATAACACAAATATATGATGACCCGGTTTGGTGAATCGACACACCTACTCTGGGGACTACCAAGCCAGGAAGAAGGTTCCACTATCAGTAGTATTATTTTATGTAAGCAACCTCAGTTTTACAGGTAAATAACCTCCATTTTACCTAATCATTACCCAATGCAATATTTATCTCAGAAACCCATCCAAGATAAGAGAAAACCATCTCACTCCCTAAATCACCTCAGTGATATCTAACAGACCCAACCTTTGGTGACTGCATATGACTACTTGAAAGATACCCCTTTCATGTAAAGTTCAACCAAGACCCTTGACTATCTAACACAATTGGATTTTCTTCAAAGCTTCATCCAAGAACAATATACAATTCATTACCTAAAGGCTTTTGAATCTGTATAAACAATTATGTCTACCACAGTGCATCAAATTGTAACAAATGGTGACTTACAACACAAGAAAGTACTCGACTTTCAAAACACTAAACCCTTATTCTATATTTACAAATGTTATATCACGATTACTTAAAATTCCATAGGTCTAAGTCTTCCTTTTATAATATTCATTATGTCCATGGGCTTCGAATCCTTTGTTAAAATATTCCTTGATCCACTACTAAAGCGCTCCTTAAATCTTGGAATAGATTTACTAAAGTCCAGTTGTAGCAAACCAAGATGTCTAGTTTTCATGGTAGGAAATCCTTGTTTGACATGTTTTTCTTCATATATTTTAACATATTGATCAGCATCTTATTTTACCAAAATTAGCCAAATCTTTAGAGCTCATATCTTCGAAGCTTTCAATCTCCCCCTTTTGGAAAATTTTGGCTAAAACACCTTTTTCACAATAAATCCAGGAACATTTAGGAAAAGCTCTTTTTGCACAATAAATCCAGGAACGAAATTCCTGAAGTCATTATAGTCAGAAGAACCTTGTAATCTTCCTGTACATGAGGAAGAAGATAACAAAAATGCACATCAGATTATCCAGTTACTCCCCCTTAATCCAGAAACTGATTCTTGTCACGAAGGGATAAATATTCCTCTCTGGTGGCATAAGAGAACCCTTAAGAAGAACTAGGAACTTTACCCTCATCAACCAAACACCAACCTAGATAACTCATAACATAGGACACAATTGTGTTCATAACTCAATTCACAAGACACGAAAAGAAACTGAAATATGAAACTGTGACACGATGTTAGAACATCTTGTTAAACATCCTTGCAAAACAATTGCAGGGACATGCATAACACCTATCTGGTGATCAATACCTTTCTCCCCCTTTTTAGCCAAAACTTGACAAATATACCTAAAATAGTTTCATACCCGTATTGTACTCACCCAAACACGAACAAAACCCATAAGACCGCAACCAAGTAAGACAAAACTTGAAGGAGAGAATGAAATAACCCCTTTTATACCTTAGTAGAGACCTAGTAAGTAACTCTCTTAGCATAAATAAATGTGCACCTTCCAATGTTTGTTTTGACTGCTTCTTCTTAAGTGAGCACCATTAACAAGGCATTGTTCATGCCTTTAATTATTTTGGATTGTTTCTCCTGGAAGTTAAAGTTTCAATGAATGATTATGCATGGTCAAATATGCGTTTCACACACCCTTTTGATACGTATTTGGATTCACCATCCACAACCACCACTTGTTGATCTTCATAGAGATACGTCCTAAACAATGTCCTAACATCCACCCAAAAATTGTCTACTATCTCTTTTCCTCAAAAGAACCACCACCTTTTTCAGAATAAGGCTAATAATTTCTAAGACTAGAGCCACAAAGAAATTTAAAAATATTTTTCTAGGAGGGACTCACGGATCTTCATGTTTTGAAGCATAAACACAAATCTTTCCAATAAATACAAAAAGTACTCCTTTCAGCCAGAATTAGAGAGACTTGAGCACAAGATCTTTTGATTATCAATAGATATCTTCTACTGATACTAACCTCAATTCTATAGAGAAAAAAATTCTCAATAACACTGAGTCTCATATCACTCCTATGAACATGTTTTGATTCAATCCATTAATTCCCCATTCGACATAATCAAGCTCACACTTCCACATTCATCATGACTTCTTCTAGTAACATAATATCTGGATATCTCTCCTAACATCACATTCTCATAAAGGAACTTTGACATAGCTTGTTTGACCTTTAAGAAATCTATGTGAAGACTGCACTTATTCAAACTACGTCCCAGACAGAAGACCAACTCCCCCCTTGTTCAAAATGACTGCTGAAGGCATTCTCATGCAGTTATGCTCCTTGAAAATACATCAAGACTCCCAGGACATATCAAAGAAATCAATGATACTTTCCAGGATGACAGGTCACCTTTACTTGTTTGACAAGATTAAAGTTCATCATTCTTTCTAGAGTAACTTATAGCATAAGCAACCACTTCCCAACCAGCATGAGATAGTGAACTAGGTACGATGTCCAACCCAGTCTCATTACGATCCATAAAATCCACAAATGCATACTTCTCCAAATCAAATGGTGAGTATCAATCATCACACTCTGTCTCCAAGAAACAAATGATGTTGCAACAATACATAGGAAATTAGAGTTTGTGTATAAGTTCTCCACAATGATCTCATAGGTGCAGCAGCATGGTCTTCAACAGTTTGCCTTGCAAAAGATAGAATACCCCTGAAAACTTTCATACTTATTTTGACATGTGCTTGATTACACTGCCCAGAAACAATTCCCGTGTTCCCCCTGGCAACTTCTGATACAAGTGAATTCTTCAACATGATGAAAGACATGAATTTACCATATTCACCACTGTAGATATGACCAGAACCTTTACATACTACAATTGGAAAGGTCACTATTGAACCTGATGTTGATCATCAATTTCCATATTAATAATCCCAATGATCTCCCAAAGATAATCATCAATAAGCATGATGTTGCAACGTCGCTTAAAACATCAACTTCTTGTCGTAGACACCAACCAACCAAATCTCAAGAGAATGCAACCTTGATATCTAACACACACCAAGGAACTATGAAGAGAGATGACTTCTCATACAATTTCTGAAATAAGGTATTCAAATGGTAGATTTGCATGAACACATCAGGCAGATACATCGCACCCGTCAAAGTATTTCCCAACAGTTTTATGAACATTTTATTTTGAGGAACATTTCTTCATGTTCCTACCTTCACAATATCTTTTAGATATACCATCAACAATTAAGAGTACCTCCTTACACATGGTAGACCATTGGATCTGGCATCCTTCTTTTGTAGACTGCTAGAACTTGTGGATTCAAACAGTTATGGATGAAATTCACTCCATAAACCATTTGTGGCTTGACTTTACACTCCTGCATGGTCATACACACCATGAACTTCAAGCACACTTCCTTTTATTATAGATGTCAAAGAAGATGTCCTTAAAATTTGTATTGACTTTTAAGTATGAAGAACCTGGATGAGGAAACGAATTTCCACACAAAGATAGACCATAACTTATGCACTCTTACTTACCTGAACCAGAACTAAACTGACCTAACAAGTAATCACCAGATTGACCATCTCTTGACCAACCCACTCATCTAAGATATGCTTCTTGAATAGAAACTTCTTAGACAAACACCCCAGATGCCTACACACATATGTTAAGTCATTCCTCATGCCAACAGGGTTCTGAACACTTTGCTGGTGAATTTTTTAGAGCTCTTTTCACCACCATAATTAGAAGTTCCTTTATGAGTAGACATGAGACGAACCTCAAGTATCTTTGGTAGATCGTCATACCTTTCTAAAACCTAAACCCCAAAGACAAATGGATCACATACATATACAATGGATTGAAAATTAATAGCTCCTCAACACCCTTTAGTCACATCTTAGTGGCTCATTACAAGCACTACACTCCAGGTGACACTAGAAAAAATCGATTTGAAAATAAATTAACCACACCACTCAGAAGACACAGTAGCTCACTACCACAGTAATATCATTAACACCTTCAGAGAGAATAATCAATCATGTTGTCATGGATAATCGATACTCCCGCTTTAAGGGATTATCCAAAAAAAATATGAATTGTCCAAGTTCACAAAATAGGCACGATGTCATAACATTAGGTATGAAATCATACACATATTCACAGATCAGAGTGTGAAAGAATCAACAAACCCACATCTCTTTAATCTAATCCATGATGTTCTTGTACTTTTAGAGAACAAATGCGCCATCTAGACTGAGACGTGAACAACTAAGTATCTGTTTTCAACAGAAAACGTAAGGGGACTTGATAGAGACTCTAAAGACTTACATCTTCATCACTTCTCAGACTCCAGGTAAGATGTCAAGAATATCTCATAGAACAACCTGCAGAAGATATATCCTTAATAGTATCCATCAGGTAGGAATCATAGCTTTCTCCATCAAATATCAATCACCTAGCTCCTCCTAGAAAAGTCAAAATATAAGAAGATAAGTCAAACCTGATCACCCCAGGTTTACACACCAGAGGCACATGCAGTACAAAAAAGCCTCACAAGTAACACCACAGCTACGCCAGTAGCTCCAAATAACACTACAATCCTTCCTTCTCCAAAGTACTAGAAATTATTTTCCACAATCTCACCCAAAACATAATAAGATGCATGCTCTGATACCAATTGAAATTCTGGTATACAGATAACAATGTCCTAACACGTGTTGAGACAAAAGATCTCTGTGTAAAAATACTTGGACAAAATAAAACATATTGATATGATGCATATCAGAACAACATCATGACAAATGTTCCAACATTTGTATATGACATGTCAATCAATCAAGAAACAAAAAACTGAACAATGCTGAATTATAATAACACAAGGATATGATGACCCAGTTCGGTGAATCGACACACCTACTCTGGGGGCTACCAAGCCTGGAAGAAGATTCCAATATCAGTAGTATTGTTTTATGTAAAAAACCTCAGGTTTACAGCTAAACAACCTCTTTTTTACCTAATCATTACCCAATGTAATCTTTATCTCAGAAACCCATCCAAGATAACAGAAACCCATCTCAATCCTTAAATCACCTCAGTCATGTCTAACAACCACAACCACTGGTGACCGCATTAGACTACTTGAAAGATACCCCTTTCAAATAAATTTCATCCAAGACCCTCGACTAACTAACACACTTTGATTTGCTTCAAAGTTTAATCCAAGAACAATATACAATTCATTACCTAAAGGCTTCTAAATCTGTATAAGCAACTATGTCTACCATAGTGCATCAAATCGATACAAAGGGTGACTTACAACACAAGGAAGTACTCGACTTTGAAAAAACTAAACCCTTTATCTATATTTAGAAGTGTTATATCAGAATTAGTTAAAATTCTCTAGGTCTAACTCTTCCTTTTATAATCTTCATATGTCAATGGGCTTAAAATCCTTTGTTAAAATATTCCTTGATCCACTGCTAAAGTTCTCCTTAAATCTTGGAACAAATTTACTAAAGTCTAGTTGTAACAGTTCAAGATGTCGAGTTTTCATGGTAGGACATCCTTGTTTGACACGTTCTTCATATATTTTAACATCTTGATCAGCATCTTGTTTACTAAACTAGCCAAATCTTTAGAGCTCAGATCTTTTGAGCTTTCACCTTCCCATTGGGTAATCAACTTTCGTACCTATTTCTTTATCGCGAGACCTTGTTATTACTCACTTTAGGTGTACTCGAGGTTTTCCTTTCCCTTCTCTGGGATAAATAACATTCCATGGCGACTTCATTGTTTATGATTTTCCTAGTTGCTTCAGCATGCGGTTATGAGCCATATCCAAGTTGTACTTGTATTGTTTTAAGAAGACATGTGAAAGTTCTTCCCATGTTTGCATATGTGCTTGCTCCAACTGCATATACCAATCTTGAGATGCCCTACTCAGTCAGTCTTGGAAATAGTGGATCATCAGTTTCTGATCATGAACTTAGGAAACCATTTTCCTGCAGAACATACGTATGTGATTTCTTAGGCATGTGAGTCCCTTATATTTTCAAAGTAGGGTACCTTGAATTTAGGAGGAATCACTACATCCAGAACCAAACACATTTCTAAAGCACCAACTTCGAAGGCATCATAACCCTTTATCACTTTTAGTCTTTCTTCAATGGCTTTAAATTGATTTATTGCAATAGGATCTTCAACAATATTGGTGTGAAGCGCCTTTTATTGAGGCACATGAGTTATGCCTTCCAAATAATAGTCTCCATATTGTAGGTCCATATAATTATCCATGTTTAGAGGATTGTGTAGCGGTAGAAATGTTCAAGACTAAACCATTGGATTGACTAGACTTACATAAATCAAAAATAAAATCGCCACCGCGCTTTATTGTTTCCAAAGGAATTGGAAAAGAGCGAATAACCCAAAAAAGGGGAAAGATTCAAGGTAAGGGGGTTGGTTATGCAAATGGAAGGTATTAGCACCCTAAACATCTACGGTACTCCGCGGGAACCTCTTTGTGAAATCTATATATTTGGCTATATAAAAAAATGTGTTGTATATAAAATGGATAGTGGAGGTGAGAAAAGAAATATATTTTTATGATTTTGCACCCACCGCGGTTGCGAACCTTTAGTGCCTACGTACCACCTTTCATGCAATAGGGGATCAGGGTACGCGTAGTTCCTCTTTTAAAAAATTTAAAACACAGATGTGTTGGTTGATTTTAAGAGATAAGACATCATCGTCATTGTCCGTGTGGAAAACATAATTACTACCCACAATTATGAGAAAGGAGAATTTGCATCATCTCAAAGTGGAGGATACGACTTGGATTTTAAAATCAACAATGCCTCACTCAACACCCAAGTGGAAAATATCTCACTTCACTACATATTGTAGAAGTATAGTTGTTTGCATCACTACAAGGATTGACAAGAGTCTAACCTTTTGAGAAAAGTTTAAAGATAAAAACAAAAGTGGAAAAATGGTTTGAAATGAGATTTATTGACTTTTAGTCTTCTCACAAAAATGTCAAAGTATTATTAAATTGATTGGGGTTTATTTATGAAAAGATTTTGAAAATGCATGGACCTAAGTCCAAGTTTATTATGAAAGTAGTTTAAGTTTCAAAACAAGAAGAGTTTAAAAAAGGGGGGGAAGAGATTTTTGAAATTAAAGAAGATGGGAGAAGAAGAAGAGGCTATCCTAAAGCATAAGGTAAAAGCTAAGGATAAGATCCATCTAACCAATAAAGAAGCCAAAGCTTGACATTATGAGCCAATATAGAATTCCCATTCTTTGGATTGAAACCAAGCAAGCAAACATACTAAACCTCTTCAAGTGTATAAAGTCTTCACAATAATTAGGCAGAGTAACGGCTGTATACGGGTGAATTCCAGATTACAAACAAAGAATGTAATCACAAAAACCTGGACACAAAAACAAACAAGCAACCCAATGTCTTGAGGTAAACCTCAAGAACTCCAGACAAAATAATCAGATAAGATCACAAGGCCTCCAAGATAGGCCAAGGTTTCTAATCCTAAGTCCAAGAAATAGTTCTCAGCTCCATAATGCCAAGGATAGTAATCAAATAGTCCAAGTACCATTAAGAGTTTTTTAAGGTTTATGTTGATTATTAAGTATCTTAAGAAAAGAAAAGAATATCTCAAGTGAGAAAAGTAAAAATGACAAGAAAATAAATGCTCAAATGAGCAAAGATGAAAATGGCATGAAATGAAAATGCTAAAAAAATAAATAGTACATAAAGCATAAAAAAGAATAAAAGCATACGATAAACAAGTCAATAATTAGTGGTTAGTTGGATGACCATCTTGAAACTTGCATTTGGAACTCATTAGAGGATTGGTATAACCAAAGCCTCCACAAAACAAGTTGCATTTGCTTTTTGTCAAGTATATCATCCATTTGGAATTCTCATAAGTACCATTTAACGATCAAAGATGTTTAAGTGATCCGCGTTGACCAAAGGTGTTGTAGATCCATTAGAGGATTGGTAGAACCAAAGCCTCCACATAATGAATCTCAAGGTTATTGGATCAAAGAGATCAAATTAACATACTTGGGCTTTCAATCATAAGTTTGGGCCACGAATGATCATTTATTCGAATCGGGACAAAATTTAGCGCTATGTTAAGCAATCGTAAGTGGACTTATATAGAAGTCACATCTATTTTGAAGCCGATCAATAGCAATATATGCACCATTTGTTTTGAGACATGATATAGAGATCATGCTCCAACAACATTTAATGTAATGAGAAAGGGATGAGATGAAGAGGATTAGGGCAAAAAGATGAATAAACCACTTTTGAATTAAAAATTTAATCAAACTATTATTAAAATCATTCATCCATTTTGGTAAAGTTGAACTCAACACCTAAGATCCAATGATGTTAATAAAGCCATGATCAAAAAAATCAACTCAAGACAGCCAGAAAATAATCACAAAATTATATCATATTTAATATATACATTAAAAGGTTTAAAAATGTTTAAAAAATGGAAAATAATGAGGAAAATATCAATTATGTTCAAATTAATCAAGAAATGAAAAATAAGGCCATAGGAAAATCAGAAATGGATCCAAATATTTTAATAAAATTTTTGGTAATTTTTAAAAGTCAGAAACTATTTTTTAAAATTAAAATAAATGGGTAAAATAAACAAAAATAGTAAAAAAAAATAGTAAAGTCAGAAACAAAAATAAAATAAGGTCACCAATATTTGTCACAATATCATTGGATCATTCCATAATTTTTTCAGAATTTAAAAATGTATAAAAGTATTTTTAAACATTTTAAACAAATCAAATAAGTGTAAAATTTATAAAAAAAAATACCAAAACACAAAATTAAATTGTGAAAAAACAAAAATTAGAAAGAGAATAATCAAAAATATTTTTCATAATTTTTTCAGATTTTTTGGACTAAAAATGAATTTTCTATGATTTTTTGAAATTTAAAACAATTAAAAAATGTAAAAGTCAGAAAAAAAATAAAAGTAAAATATGTGGACAATTGGATGAGAGTCAAAATGCGTTAGTAATCAAATCCAAGGGATCTGGCGCACTGTGCATATCATGGTCATTAGTGAATAATGTACAGAATCAAATATAAATCAGATTTTTGAAAATAACAAGTAGCGTGCCATCATTGGTTGGAAGATGACACGTAGGTCATCTTCAACCTCCATCCAACGTGATTTGTAGGTCTCTCAAATTGTAAAATTAGAAACTCAGACCTATGCCAATCGCTTCGTCTCTTTAAGAAGAAAACAACCACACCCTCGCGCCAAATTTATATAAATTGTAGCTCAAGCAATTTGGAAGGAAAGTTTTGAAAAGGGATTTGAAAATTCATGGTCAAAACGTATTTCCACTGAAATGTAAGTGTTGCAACTAGAACCAGGGCAATGAGAGCAACACAATGATATCAAAGTTTTGAAGAATTGATAAAGGAATCTACCAATTGAAGTTGAGTTTCAGAGCTTTGAAACTTGACTTCTATGGAACAGTATAGGGCACGATTCTTGAATGTAATTATATGGTTAGCTTCAGGGAAGATCAAGGAAGGTAAATTGAGGGAAAAATGGATTGAAAAAGGCTTGAGAATGGATTTCGAAGTTGCTGAATTTTGGATTGTGAAACAAGTTTGGCAGGGTGATTCTGGCTATCTAAGCTTGCGAAAATGGATGGGGGATGACCCTTTATTTATAGGGAAGCAAAAGGGATCAAAAGGAAGAGTGAATGATGCATTTTGGAGGGAATTCGTGTAGGTCTGCATCATGAAGAAAGTGTGACTCAAACTTGATCAAAACTTAGCCAGACGTGCATTTCATGATGCTAATCACTTCTGGAAAGTTGCTAATCATGATTAGAAACAAAAATGCATGGAAAACTTGTGATTAGAAGCCAAAACAAAGATTTCAAAATCCTGACTTTGTGAAAAATTCAATCTCAAACTACCAAATTCAAATCCATGGCATTTCCAACTCAAGGGGTCTTAGGGCATAATTCTTGATGCTTTAGAAATATGACGTTACAAGCTTTGCAATGGAAAAATAATGGAATCAAATGGATCTTGAGCTGAAAGTTACTTGGAGTCAAAGTTGAAGAAAAAGAGCTGACTTTCCATACTTAGAAATATTTCAAATTCTTCTTTAAAAATGACCCATAACCTTTTGTATCCAAACATGGCCTTCCACTTAGAATTTGCTCTTAACCAAAAAATATGGAATGAAGTAGATCTCTTGAATGACATTTTGCAATTTTAACCACTCAAAATCTCCAAAAATTGAGCAAGTTATGACTTGTTGAAGTTGGCCAAAAATCATGAAATGACCTATAATCTTTTGCATTCTTAAAGCAACTTTCATACATTTTCTTACTTTGCACATAAAGAAGGCATGAAGTACACATCCTTAAGATCATCATGGAAAAATAATAGGCTCAAGGTGATAAGAATTTAACAAGTTATGACCATTGGAAGTCACATATGGAAAATTGGGGATTCATCTGGATGACTTGTAATCTTTCTTCTTCACCAAGTTCCTTCCACATGAAAACTCCTTGGAAATTTTGAAGTGATTTATTGTAAACTCTTTGAAGAGAAAGATGTCTTTGGAATCACTCAAAAATACCAAAAGATGAGCAAGATATGCTCCTTTGAAGTTCAAAACCCTAGCCTCTAGATCATGAGAATGCTTTGAGGAACTTTGACAAGTTTGAACAAACTTCTTGTGCCAATATTCTTCCTTTGGGAATAGAAGTTGTTGAGGATGATGATGAGGACTCATAGCCACTAAAACCACTTCCATATCTTGAAATTTGAGAGAAATGTGCTCTTGTGACTATTAGGAACAAGACCTTGTCCAATCATGACAACTTCTTCCTTTAGCCCTTTGTATTTTTGAATTAATTTTGATAACTTTGAGATATGTTGAACCAAAATAAGCCTTGTAATTCCATTTCTTCCAAAATCACTCCAATAGTGAAGTTTGAATTTCTCAAGCTATTGACTAGGGAATGGAAATAAACTCATGAACCCATGAAGCAACTTGCTAAACCTCATTGCCTTTACCTACATTATTAACAAGTAAGACAAACCAACATTGCATTTTATCAATTAGAGATAAAATCAAAGAAAAATATTCATGATCACAAAAGAAAACAAGTCAAGGTGCTTGGTAACTCCTCAAAAGAGCAAGGCTGAAGATAGGGAGAAGAACCAAAAGCCCTAATGTGATCTTGTTGTGATTGAATCAACATGGTATGATGAAGGAGTCTTAGGGGAAAAAAATTGTGGTACAATAGCTGCCCTTATTTAAGTTTCTTCTATCCAGAGATACGAAGGTTAAAAATCTTCATGTCGACGTGATCGAAGACACTTAAATATAAAACAAACCATATTTTTGGCCCTAAGATGCCATGAAAATGCTTATGCATATGAATGCATATGAACAGTACCAAAGAGACGCAAAGTATTACTAGGGATGCAACAAAAATGAAGAAACAATGGAGCAACCCCACCAGGAAAATAAATAACTGGTGAACCAAAAGAACTGAATCAGAGAGGAAGATAACAAGCATCGACATTCAATGTCGATGTCCTACCAACGTTCACTGAAGGTAGAAAGAGAATGCATATCATATCATCGCCGTTCACTGACGATGAACTATCAATGTTCGCTGAAGATAGCAAAAATATAACAAACATCGACGTTCATTGCCGATGTCCTACCAACATTCACTGAAGGTAGAAAGATAAAATATATCATATCACCGCCGTTCACTGATGATGAACTATCAACGTTCACTGAAGATATCAAAAAGATAACAAACACCGACGTTCACTGCCGATGTCCTACCAACGTTCACTGAAGGTAGAAAGAGAATGCATATCATATCACCGCTGTTCACTGATGATGAACTATCAACGTTCATTGAAGAAATCAAAAAGATAACAAACACCGACGTTCACTGCCGATGTCCTACCAATGTTCACTGAAGGTAGAAAGAGAAAATATAGCATATCACCTCCATTCACTGACGATGAACTATCAACGTTCATTAAAGATAGCAAAAAGATAACAAACACCGACATTGACTGCCGATGTCCTACCAACGTTCACTGAAGGTAGAAAGAGAAAATATATCATATCACCGCCGTTCACTGACAGTGAACTATCAACATTCACTGAAGATAGCAAAAAGATAACAAACATCGGCGTTCACTGTCGATGTCCTACCAACGTTCACTGAAGGTAGAAAGAGAATGTATATCATATCACCGCCGTTCACTGACGATGAACTATCAACATTCATTGAAGATAGCAAAAAGATAAAAAAACACCAACGTTCACTGCCGATGTCCTACCAACGTTCATTGAAGGTAGAAAGAGAAAATATATCAAGTTATTCCAAAAATTATGGTGTTTCACCTAGAACAGGTCTCGACTTCTTCTTTAACCAAGGAAATCTGCCTGGAAAAGATCAAACATAAGTTGTCTCAAATAAAGAGACTTGTTACTTGTTGTCATGGGAAATTGCGAAGAGAAATGACTTCCTGGGGATAAAATTATGAATTCCCTGGGAAATGCCACGATATTCCTGCTGAGGAGATAAAGTCTTCCCGTGCAAAATAAATGCACAAACCAAAACTCAAAGTTTTCAGAAATCCAAAGTAAATAATGTTGTCATGCAACCGCGGATCCGAATCAGAAATAAACTGGAGAAAGACGGCAAATGAAGATACATCCTTTGAGAAATAAAACTCAAGAGGAAAAACCAAATCAACTAAGCAAAGAGCGTTGCAGGAAGGTCAAAACACAATGTCAATGAACGATGATTTTTAGCCATGCATGATGTATGTATGAATGTATGAGTGCTATCATGCATATACTGGTAAAAAGGATACACAATCAATACAAACAAACAAAACCGCATCAGGTACTAACAACATTGGGATAAACTTCAACCAGAAAGATCATTCCAAGAAAGGTGAAAACCAACTTCAGAAACCAAACTTATTTCCTGCCTTAACTTAACTAAGGAGAAACATAATCCGGAGGTAGCCAAATCAAACAGATACCGGGATAGAACATCCTTCTTCCGGCTTCATCGAAAAAACCAGTTTTCCAAAAGCAACATGCCTACTAGAGATTTCAACACAAGCCTCAAATAAAGCAGACTGACGCCGAAACAACCAAACCTCAACGGGGGATTCAAGCCTACCCCCTGGAGAAAAAATGTGAATTGAAACTTTACATCATGAAAACTTAATCCAACAAAAGATGCCCTGGGATAGCCTCCCTGGGAATCAAGAAGTCAACATTATAAAAAGAGGTCAAACCCACGGGGATTTTAAATTACACCCAGCACTTGGTGGGTGAAAACCAAAGGTTGATAATCATTCCAACACTTCTCAGAAGAGATATTGCCCTGGTCTAGTTGCCTGGGAACTAAATACCAACAATAATGCCAATACTGCAGAAAGAGCGACATCTCAGGACACCAAGGGAATAAAACCTTTCATCATATGAGGGAAGACTTCGCTGGGGAATCTGGGACAGAGGCTTCTAACCATGCAAACCCAAAATCAAAAGTGAACCAAGACCTAAATGGGGATAATGGGATCACAAACCCAATACTGTACCTTACACCCACTGGTATCGTCTTTAACTATCTGAGAAACACACAAAGATTGCGCGCATACCAGCAAAATGACCTGAGAAAACCTTCATGAAGGAAGTAAATCTTCTTAAAAAAACCAGAGTTTGTTCATTCTTGGGATCACCATTTTTGTTGTCATTGTTTCATCACAAATCCCAAAGTAAATTGAATTGTAAAGATCTCTTTTTTTGAAAAGTCAATTTTTATTTTTAATCTTTTTGCTTTAAAAGTTATTATCAGTAATAAATGGAGTCTTTGCAAGCTAAATAAAATAAGAACACAAAGAATTGGGCAAAAGCTCGAATTTCATTAATAGAATGGTAGTCTGCGAATGGCGAGACTCCACGGATGATTACAAAGTTTGGGAAATGGTAATACATAATGGAAAAGATTCATTGAGATACAATGACCACTATCCTCCCTAACAACTTTTGAAATCCTGAGCTGCATCTTTTGTTGAAGTATGATGAGGATCTGAGAAGATTGTTACTTCATCGATAAAGTCTTGTCTAACATAGTTACTTGCCAAGAAAATCCCTAACTTTTGCCTAAGCTGCCCTTGCGGGTTTTCAACTTAGCGGGAAATTTATTTTGTTTATATCTCTAATTTTTGCCTAGACCGCCCTTTCGGGTTTTCGGCCTATCGAGAGGCTCCTTTTTGCATAAGCCGCCCTTTCAGGTTTTCAACTTAGCAAGCTGTTCTTTTATTTCTTTAGGCGGAGTATTTCTTGATTGCGTCAACATTCATGGGACGTGGGAACTCCTCGCCATCCATAGTTTCAAGAATTAATGCACCACCAAAGAAGGATTTCTTGACAACATACGGCCCTTCAAAATTGGGAGTCCACTTGCCCATAGAATCAGTGTTGAAAGACATGATCTTCCTGAGCACGAGGTCGCCTTCTCTGAATTCACGAGGTTTGACCTTTTTATCAAATGCTTTCTTCATTCTTTTCTGATATAACTGCCCATGACATAAAGCTGTCATTCTCTTCTCTTCAATCAAATTCAATTGGTCAAACCTGTTATGGACCCATTCAACCTCTGTCAATTTGGTTTCCATTATCACACGTAACGAGGGAATCTTTACTTCGACAGGGAGTACCGCTTCCATTCCATACACCAGGGAGAACGGGGTTGCTTCTGTTGAAGTGCGGACAGATGTTCGATATCCATGCAGAGCAAAAGGGAGAATTTCATGCCAATCCTTATAAGTGACAACCATTTTCTGGATAATTCTCTTGATATTCTTATTAGCAGCTTCAACAGCCCCATTCATCTTTGGAATGTATGGAGATGGATTGTGATGGTCAATCTTGAATTCTTCGCACAGTTTTGTCATCATCTTGTTGTTCAAATTTGAGCCATTGTCAGTGATGATTCTTCTCGGCACACCATACCGGCATATAAGATTATTTTTTATGAAACGCACCACCACCTGTTTGGTAACATTGGCATATGAAGTAGCCTCTACCCATTTGGTAAAGTAGTCAATTACTACCAAGATAAAACGGTGCCCATTTGAAGCTTTAGGTTCTATCATCCTGATCATGTCAATACCCCCACATAGAAAAAGGCCATGGGGAGGAAATCACATTGAGAAGTGTTGGAGGCATATGAACCTTGTCTGTGTAAATCTGGCATTTATAGCACTTCTTTGCAAATTTGTAACAGTCAGACTCCATTGTCAACCAATAATAACCTGCCCTTGGCATCTTTTTAGCCATCAAATGTCCATTAGCATGAGTCCCAAATGAACCTTCATGAATCTTATGCATCAACATGTCTGCTTCGTCTCTATCCACACATTTGAGCAAGATCATGTCATAATTTCTCTTGTATAACACATTTTCACTGAGGAAGAAACTGCCTACCAATCTTCTTAGTGTCTTTCTATCTTTCCTCGATGCACTAATCGGGTATTCCTGAGTCTGAAGAAAATGCTTGATATCATAATACTAAATTTTTTCATCTGCTACCTCTTCTGTCGTAAACACATGAGCGGGCCTATCTAGTCGTCGAACTGTAATTCGGGGTATATCATTACAAGTATTCACTTGGTACATGGAAGCCAGAGTTGCCAGAGCATCCGCCATTTCATCTCTAGGAATGTGATGGAATTCAACTTTATTGAAGAAGGGTAATAATCTTTTAGCATAATCTTTGTAAGGGATCAAGCCAGGGTGACGAGTGTCCCATTCTCCTTTAATCTGATTTATCACCAAAGCAGAATCACCATACACGTCTAGAATCTTGATTTTGAGATCAATAGATTCCTCAAGACCCATGATGCAAGCCTCATATTCCGCCATATTATTAGTGCAATCAAATGTTAACCTCGCGGTAAAAGGAATGTGCGATCCATGAGGAGTGACAATCACATCACCAATTCCTTTACCATAAGCGTTCACCGCTCCATCAAATACCATACTCCAACGAGATTCAGGGTCAGGGCCCTTCTCAAGCATTGGTTCATCACAATCTTTCACTTTCAAGAACATCACATCCTCATCGGGGAATTCATATTCTGCAGATTGATGTTCTTCCATCGGGTGGTGAGCAAGGTAATCTTCCAACACACTACTTTTAATAGCCTTTTGAGTGTGGTACTCGATATCATATTCAGATAACAACATCTGCCAGCGGGCAATTCTCCCAGTAAGAGCAGGCTTTTCAAAAATATACTTGATTGGATCCATTTTGGAGACCAACTAAGTGGTATGATTCAACATATACTGCCGCAAACGCTTTTCCGCCCAGGCCAAAGCACAACATGTCTTTTCTAGCGTGGAATACCACAACTCACAATCAGTGAACTTTTTGCTGAGGTAATAAATGGAGAACTCCTTCTTCCCTATTTCATCTTGTTGTCCCAGAATACAACCCATGGGTTTATCTAACACTGTTAGATACATAATCAACGGTCTTCCTTCTATGGGAGGGAGCAAGATAGGAAGTTCAAGCAGATATTCTTTAATACTCTCAAATGCCTTTTGGCAGTCATCTGTCCGCACACAACCTTGATCTTTCTTTAACAACTTAAAGATCGGTTCGCATGTTGCCGTCATATGGGAAATAAATCTGGAAATATAATTCAAACGCCCGAGGAAACCCCTGACTTGCTTTTCATTTCTTGGTGCTGGCATTTCTTGAATTTCTTTGACTTTATCAGGGTCAACTTCAATTCCTTTATGGATAACAATAAAACCCAAAAATTTCCCCGATCTAACACCGAAGGTGCATTTATTTGGATTCAAGTGGAGACGATATTTCCTCAAACGCTGAAACAACTTCAACAAATCTTCTATATGACCTTCTTTAGTTCGGGATTTGGCAATCATATCATCAACATATACTTCGATTTCTTTGTGCATCAGATCATGGAATAGGGTTGTCATAGCACTCTGGTACGTTGCACCAACATTCTTCAACCCGAAGGGCATCACTCTGTAAAAGAATGTTCCATAGGGTGTGATAAACGTTGTTTCTTCCATGTCCTCTAGAGCCATTCTTATTTGATTATACCCGGAAAATCTGTCCATGAACGAGAATATTTTGAATTTTGTTGTGTTGTCCACTAACATGTCGATGTGAGGCAATGGAAAATCATATTTTGGACTAGCTTTATTTAGATCTTTGTAATCTACGCACATGCAGACTTTTCTGTCTTTTTTCGGTACTGGGGAAATATTGGCAATCCATTGAGGATACACTGACGTCACAAGAAAACCAACATTAATCTGCTTTAGGACCTCCTCTTTGATCTTTAATGCCATATCTGGGTGGGTTCTTCTCAACTTTTGTTTAACTGGAGGACACTCTGGCTTCAACGGCAAACGATGCTCGACAATGTCTGTATCTAGACCAGGCATACCTTGATAAGACCAAGCAAAAATATCCACATACTCTTTCAACAGCTCAATCAACCCGCTCTTTACATCAGGATGCAATGATGCTCCAATCTTGACTTCCTTCGGATCTTCTTCTGAACCCAAATTAATCACTTCCAAAGGCTCCTTATATGGATGAATGGTATTTTCCTCGTGCTCAAGCAACCGTGAGACCTCTTTCGAAATCTCATCATAATCTTCTTCTTCATCCCCAAACACAAGACATTCAAAGTTGCGAGAGGGTGCAGGGTCATTGTATTCAACCGGTTTTTTAATTAATCTGCACATATGATTTATGATTGCTTTTAGAAACCGACACATATAACAAGTGATCATGCAGATTAATTTTCAGTTATTATTTATTTTGAAAGGGTTTTTCTTTTTTATTACCATTTCCCAAGAAAAAGAAGAAAATAAAGACATATTTTTGGAAGCGAAGACAACTTTTATTAATGATCTTAAAAGTCATAGCAAACAGATAAGCCCTACAACATTAATACTTCCACCTTGGGCAGAGTGAAAGCTTTTCAAAAGAAAGAAACAGATTAACAAAACAAATTACTTTGAAACATGTATGCAAGAAGGAACATCAATGGTGACTCTGTTTTGAACTCGGACTCCGTGCGTTACATAATTCGGTACATCCCTCTCTGCTTCATCCTTTTCAACAACATTAATTCCAGAACCAATTGGATGTAGGTAGCCTCCGCTGCGGAAAACATCCTGATAATTGTTCATAGTAGACTTTGACTTCAAACTTTTGCCTTTGCCATTCCTCAAAGAGAAACCCAAACCAGCTTTGTTTTTGTTCACGGGTGGATCCACAAGTCGTCCCCAAACTGCATTATGACCATTGCGCACAACCTGTTGCGCGTCCTTCATGGAAACCACAGAATTCTCATTCCTCCTTATGTTGTCAATGGATAAGGCTTGGAATTGGGTTCCAACAGCAGCCTCATATGCTTCTACAATACTGAAAGAGGATAGATGGGATATCAACAACGCCTTCTCCCCATTTATGATCACTACCTTCCCTCCACGCACAAATTTTAGCTTTTGATGCAGAGTTCAAGTGACAGCCCCTCCTTCGTGTATCCATGGTCGTCCTAGCAAACAACTATATGCGGGAATAATGTCCATGACCTGGAAGGTTAACAAGAACAAATGTGGTCCTATATGGATGGGCAAGTCCACTTTACCGATGACAGATTTCCTCGACCCATCAAAAGCCTTCACAATGATGCCACTTTGGCGCATAGGTGCTCCTTGATACTTTAACCTCATGAGAGTACTCCTCGGTATAACATTCAACGTGGATCCATTATCAATTAGCACATTTGATAGCGAGTCATTCTTGCAGTTCATAGTTATATGGAGGGCCAGGTTGGGATTCCTCCCTTCATCTGGTAACTCATCATTGTAGAAACTCAAGTTGTTACATGATGTAATGTTTCCAATTACGCTGCTGAATTGATCTAACGGCATGTCACTCTCCACAAAATCTTGGTCTAGTACTCTCATCAGTGATTCTCTATGAGCAGAGGAGTTCATCAATAAAGCCAGGATAGATATCTTTGAAGGAGTCTGCAGTAGCTGATATACAATTCTGTTTTACGCTCATCTTAATTATCTTCAAAATATCATCCACTTCTTTCTCTAATGTGGCCCCGCTAGTCTCTCCTGTAGCCTTCTTAGGCTCATCATTCTCAGCAATTTTCTTTCCAGCAACGAAATCTCTTCATACAACTGGCACAAACACACGACCGCTACGGGTCACCCTGCTATTTTCAGCTATATTTCCAACATCAGGCATTGGCTAGATGGGAACTTCCACCCCATCTTCTAAGATTGTAGCGTTGTATTTGTAAGGCACAGCCTTATCTGATTTATAGAGAACAAGACCTGGCAGACTAATTACCAATGGGGTAACAGCTGGTTTGCTATGGTACTCCACTTCAAGATGAGCGGTTGCACCAAAACAAGGTACAATGACGTTTACCTCCTCAACACAATCAGGCATCAAAAAGTCATTTCCGGCAAACAAATCTTCGTCTGAAGAGAAATACTCATCCACGGAGGCATACTCTTCCTCTGACTCTTCTTCCATTAAACAAACTTCAACCATATCAATATCATGATAATCATCCCTCTGACATGTGATCTTGATAGTTCCATTATCTAACAGTAGCTGAACACCCTCCCTCACGATAGAAAATCCTCGGGGGTCTCGACAGCAAACTATGCAAGATCCATATTGGTGTTCCACCTGACCAGCAGTATGGAAGAAGGTAGCATTCAAATGCACGAGATCCTCATTTAAATACTCCACATCAAAAATTCTGAATTCACCAAGACATCCAGAAACCATATTCACTTCCTCTTCATATTCTTCCCTAGGCCTGATTATATGGATTAAACCATCATCCATCATCTCCTGTAAATCAGCCTTTATCTTCTCGCAACCTTGTATGTTTGTACTGCAAACAGCACAACTGGCGTGGTCATGCATATAGTATCTGAATTCGCAGAGGTCTGCATGCATCTTCACCAAATATTCTCTAACCAGATTAATGTCAAAAATCCGGAAGTCGCCTGGACAACCGGCCACCATATTCACAACATTCACCCCCCCCCCCCCCCCCCCCCGTGCTTGGGTAGAGGATTATCTTTCACATTAGGTCCCATGTCTTTGAAAGATAGAATTCTAGACTTCACCAACCTTTGCACTTCAGTCCTAAAAGGATAACAATTCTCAATACTATGCCCTGGTGCTCCCTGATGAAAGCCACACGTCTGGTCTGGTCTGCTTTGTAATACTAAGGCAATGGTGATGGTACGGAGGGAGGTGGTCGTGTTTGGACAACTTCTTTTGAATCAATTCCGGTAGTAGCCCTCAATAGCTCATGGGAATAGGGTCATAGTTCTCCCTTATCTGATTATTCCCTTGGTTCCCCTATTGGGTCGGTCTTTGGTAAGCAACGGTAGTCAGAGTGGCACTCATTACAGGAATAACTGAGGCGACTTGCTGGTGACGCTGATAATTCCTTCTAGGAGTGTTTACCCTCCTCTCTTGTATAACAGTATATGTGTCCCCTTCTTTCTTCTTAGTAAACCCATAAGATGGATTCTTTACACCTCCGGATCCTTCACCCTTCGTCAAACAGCCTTCTCTTATTGCCTCCTTTAGGCGGACACCCATTCCTACCATCTCTGTAAAATCACTTGGGGAAATTGCTACCATTCTTTCATAGTAGAAAGCGCCCAGCGTCTTTAGAAAAATTTTAGTCATTTCCTTCTCCTCCATGGGAGGAATCACTTGGGAAGCCACTTCACGCCATCTTTGTGCATACTCTTTGAATGATTCCCTGTCTTTCTGAACCATGGCCCTAAGCTTGTCACGGTCGGATGCCGTGTCCACATTGTACTTGTATTGTTTGATGAATGCTTCTCCTAAATCATTAAAAGTATGGATGTTGGTGCTGTCTAAACTCATGTACCACTTCAATGCTGCGCTGGTCAGACTATCCTGGAAAAAGTGAATCAGCAGACGCTGATCATCTGTGTGGGTAGACATTCTCCTCACGTACATCACCAGCTGAGCACGAGGGCAAGTGTTGCCCTTGTACTTCTCAAACTCCGGGACCTTGAACTTAGCAGGTACTTTAACATTCGGGACCAAACACAACTCATTCACATTCTGCCCAAATAGATCTTTTCCCCTAAGAGCCTTCATCTCTCTTTGCATTCTATCAAACTGCTCTTGAAAATCATCCATTTTGTCATAAAGACCCAAGTCTTCACTCGGAGGAGGGAAAGGACGACACACATCTTCATTAACAAACGGAACCAGATTCACCGAAGGAGGTGCGGCAGGAATAGTATGCACCACAGGAGGCGCCGGAGTAATAACAGTCAGAGCCACTAGAGCATCTTGAGGGCCAATATTGAAACATTCAGGTGCGAAATTCTCTGGCATTCCCCACGGATAACCTTGAGGCATACGGTTTTGAACAACAGCCGGAGTAGCGGATACAGGAACAGTCAGAACTTCAGTATTTTCCCTTGTTGGTTGAGGTTGAACACTCGGTGGTTGGTTCTGAGCAACCACCAGAGCTTCCATCAGAGTAGTCAAATTGGCCAAGCCAGCATTCAAAGCATAAAATTCTTCGCCCAGCTCGCGATTCTCCTGTTCTAAGTTGTCCATCTTCTTTTTGAAATTAGCCCGAGTGTTATAGTGATGAGTCAGCTTGCTGAATAAAGTAAAAAGCAGGGTAAGGCACCTGGATATGCATAATAAGTGCAAGAAATATGTGCAATATGATGCATGATATGCAATTCATATGATTATTTTTACTTTATCATTTAATATTTCAAGGGATTTAACGTTTATAGACATATTGCAAACATCAAAATAATAACACATTTGAAATACTGAAATTTTTTATTATAATAACTTCAAAATGGATTACAAGTTTCAATGATCCCAAGTACAAGATGAAAATAAAATCTAAAAATCCTAAGAAAAAGAACTGATAGAGATCAATTTGTACGCTGGCGCTTCCCTGTGAGCCTGGAAATCTGAGCCCTCAACCTCTGGTTTTCTTCCACATGTCTGATGGCAACCTCTTTCCAATCATCTGGATCAGGAAGTGAGTAATCAGCACATGTTTGAGGCTTAGGAGAAAATAAATCCCCTTGACTCTCCATAGACTCTACTGTTCGACTCTTAAGGACCTCGATCAAATCGTCTTTCTCCTTCAGGTATGCTCTGTAGGAACTCTCTAAAATCTGGAACTTATTCTTCCAAGCATCCCTTTCCTGTTGCATCCTAACCAAAGTGAGTTGCAACTCTTTTAGATCGTCTAATAAGGGAGGAGTGGTCTTCACAAACAAATCAGGCATGGGTGTCTCCCGAGTATACGGCATCTTCAACTGAATGGCTCTCGATCCGACCCACTGAAGATATGGCTCCAAAGAAACAGCACCCCTAGGTCCCAAATCCTTCCTAATCTTCTTATGAATGTGACGCCAAGCCTTCGCAATCTGCTCCCTAGCTTCCCTATGGTCTTCTCCTTCCTTCAAAAAGAAACTACTCAAATGAATATTATTCGGTTTATCCCTCATCGGATAACCAAGTTGTCGCCGTGCAAGAACAGGGTTATAGTTAATTCCTCCCTTTGTACCAAGAAGAGGCACATTGGGGAAACTACCACAACTGTCAATAATCTCTATATCCTGATAAGCTCGATGATACCAATCAATATCCAAGTGAGTAAGTGCCATGATCTTAGGAGCCCAACGGCGTTCCTTCTTGAAATCCCAAAACGCATCAGACTGAGGCATATGAGAGATGAACCACCGGTACAACAAAGGCATGAAACAGGTAATCATTCTCCCATGATAAGAACTCCGAAGATGAACAGAGTAATAAGTATCACCCAACAGTGTAGGAATCGGGTTTCCAATCATGAAAATCCTGATAGCGTTAATGTCGACAAACTTGTCCACATTAGGAAATAAGAATAATCCATAAGCAAGTAAAGAAAATATGGCCTCAAAAGCAACTGTACTCTTCATTCTGGCAAAGTAACAAGCTTTCTCCAATAAGAATTGAGCTGGTAATCCTCTAATCCCTCCTTTAGTAGTCATATGGGCTTCCACCTCAGACATCCCCAGATGAATCAAAGCAGCAATCTCATGTGGTTTTGGCTCACCCTCCAAACCAGTAAAAGGAACACGATCGGTAACGGGTAAATCCAATAAATAGGAATACTCCTCCAGTGTAGGCATCAACTGATAATTGGGAAAAGTAAAGCAGTGATACACCGGATCATAGAACTGGACCAAGGTCGAGAGAATACCCTCTTTCATCTTCAGCTTCATGAGAGGAATAATGGATCCATAATTCTTCTGAAAGTCTGCAGAACATTGGATCTCTGGAATTAGACTGATCAACTCATCTATCTTAGGATCCTTGAAATGGTATTTCCCGGTCTTTCTCTTTCCAAAATCCATGGTTAAAAGTACCAAAGATATTCAAAAATAGTCAATCTTTAAATCCCTTGAAATATTGTTTTCTTCAAAAGATGCTTATGAGTGCGTGGATGCATGATGCAGCAATCACACACAAGATCACACATATAGGGTTCATAGGTTCAATGTCACGAGCATGAGGTCGAAAGTACTACTTTTAAGGTGTTGGTTTAAGAGTTATCACCTGCCGATCAAGGTTCTAGAGGTTCCTAGAGTCTACATCCTTCCTTCGGATATTACCAACTTCCCAATTAACTCGGTAATTAGTAATATTCTCAAGAAAGACTCGTCCAAGCGTAGTATCGCGTGACAACTATTTCCGGATTACTCCGCCATAGCTTCTACACTACACCTAAAAGGCCAATATGGGTTTGGTATTCTACGGTCCTCAGTTTCAGCAGGCTCCCAGGTCGAAAGCAGTACGTCTTCCCAATTACTCGGTAAACGAAACTACAGTCAAAGGGGCCTCCACTGAGTGGGGGATTTCATGCCTCATTTTTTGGGATTACTCCCTCAAAGTTAACATGATTATACCGCCCGTACTACCTTAAAGTTTGCCCAAGTCCGGGTATAGGACTTATGAAGAATCACAAAGCACCCTGAAAACCAGGAAAATCCAAACAAACATATATACAAAATATAACACATAAACAACAATAGCACATATATAGATAACAAACAAAGATAGGCTCAACCCACTTAGGGATGTACCAGCAAGAGGTCAATCTTTCCCCAGTGAAGTCGCCATTTTTCTGTAGCGGTAGAAATGTTCAAGACTAAGCCATTGGATTGACTAGACTTACACAAATCAAAAATAAAATCGCCACCACACTTTATTGTTTCCAAAGGAATGGGAAAAAGCGAATAACCCAAAAAAGGGGAAAGATTCAAGGTAAGGGGGTTGGTTATGCAAATGGAAGGTATTAGCACCCTAAACATCTACGGTACTCCGCAGGAACCTCTTTGTAAAATCTGTATATTTGGCTATATAAAAAATGTGTTGTATATAAAATGGATGGTGGAGGTGAGAAAATAAATATATTTTTATTATTTTGCACCCGCCGCGGTTACGAACCTTTAGTGCCTACGTACCACCTTTCGTTCAATAGGGTATCAGGGTACGCGTAGTTCCTCTTTTAAAAAATTTGAAACACATGTGTGTTGGTTGATTTTAAGAGATAAGACATCATCGTCATTGTCCGTGTGGAAAACATACTTACTACCCACAATCATGAGAAAGGAGAATTTGCATCATCTCAAAGTGGAGGATACGGCTTGGATTTTAAAATCAACAATGTCTCACTCAACACCCAAGTGGAAAATATCTCACTTCACTACATATTGTAGAAGTATAGTTGTTTGCATCACTACAAGGATTGACAAGAGTCTAACCTTTTGAGAAAAGTTTAAAGATAAAAACCAAAGTGGCAAAATGGTTTATGACGTCACTTTTCACATGTAAAGCTTCGGCGATGACTTCGGCAAGTGGCAAAATGGTCTATAAAGCCTTTAACCCCACTTTTTATCTCCCAATTGGCTATGACGTCGACCCTCTTCACATGTAAAGCTTCGGCGATGACTTCAGGTTTTGGAGTCCCTTCTAAACTGGTGAATGGTATCTGATCAAGTACGGGCACCCCTAAGAGTAGAGATAACTCTTCCAGTGTAGGTACCAACTAATAGTCCGGGAAAGTGAAACAATGATGTACGAGATCAAAGAATTGGAATAGTACACACACCATCTCTTCTTGGAAGTTGGATGTAGCCAAACTGAGGAGTCGAACATACTTCTTGGTAAAAGGAGAATCCCCGGGCACTCTTGAGGCTAGCTCTTGAAGTTGAGGATGTGCTTTTACAAAGCTGATTCGGATGGTGTTTCCTCGGAGAGAATTCATGTCCTACAAAACAAAAACAAAGACAAATTTCTAAATCCTTGAAATGGTTAGTGAGTATGCATATGATGTTGATGATGTTTATGATGTTCATGTACAAGCAAATATATACACACACAACAAACAAATCCCTATGTTTTAGGCTTGCATGAGTTTTGTAGGTAAGTACCCTCTTGAAGTCTAGTTGGCTCAACCTGTTTTAGAAATAATGATCGGGTTCTAAAGGATCTCAATATCACCGACCTTTCTTTTAGGCATTGTCTCAGCACAACAATCTTTTCTTGCGGCCGAGATATCCCAAAAGTCTAGCCTCAATGAGTGTAGTATCGAGTATCAACCAATTTTCAGCTCTACACCGAAACCGGCTACCTCACTACATCCTAATGGCCAAGTTTGTTCAATTAGGGTTCTAAGGTCAATTAGTGCTTCATGACACCACTCAGCGGCCCTGTATTCTCCTCGATTCACCACGAGGGATATCGGTACCCACAAATGCGTCACACTAACATAGCCATTGTTTCAACCATATCGGTCTACGCCGTACATTCTCCACAATCTATTGCTATTTACCTAAAAAGGTGTCCCAGATCCGGGTGGAGGATCAAAGCAAACCCAATACAAAGAACTGAATATAAAGCACATAAATCCAATAATGAAAGCGAGTAAAAGTGATCTAACCCTAAGGTAACCCCACTTATTAACATTTCCTCAGCAGAGTCGCCAGTTCTATAATACGGTGGGAGAAATGACTTGGTGTTTTGATCGCATTTGTGCGGATAGAAAGAGTCGCCACTGACTTTTCTTTTATCCAAAAGGAAAAGTAAAAAAGCACAGGAAAGACCTTTCGAGATTATTTCTCGGGTTCGGGGGGTAGATTATGAAAAGGGAAGGTATTAGCACCCTTTTCATCATGGTTTTACATGGGCTCTTAGTTACTCGTTTAGATCACTTGCTTTTATTTGGTAGTGTTATTGTGGTGTGGGCTTTGAAAGTGTTTTGAAAAATCTCTTTGTAATGGTTCTCGTTTCTATAAGAACGCGTACAAAGTTTTGCTTCAAAAAGTGATTCAAAGATGTGTTTGTGGATTGTATTTTTGAAAAGACGTTTTCAATGGTTCTCGTCTCTATAAGAACGTATACAAAATGTTTTGTCTTTTGAAAATGTTTTAAGATGAAAGTATTGGTGTAAAAATGTTTTTGTCGTGAGCAAGCGAGTAACTAGGAGCGAATCTACCTACTCGAAAGGTTTTCAATTGTTCTTTTCTTCCTCCTTTTAATGTTGCTATCTTACCATTGGTTTGGTAAGAAGCCCCATCGTTGGATGTAAATGGACAGGCGCGGGTCAATTTTACAATCATTGAAAGCAACTTATGAGACGCTTTAGCCATTTTCGTAAGGGCCGAGATCATTTTATCGAAGGCAACATCGAAGGTCATCGAGGGACTACGATCTTTTTTATCGAAGGGTCATTGCTAAAGTGTCTCATATTCGAGGGACATGACTGTTTTTCCGATAGGCAATGAAATGGGATTACCCTAAGGGTGTGTGCGTGAAGAGTGTGTTTGATTGCATGTGTTTCAATCTTGATTAAGGTTGTCTATTTTGTTGTTTCCATGTCTTTCCATACATCCTATTTACTAGCAATATATGAAAAGTAAATAAAATGAGAAAAAATAAAATCTAAGCTATTACATCGCTTTAGGGGGATGGGGGTACATATTTATGAATGAGGGTTGCAAGTAAAATTAAATCCCAAATTATTATTACAACCATATCGAAATGGATCAGAATGTGCAAGAAACAAAATTGGTTATTTATTTAAGAAAAGAAATAAGTATGTTTAAGAAAATATTTTTGGTCTTTTGTTTTAAGAAATAAAGTGAAGCATGAAAAAAATGTTTTTGGAGTTTGTTGATTAATGAAATAGAAAGTGATAGCAAAAATAGTGAGAAAAAGTAAAAATAGAATCAGCCCGTTGTTGATTAAGGGAGGTCAGAAATTCTGACCCTGGCGCACTGTAAAACAAAATTCCTGTTAAAAAAAAGTAGAGTCAGAAGTTCTGAGTCCGCTGGGAGCACATCAGCCTTCAGAAGTTCTGATACCATCGGAAACAGAGGAGGTTTCAGAAGTTCTGATACCACCAGCAATAAAGTGGATTTCATAAGTTCTGATTCCACTGGCAGAACATGGTCTCTCTTTCCATGCTAGTCAGAACATCTGCAACTTAGTCATTTCTCACAGAACAGAAGATATGCATATGAAAGTTATGGCAAGTGTCATAGTGTTTCAGAAATAAAAAATACCAGAACTACATATCAGAGGCAAGTATGAATACTAATCCTAATTCTGAGTTCTAATTTCTTTCAGAAGTTCTGAACTATTTTATTCCATACTTAGGCAGGCAGATACGTGAAGCCTTAGAACATGTATAACGTCAGAAACATGATATCTACATTATGTTTTTTGAACATGCAAATATGATAGTGCTTAAGCAACGTGATAAGATTCAGCAGAAGCTTACCTTGTCGCTGGAAAAGATTCTGTAAAATGGAGATTGGTCTTTGACCCTGGTGACGTTTTGAGCAACTTCTTCACATACTCAGCAGGATGGAGGTTTTCAACTTCTGGAACAGCCAAGGGGTGATATTCTTACCTCTTTGAGGTGGAAGTGAATGGAAAGTGTATGGCTGTATGAATACAGAAGTTAGGATAGCTTCTAATATATGAATCAGCAACTGTGGGGATGGTTTTAGTAAAGGAACACTGGAGTTTTGATGCTAGAATCAAATGCTAAGGTTTGGTATTTTGGTGTTTTTAGCTTTTTTGGATTCTTGGAATTTTGCAAAGATTCAAGGCCTTTTTCTTTCTTTTGGTGATTCTCTCTCTCCAAAAACCAACCCCTTCAATGTGTGATGGAACAAGCTATTTATAGATGGATTTTGTTGTGGTTTTGGGGGGGAAAACAAATGAGTTTTTAAACATTTTTGGCATACTGCCCCTTTGTTTTTAAATCACAGTTTTTTTGTAGGCTAATTTGGTGTAAGAAAAACGCAGGCGTGGACTGGATCAGCAGCACCTTGGAGTGTTATGGCAGCTGGTTGCAGGACTGTTCCATAGCAGGGAAGCAGGTTAAGGTTTGGGGTTTGGTGATGTTCTGATTGCATAACGTTAGAAACATCACCTCCAAACGCTGAAGGAGCATCTTCTGACCAGAGCGTTGAACATAGCCTCTGCATGCTGAAGAATCATGTTATGACTGAAGCGTTATGTTTTGATCAAAGAGCAATGCTGCTGCATGTTCTGATTGAAGCGTTATCTTCTGATGGTGCTTACATAGAGGCTGGCTCAAAAGTTCTGAAGTATCACATTCTCTAGACACTTAGAAAAATTTTCTAAATATTTAGAAGATTTGATTTTTCCAAAGTAACTTCTTACTTCTGATTTTTTGATGAACCCATTTTATGCTTTAATGAATATGATTCTTGGAACTTGATTTTTGACTCAAAAGTCATAGTTTGACTCCTTTGGTGTGTAAATGACCATTTTGCCCCTGTGAACGATTCTCTTGGAAATTTTGTAATTTCAGATTTGCAACTGGATGGAAACAAACTTGAGGGTCCAGGTTGATCCTTTGAGAAATGAGAGGGCAAATTTTTGGGTACAACAGGTGTCATTGGGTATTTAAAGGGAAAATAAACCATAATGGTAGTATTCTCAAACACAAAGCTAGTTTAGTTTCTAAAGGGTATCACCAAGAACATGGCTTTGACTACACATAAAATTTCTCTCCTGTTGTTAAACCAATTACCATTAGAGTCATATTAACTCTAATTATCATTTATATGTGGGAAATCCAACAAATTGACATCGATAATGCTTTTCTGAATGGCAGTCTTCATGATGAAGTGTACATGACACAACCTCTTGGTTTTGTCAGTAAAGCTAAGAACTTGGTGTGTAAAATCAACAAAGCCCTCTATGGCCTTAAGCAAGCCCCTAGGGCCTGGTATGAGAAACTCACCCAAGTTCTCATTCAATTTTGCTTCACTACATCCAAATGTGAAAATTATTTATTCATCTACTGCAAACAAGGTATTTATATGTATGCCTTTGTATATGTTGATGATATCTTAATAATTGGTTCCAACACAGCTATGGTTCATGATCTGATCAACAAATTACACATCAATTTTGCACTGAAAAAGTCAGGCACAACTAGTTATTTTCTAGATATCAAAGTGAAATTCCTCAGCAATGGCTCTCTTCTCCTCCCTTGGTCCAAATACGTCATGGATTTATTAGCAAAGGCCAAGATGGCCAATTCAAATGGAGTGCCTACTACGATTTTGAGTAATTGTAAATTGAGCAGACATGGTTCCAATTCTTATTTTGATGCACAATTGTATAGATTTTTTGTTGGCGCATTACAATATGTAATACTCACCAGGCCAGACATTGCCTTCAATGTTAATAAGACATGCCAGTTCATGGCTAACCTGTTAGAAACACACTGGTCTGCAGTAAGAAGACTGTTACGGTATCTAAGTGGCACAAGTGAGTATGGTTTGTTATTATCTCCTTTAGTTTCAGCTCCCAAGTTCTCATTAAGAGTCTACGGTAATTATGATTGGGCGAGTGATTCAAATGATCGAAGATCCACCTCTGGCTCTTGTCTATTTTTTTGCCCTAATTTAGTTTCTTGGAGCTCTAAAAAGTAGTATTTAGTAGCTCAATCAAGCATCAAAGTTGAGTATCGATCCGTTGCACACTCCACTTCTGAATTACTCTAGTTAGAGTCACTACTGTCTGAACTTCACATATCTTTCCATACTCCCACAATACTATGTGACAATCTAAGTCCATTTCTACTTTCTTAAAATCATGTGTTGCATGCTCGCACCAAACACATCTAGTTAGACACACATTTTGTGAGAGAATATGTGGTTGCTAAGCGCATGTCTATTTAACATGTTCTTGCAGCTGCTCAGATTGACACATTAACCAAGCCCCTTGGCACTGCTACTTTCCAAGACTTGAGGTCAAAATTCAAGGTGGTTTGTCAAGCTCACCATCCTTCTATTTGAGGGGGGTGTTAGAGATATTCATATTTATGTGATTAATGATGTAATTACTATAGCTTTTAATCACAAGGCTTTGTAACACCGTTATTAACTATGGTATTTATAGCTAGCTCTTGTTAATTACAATAGTAAAATTTATGTTATCCTTTGTATAAATATATGTCACCATGCCATTGGCTAAAGTAATGAATGAATCTTGCATTATCTGTATCATTGGCTTTACCTTTCTTCTTCATCTCAACTTCACATAGTGAAGCATGAGTACTACATTTGCTTTCTAACAGGGCTTACATAGTTAGTATTAAAGGATGTCGGTCCATTTAGCCTAGGTTATGAATGAGTTAGTACCCTTGTATGCGACATGTGTGTGAATATTATCGATATTTTTGTGGAACAATGACTTTATTTGGTAGGATTCCTTAACATGGTGCATCAAAGAATACTATCTTAGAAATAGTCAAAATTTCTTCTAAATTATAGATTTAGTGATTATTTGGATAAACAACTTATTTGCGAACTATATCACAAGAACTTATCAAATTATATGTTTATGAATAAGCAATCTTGGAGAATGTATAGAAGTAAATTCAAAAAAAATTATGAATAACATTGTAAGTTGTTTTGATAAGATCTTTCAAATAGTGTAACAAAACTTATGTTATAAGATAAATTCAAGTAAGTCAATGCAACATATCCTTAATAATGATTGATTGTTTTTGCTTTCGCTTTAGGTTTCAGATTTACACCTTTTTTCAGGTTTTATTCCACTAAATTTTTTAGATAAGATTTTTTATGGAACAATTTTCTAAGCTCTTTTTTTGTCCTTTTGAGTTTTAATCTAAGTCTTTTAAGTGTATGTTTAGTTTAGTGTTGTTAGTGCACAAGAATTAATGATGAACAAAAGAAATATATTTATGAGAGTAAGAGAATGACGATTATAAAGCTTACAAAAGGAATGATACAATAATTGTTACTACTTGTCTATTTATACACAAAGTAAATTGCCACAAAGGTCTTAATAAAAGGTAAATTTAATGACTAAGTTAAAAGGTACAAATCAAGAAATACTAAACTTAACGGCTACGCTAACAAATTCAGAACCTAGAAGCTGAACTGGACATACTTCTGGACGTAACCTCGGAAGCTTCTGCTTCTGACTAACAACAACTTCTTAATATATCAAACTATTACTTCTAACTAAATAATCTCAAAAGCTTACAACTTCTGACTAACAATCTCAGAAACTCAACTGCTTCTTAACAACAACATCTTCTGAACACGAATTACTTCTAACAAGCATTTCCTCACCGATACTGTAGCATTTTACTTTTAAAACCAGAAGCTATAAAATTAAACTTCTATGGTAATATGATTTTCCGCAGTGCTTTTTCTTTTGCTGCCACTAAACCAAACATGTCATAAGATATTATTTTGTATATTTTAATTTTATTTACAAATAAATTTATTATAGTACTACAACTGACAGGAGAAATACATGGAGTGTCAACTGAATTGAGATATCATGTTTGTTTTATGATGCCTTATATTCTAATTTTTACTCAAAAAATAATTGCATATTCTATAAATAGTTAAGTTAAATTTCCCTCCTTATCCAAAAAACATTTTTTACTCTTTCAAATGTCATTTACCCTCACACTGAGAGATCAGAGAGATTGAAAACATGTAAGTAAACTCGTGAGCAAAGGAACATGCCCCCATGCAAAATACACACACTTTAGACCTTAGTTGTCACCAATTATAAAATCAATAAACTGAGAATAAAATCCTAGACAACACCAACCCCAAAGCACTGGATCGAATTTCTGTTTCAAAATTCTGATTCTCCTCTAACACAGTGATTAATAATTTCTTAATCATTAAATCACATTGCATATATTCCACAAAATATTGTACTTATTACTATATTCTTTAGTTCTTAATTTTTTTTATAAGTGAATAGTGTAAGGACAGTTTCTTCCCATGTGCAATTCTGTCGCTGCACCCCAAAACTTCATTGATTCCTCTCTGTTTATATCAGACCTACCCATCTCATTATCCCTTAAAAGGACAAAACTCCACCAACTGCCTTAAAAACCTTTCTTACACAAATATAGGATCTCCTTATTCTTTACACATTCACATCTTAAATATTATACCTCTGATTTTTCATCTTCACAATGAGTCCTATAAAAATAAAGTATAATAGGACAGACATAATTGAATATAGACTTGTAATAACTCTCTCTCACTTAGAGTTTGACTTAACTTCACCTTATAAAACCAATTATAAAGGTGAAGAGCGTCACTCTATATAAACTCTTTCAATGCTCTATTTTCAATCAATGTGGGACTTTAGAATCTTCCTAACATCCCCCCTCATGTCCAGCACTCTTTTTCTTTGGGCTTGGTGCGTGGATATTAATAGTGGACGCCCATGGTCCGATCAATAGGCTCTGATACCAACTTAGAGTTTGACTTAGCTTCACCTTATAAAACCGGTTGTGAGAAGCGTCACTCTATATAAACTCTTTCAATGCT